>JBBYHM010000001.1:9410708-9421564 GCA_038381775.1 Adansonia rubrostipa | reverse complement strand
TTTGGCCAAGTAAACTCAGGAGTTGAAGTCTTCCCATGTGGGACCGGCCATAACTCCACGTCGATGAAATTAACCATCGCCAATTACAATTTGCCACGTTTGAATGAGTTAAACTTTTCACCTTTAGATCATCCACGTTGGCACCACTAACCAATCGAAACAACCCTTGCACTTCACTTGTAAATCCCCGTAGTACAATCTAAGCAACATCTAAACTGTCAATAAAATTCTATCCGCTATTTAAAAGCTCTCAAACTGATTTAACATTTCATTGCATAAAACCGTTCTAACTGAAAATTCCACTCAAGCTCAAGCGAAGCCAAAAGCAGACAATGAGGAAGTGGGCGATCCCTTCCGCTCTGATTCTTCTTTGCCTTCTCAGTCTCCTCTCGGATCAAGGTAAGGTTACGCCGTTTTTCTTTTCTTTTTTTTTTTTTCAGATTTTTTATTGATAGCTTTTGGATGCTGACTCTGGATCTACTGTTTTTTCAGGTAGAAAAGTACAAGCAAATGCGGAGGAAGGAGCCGTAGATCCTCCAAAAGTTGAGGAAAAGATGGGCGCTGTGCCTCACGGTTCACAAACTGATTCTGATGTAGTTAAAAGGTTGGTATAATTTTGTTTAAGAATATACTTTTCATTACTTTTTTAGTTTTTTTTTTTTTGGGGTTATATTTTTAATCCGAAAATGTTTTCGTTTTGTTCTTTTGTTTTTAGGGAATCTGAATCGATCTCTTCGAGATCGCTTCGCAACAATGCGGAGAAATTTGAGTTCCAAGCTGAGGTGTCTCGGCTTATGGATATTATTATCAATTCTCTTTATAGCAATAAGGATATTTTCCTCAGGGAGTTGATCTCCAATGCTTCTGATGTAAGTTTTCTGTCTTTCCTTTTGTGATTGTTTTTAGTTATCTTTTTTCAACTCAAATTTTTAGTGGAATTCTTTTGAAATTTAGGCGTTGGACAAGATTAGGTTCCTTTCACTCACAGACAAAGAAGTTTTGGGTGAAGGTGACACTTCCAAGCTGGAAATCCAGGTTAGTGCTCCACGTTAAAACTCTATTTTATAGTAATATAAATGCAGAAACTCTGATTACCAAAATCACTACAAATGTTATAAAACGAGCATGTAAATGTAGAAATTTTGTTTCAGTATTGATACATGTAAAACTGTCTTTTCTGAAAATGGCAGATTAAGTTGGACAAAGAGAAGAAAATTCTTTCACTTCGTGACAGAGGTATAGGAATGACAAAAGAAGATTTAATCAAGAACTTGGGAACAATTGCAAAATCTGGAACTTCTGGTAAATCAATCTTACACTTATTTTCTTCCAGTGATATTGTTACATTAGAATTAAGATTAATTATGTGAATTGAAATCATTTTTTCAAATTTCTTTACGCAGCATTTGTTGAGAAAATGCAGAGCAGTGGAGACCTTAACCTGATTGGGCAGTTTGGAGTTGGGTTTTACTCTGTATATCTGGTAGCTGACTACGTAGAAGTCATTAGTAAACACAACGATGACAAGCAGTTGAGTCTGCTAACTTGATGTAGTTGTCATAGAAGTGTTTGACTCATTATTAAATTTTTAATGAATATGTTCTGTCTTTCAGGTATGTATGGGAATCGAAGGCTGATGGGGCGTTTGCAATTTCTGAGGATACTTGGAATGAACCACTGGGGCGTGGAACTGAGATTAGATTGCATCTTAGGGATGAAGCTCAGGAGTACCTCGAGGAGAGCAAATTGAAGGTTAGTATAGCTTAGGTTTTGTTTGTATACATTACCTTTATTCTAGGTATACTGATTTTACTTGGGATTTATTTGATCCATCATGTCACCGTCCTTTGGATTCTATCCTCATGAACTTGTGGTTTGATGTATTTATTTATGCTTCAGCTTTTGAAAATATGCTAAGAGAACATGCTGTGGTTCTCATCTGCAGGAATTGGTGAAGAAATATTCTGAATTCATTAACTTCCCCATCTATATCTGGGCAAGTAAAGAGGTTGATGTTGAGGCATCTGCAGATGAAGATGAGTCAAGTGATGAGGCGGAAACCAGTACGCATCACTGAAATCAGCATGTTAATGTTTATTTAAAACTTACTGATGCCATTTTTCCATAATGCTGTAAGAGTGTGCATATTCTGATTGTAGTTTTTGGTTTCCTTCTCTTTTATTGCTACAAATAGCTGATAGCACTTCTTCTGAGGAAGGAGAAGATGAAGACGCTGAAAAAAGCGAGGATGAAGACACTGAAAAGAAACCCAAGACAAAGACGGTGAAGGAAACTACTAATGAATGGGAACTTCTGAATGATGTTAAGGCTATATGGTTGCGCAGTCCAAAGGAGGTGACTGACGAAGAATACACAAAATTCTATCACTCTCTAGCAAAGGTAATTTGTCATAAATTTCCTAGCTCCAGACTGCTGAAAACACTATGGAGAAGTTTCTAACCTTGTTGTGTATTTTTGTTGCTCTGCAGGACTTTGGTGATGAGAAGCCTTTGGCCTGGAGCCACTTCAGTGCTGAAGGTGATGTAGAGTTCAAGGCTGTTTTGTTTGTGCCTCCTAAGGCTCCTCATGATCTGTATGAGAGTTACTATAACTCCAAGAAAGCCAACTTGAAGTTGTATGTTAGACGAGTTTTTATCTCTGATGAATTTGATGAGCTTTTGCCTAAGTATCTTAGCTTTTTGAAGGTAATTGAAGATATGCTAAGTTATTTTAGTTGATTTGAATCTGCAATAATGAGGTTTATGAGTCGTTTTCTTGTTTATCTGATTTATTGTTGAATGAATAACCTATTGAGCAGGGTCTTGTTGATTCTGATACTCTACCACTCAATGTGTCACGGGAGATGCTACAAGCCCATAGCAGTTTGAAAACAATCAAGAAGAAACTCATCAGGAAAGCCCTTGATATGATTCGCAAAATTGCTGAGGAGGATCCTGATGAGTCCAGTGGCAAAGACGAGAAAGGTTTGTAATAATTGCCTTTTTATACTAACTAATTTGAATTTAATTTACAGTACTTCACCCAAGACTGTGGCCTAATGGCCTTTCGAATTGAAAATCTTTTATTCCAAGTTATTTATGGGTTAATGGTTGAAACTGAATATTGATGGGGATGCAGAAGTTGAAAAATCTGATGATGATGAGAAAAAGGGTCAATATACCAAGTTCTGGAATGAGTTTGGAAAATCCATTAAACTTGGTATCATTGAGGATGCAACCAATAGAAATCGCTTGGCAAAACTGCTTCGATTTGAGAGGTATTTGAATCTATATATATATATTTAATTCATATATTAGTTTTTGAGGCAATTTTTAATTTCTTTGGATACAACTTTCCCTTTTCTGCTAGTAATGACTAATAGTGTATCAATTGCCACGCAGCACCAAGTCAGATGGTAAATTGACTTCATTAGATCAGTACATCTCGAGAATGAAATCAGGACAGAAGGATATCTTCTACATTACAGGAACCAGCAAGGAACAATTGGAAAAATCTCCATTCTTGGAGAGGCTTAAGAAGAAAAATTATGAGGTACTGCAAAAACATTAGTATTTAACTTCAGATAGTTACTTGTTTGATTCAAAACCATCTTTTTCACATCTTTCCTTTTACTTATTTTATTCCTTATGGTCCATGTTTGTCTTGTTTTCTGTTGTTTCTAATGGCCCTTGTTATTTCCAGGTCATTTTTTTCACAGATCCTGTTGATGAATACCTGATGCAATACCTGATGGATTATGATGGAAAGCAATTCCAAAATGTATCCAAGGATGGCCTAAAAATTGGGAAAGATGCGAAGAACAAAGAACTCAAGGAGTCATTTAAGGAACTAACCAAATGGTGGAAGAATGCACTTAGCTTTGACAATGTTGATGAGGTTAAGATAAGCAACCGTTTGGACAACAGTCCTTGTGTGGTTGTCACATCGAAGTTTGGATGGAGTGCTAATATGGAGAGAATCATGGAAACTCAAACCCTATCAGATGCTAGCAAGCAAGGATATATGCGTGGCAAGAGGATCCTTGAGATCAACCCGAGGCACCCAATCATCAAGGAGCTTCGTGAGAGAGTTGTTAAGGACCCCGAGGTACGTACATTTCGAAAATTAAATGCCCATGTTCGTTGACACCATGTTCCGTAGGCATTAATGATTTTTCCTTTCTGCATCTTTTGCGTGCATTGTGTTGACCCATCATGAATGTGTTGTTTGAATATCAGAGCAATTCAGCATGTCGCACTATTGAGTTTTATTGGCAGGTGTTGTAAAGTGATGTCAATCTTTGTGAATCTGACACTGGGATGATGTCTGTTCCTGCATATGCACTCGTTTAACTAACATGTTGAAGCCAGTATCCATTCTATTTTCTTTTATGACGAAATCATTTGCTGGATCTTCAGGATGAGAGTGTGAAGCAAACGGCTCAGCTTATTTACCAGACAGCTCTAATGGAGAGTGGCTTTAATTTACCCGACCCCAAGGATTTCGCCTCACGAATCTACCGCTCAGTTACATCTAGTCTAAATATCAGTCCTGATGCAACAATTGAGGATGATGAGGATGTTGAAGAAACAGAGACCAAGTCTGAGACAAAAGAAGATGCAGGCACTCTGAAGGGCGAAGCCGAACCTGCCAAAGATGATGCAGATACAGAGCCTTCTGATCTCAAGGATGAGTTATAGATTGTCTGAAGCCTAGGGTAATGCTTTTTTGTTAAGTTTTTCCCACTGTAGTTCGGTCTCTTAAGGGAATCCAAAGAAACTTTGTGCACTTTTTAAGTCTGAAACTTATAAAAGAAAACATTTGATGGTAGAGTTAATGTAACCATTAGTCGCCAGAAAATTTTGTCTTTAGTATCTAATAATTGTTATTATTTATGTTTACTGAAATTAAGTTGTGTGCATTTTTTGTTCTCTTCTAATGCATGGTAATGCTTTTCTGATTTTCTCATAGTAATGCCACTTATTTTTAGTAGTGTAATCGAGCCAAGCAGAATCGATATATTGTCAGGATTGAGTTTGGTTTGATTTGAAAACTACAAACTTGAAATTTAACTTGAACCTGATCGAAATTTATTTTTTTATGTTCGAGTTCAACTAATAATTTTCTTGAGTCGCTCAAGCTAAATTTAGATTCGATAAAGTGACATTGGCATTCGTGAGTCTCTTGAATATGGTATTAAGTACTCTGATTTGTTAAGGAGGTGGAACTTGATGTTCATCGATCAAATTTGAACTTTTACCAAATCGAGTTTGAGGAGCTCAGGCGTGGCTTGACTCGTTTACACTCTGGTTGTCTCTCGTTAGCTCCCTCTCTGAAACTTTTATCTGGCCTGAGCTCGCTGTCCTTGGGCTTTCCCAAAAGTTACTTGGTCCCTCCAATTAAGCATGGGGCCTTGGTGATGGTCTTGAAATGCCCATTGAGGGATTGGGGCAGAAAATCTTAGCCTTCTTCCTCGTATCTCCTTTATTCTGGGCCCAGACTTTTTTAAGCTCGTCCAAACAACATGACACGAACATTGATTGGATCCTTACCTTTTCTTTTTTCTTGCTGTTTCATAGATGATTCTGAATTTTATTGTCCAAAGCACACTGAGACAGTGAAACTTTTGACAAACAAGATTTCCACATTTTGCTATATTTACAATTTTCTTACAGACAGGCAAATCTAGTCATAGGGTGGCTTTCTATCGGATCCGTCCAAAGAAAGAATAAACAAATGAAGCACTAACAAAAGAGTTGTTAAAAGAGGTAGATTTGATTCGTTGGAGATTAGATTATGACTCTTTAAGTAGACCATTAGGTTTTTTTTTTTTTTTTTGGTTGGGTTATTTTAATCATCTTCCATTGCCTCATATTTTATCTCTAATTAAAAGGTTGATTCCCATGCGTCCAATTTTATGCCATTAGTAGATGAAAGGGAACCATTTTTCATCTTTGAAAAATGGCCAAAATTTGGGGGGCTCTTTCAAATTGTGAAGCATAAAAGCAATTACCATGTAATTTTTTTACGTTGTTTAATATAAAATCTATAAATTCGAAACTTAATTTAGATAATTAATAAAACCATCTTTAAAAAATAATATTCAACATATTTAATTTTTAAATTTCAACATTGCTAATCACTTTTCCTATCTTCAAAAACATAAAACTATAAGACAATACTGATGACACTAATCGAAAATTCTGAAATACGTGTGGACAATACATTTGGTAGTTCGGAGCTTCAAAAAGGAATAACCTTTATCAAAAAGCCGTCAATGCTCAACTTGGCACAATATAAGCAACAGCGCCTCTTTTTGATTTTAATCATATTCTGTCATTCAGGGGCAATTCTCCTTGCTTTTGGCAAAAAATGGGGCTTTTTGTTTTGGACCACTGGAGCTCTTTTGAAGACAAAGGGAAATGTTAATGGACATTTCTTTAGAAATTAGAAAGAACCCTTATAGAAGAAGAATCGCTTTGTTCCTTTTCAAAGTTTTTTGGGGAGGTCAGAACTCAGAACTCAGAAGGGTCCCCTACCCAAGTTTGCCACTTTCTCAACGCTCAAAACCCACCCACTGAAAGATGGAATATTAACGGTAGCATTTTTTTTTTTGGGGGGGGGGGGGGGGGGCTTTTCTCAACCGTCTTAAACAAATTTGGCAATCTTTCCCTTTCTCTCTGAAGCTTCAAGTAGTATATGCATATTCACTTGCAGAAAAATGGACTTCTGAGTTCTGACCATTCCCATCTCACAGTTTAATTTATGCTCACTTCAGATATGACATTTAAATTCAGGGTTTTAAATTAGATACTAAATTCAATTAACTTATATAATTACATAATATTTATTAATTTAAATTTTAAATTTTAATACTTATAATATTTTTGTAGGTTTTAAATGCTGAAAAATAAAGATTAAAGAGACTAATCCACAGTTGATATCAGCCACTTGTATCTCTCTCGAAATTTGCATCAAGATATCAAGGGAGTGGGCAGTTTTCTTTTAAATCGTCAAGTAATTTCCTCAAAATTCCAAGTGATAAAAAGCAATGCTGATCTTAATCGACATCTTTAGAAGGAGTGCGAGAAAAGGCAATGGATTCTTTTTTCTTTGTCATCCTCTTCAACTTTTGCACTAAAAGAACTGATCTTCTTTTAATCGAAACTTTTCCAATTTTTACAAATAACATTTATAATTAAGTTTATGCGCTTGCATTAAACGAGAGGGGATAATAAATATGATGGAACTATTGTTTTTAAATATATATATATATATATATATATCTTGATTCTGATCTTATCTTTAGCATGACTATATAGACATTAAATTCGCATTTTTCAATCCCATTCTCGTATATTTACGTAAATATATAATTACTTTTTTCAATTCAAATCGGATCAATTAACTAATTGAATAATTTTAAAATTTATATTATTTCGATTCTTATTTTTATTGACATTATATATTTAACATTTTGGATAGAAATGGATAGAGAGTTTGAACTTCTAATTTAAAAAATTTTTTAATTATAACAGGAAATGGTGGAAAAAATAGACAACATAATTTGCAAGACTCCATTGCGGCTAAAATAAAATCATCAAACTGCCAAAGCCTGCAATTCCAGCAAATTGGGGAGCTTACTTTATCAGCTACCCCATCAAGAAACCAGATTTGCTCATATTTACAGTAAAGTAACAATTTCTTCATATGCTCTCTGAATCAAGTAATAATAATGATTAAAGCTATTTCCTTTTTCTAAACTAAATTATAAAAGCAAAATAAAAATAAAAATAAAATAGTAGTCTTGTTTTTCTGTACAAATGCATGTCATGGAAAATTGGGCTTTACGCTCTGGATTTCGATAGCAGTTAATTCCCATTTCAGCTGTTAACTTATAAGTTGCTAGTGTTGGGATTATGAATAAAATGATCTAGAGAGGAAGAGACAGGAAATCGCTGAAGCCAACAATGTGGTGTGGAAAACACCAGCAGAATTAAGAGTTCTGGAAGACTCTCCCTTAAGAAAATCCGGTAACCATGAACTATTGTCGTCAGTTGGAACCTGTCCTGACCCTGTAATAGATCCATATGTCGTTGCTGTGGTGCCTGTTGTCGTTGTTGTTGGGATCGTATTGCTTGCAGATTTTTGACTGCGTAGAAATAAAGAATTCCAGCAAGAAAAAATGTTAGAGATAAAATCATAAATGAATCGCTTTTAAAAAACCCAAAAATATGATAATTAGAAAAATAAAAATAATGGATTATCCTTGTTAGTGCTCACCTTGTTGATGAAGGGCAGAATGTAATCGTATAATCAGCACCCGTACATGTAAACGTACTGGTAGCATCATCATATGCATAGCTATACGCTTTTGGGCAAGCCGCCTTGAACATCTCCGAATAAACAGATGGTTTACAGGTGTCGGGTGTGGCGTACGCGCCGCTGCAGCAATACTCGGGAGTCCCGAAAGCCTCGCATGAACTCTTACAGGCATCACCGGAATCAACCCTTAACTCCGTCGGGCACTGACGATTCAAGTCATTTACGCACCCTGTTGACAAGCACGTGCCTGACCCACCGCTTGGCTCTACGATCATTGGCAAGTTGTAACCGTCGACCAAACTAAGGTCGTAGAAATCCTGGGTGCCTGACCCTATCGTGAATTCCGCTAAGGTGGCTGGCGGGCTTGCACCGTTGCCATTGCATTCAATTTGGCTGGAGCCACAGTCACCGGTTTGGCAGGTGATTTGACCTGTATTTTGCTCCGATGAGCATCCGGTTCTCCCCCAGAACCTACCAGACCAACTCGGCGGTGCTTGTAACGATCGTGACCCACCGGATAATAGCTCGAATCCGGTGCTATCTAACTGGGTTTTGCCAAGGATACCAGGCCAAACTGTGTAATCACATTTATTCACAATTGTAAATGTAGTCCCTGAAATCCCTGTATATATACATAAATGCAGGCTCCATTAATGTTAATGCTAAAAACTATAACTATTCAACTTTAAACGTTGCAAGAATTCTCGAAAACCTTACCTTGGAAGATGGGGAACAGACTCAATAAACAAATGGAAGAGATTAGAACATTCATCTGGAATGCAATTTTGTGGGGGATATTATTACAATGAAATTCTTAAAATATTACAATATCAAAATGGGTTTTTGCTGAATGTTGATGAAAAAGATTATACCTTTCTCTTAGTGAGAAAAAGGCTGCATTGCCAGAGCGATGATGATGAATGGAAAAAGAAGGGAAAAAAAGGGTCGTTTTAATGATGTTGGTTTAGAGATCATGAACTAAAAGAGTGTTTGAGGATTGTTCATCCAAAATACTTAAATTTGGTTAAGTTTTGATGTCTCTATAGCTGTATGATGAGACAGAAATGGAGATGGAAGCAGATGATCTGATGATAGAAAAGAAAGTTTTATGTCAGCTGGTCTGAACCTACTATACATATATAGGGACGAAGTTGGAATTTTTTTTTTTCCTTAAAAAAAATCTACTGTGGCATAAACACGAAGGAAAGGTTATGTAATTTTACTACGGTAGTAGTCAAAAGGTTGAAGAAGGGAAATCTTAAAGCAAAACAGATAATATTTTTTAATCTATTAATAAAATATTCTATGTGTAGTTTTATTAATTAAATTAAAAATATAAAAAAATATTTTGGTATTTCTGCTATTTAAAACAAAAATTATTGGTACTAAGTTGGTTTTTTTTTTTTTAAATCAAATATAGTTTGAGTCGGTTTCCAAAAAAACTTCATTTTTTTCTTCAGACTCGGTTTTAAAAATTTATTTTATTATTTAAAAAAATTAAAATATTACATAATTATTTTGTAAAAAAAAAAAGAATTGATATAAACTATAATATGAAAAAGACAATTCATTTGTTATTGCTCTTTGATAAATGAAAAAAAAAAAAAAGAATAAAACGAAAAGTGAAGATTGCTTTGGCGGTGTCAGTAACTTAATTGTATGGAAACGAAGGAAAAAAGCTTTAATGGCTATCGTCTTCTTTATCATCAGCTGGTTGAGTTCGATCAAGCATAATACATATCGTATAGTGCCTCTTTTTTTTTCTTTCTCATGTATCTCTCGATCTCGCTTTTCCGAACATGCTAAATTTCTGTGGGCTACCAAAGTGAAAATCATCTTTCTTTTGCTTTTTCTTCACCTTTTTATCGCTATTCTTCTTTTTCAGTGCCCTAATGGTGGACCTGATTGATAAGGCTTAACTTGGCTAGAAAGTTGACGTAAGAATAACATATCATCAGCGGCTAAATGATCTCAACTTTTCGGATAGACTATTATTTATTTTGGCTTAAGGGACTTGGATTGGCAACAATTTTAATTTTACTTTATGATTTGAATCTCGAAATTCAATTAATTCATACATGGAATAAGATAGCATATATTTATCTAATTAACCAAGTGATTTACATTCAAAAAGCAAGTTTAATTATATTTGTTAAGTCTTTCAAATCTACCATTTTTGGCCTTCATTTTATTTTCTTCTTATTATTGATTAAAAGATTAAAGAGACTGCCATTAAACCATGTATGCCTGATAACTTGTTATCGAAACAGAAGCGTTTGCGTGGATCGAGAAATGACTCCCCAAGCTAGCACGACGGTGGTCGGTGGGAATAATTGCTTTGTCTTTAAAATTATGCCACGTCTTTACTCATTAATTGGCTGTGATATACATAAAAATATATATATTTTACAGCGACACCAACTCAATTTGACATCGTTGACTGTCTTCTCCGTTGCGAGCGCCGTCAACTACAATCTCATTCACGGGATCCGCTTTCCTCTCCAATTTAAGGCTAACACGTGAATTAAGAC
>JBBYHM010000001.1:9320113-9404528 GCA_038381775.1 Adansonia rubrostipa | reverse complement strand
TATGATGAATGGCAAATACCTGCAAGAGTTGTAGGATGAGTGTCCGCCCCACCGCCTGGTTACGACACTCGGGCACTACCCTGTGTACCACCTGATCCCAATCTTGAAGGAAAACTAACTAAAACAAGTTCTAAGGTTGGGTCTCCGCTAAGCTAAATGTAGCTTAATGATGTATAAATGCTTGCATGGTTCTGAATTGAATGTTTATTGCTTGAATAAACATGGAATAAATTTAGATTATGTCGACATTTAGATTTATAAGTGAAAGGATTAATTGCATAAATTCATCAATTCTAAATTAAAAGAAAATGGCTGGCTAGACCCCATTGTCGAAAGCAGCGTTCTCCACTGAGCACTGTTGGTTAATGGCCCCAAAAAGGCTGATTGAAAGTAGAAATGGCTGGTTAAGCCCGGAATTTGGCTGGTTTATTAATGGTAAGGCTGATTAAAGCCTGAAAGAGGGTGGTTAATGCTCTGTTTTGGATAGTTAAGGTTCTTGTTGCTGTTGCTAATGCAGCTCAGACTGCTGCCACTGGTTGCCAACAGATTTAGCAAATTGAATCCTGTTTATAAGAGTTTCATTGATTGTCAAGAGTTTTAGCAAGTGGAACCCCTCAGCAAAGGTCAAAGACGTATCAAGCTATGCTCTAAAACCCATGATACTCGGTCTCGGATGTAAATATCAGATATGAGTATGTTAAATATTTTTTAAATTTTTTTATATATTTGGAAGTCTTTCGAGGGTTAAATCTCTATACTAATGTCTAGATAAGTGTCGAATATGGATGCTTAAAAAAAAAATAAAGAATTGGAGGATTAACATAGGCCAAAACCACCAACCTCTCTAGCCAAGAAGTTCAAATAATTCTGAAACCATGCTGACGGTTATTATATACACTCTAGAATAGATTTCGGAGGATAACATATAAATAGACCGTGAAGAATGAGGTATAGAGACATCAAATGAATCTTAAGAATTTAGACAAAATGACTAACCTGAAATTTTTTACTGTCGCTCTCAAGTTGCTAGATCTAAACCATCCATGACATCCAACATATTTTTTTGTGGATGCTTGAAAATCTTTCTTGCCCTAAAACTCCTATCAGGAGAGTTTCCAACACTCCTACTTAATGCCCAAACTTTGATACTTTTGTTTTTGCCTGAAGGAAGTTCCTGGCTTTTGCTAATTCCCGGAATCAATCTCCTCGAAGTCACCTTGTTTAATGAGTTTCTTTCTTCTCGAGAAAGTTCAGTCCGGTGGGCTTTGGCACCACTGTCGAAGGATAGAAATCGCTGCATCTTAGAGTGAAAAACCAGACCCTTACAAGTAGGAGACCGAAGTGGCAGAGGCTTGAAGCCATGATCTCTTTGTTTTACTAAGCTGATCAAATGATGGAGCCATGCCACCAATTCAAGGATGTATGCATCCGTCTTCTGTTTATCAGCATGATAAAGCGTCTGAAGGCGAGTGAGGGTAATATTCGTGGCTGCATTTCTTCCGAATTCGTTCCTGTCATACAAAGAACAAAAACCAGGAAAACCTCATTGTTATAATGTTAAATACCAACTCATTAACATTTACATAGACTTGAATGTGATCATGTGAACTGATAGATAAACAGAAAGCCTTGACTAACCCAGTGTTTGCCCATTCTCCAACCCATCCGAAGCCTTGATGTGCTCTGGTGCAAATTGCAGCAAAAGGAAAACAAAGAAACAAATATTACTTATGAACGACAAAATTAAGGCAGCATTGTCAAATCCAAACTAGTTGAATTAACCTACTTGGTTGTGTTTGTGGCAACTGGAACAAGCCACTGTAGCATCTTTTCCATCTCATCCTTGACTTGTGAAATAGAGCGCTGAAAAAAAAAAAAAAAAGAAAAAAAGAGGCAAGCAGTTTAGTGAACAACCACATAAAAACAAATAACTCTCAAGCTAAATGATGCAGAAAAAGAGAAAAAAAAAAATGAAGTCGAGAGGTGAAAATCGAAGTCTGTTTGAGCAAGTAACAGAACTAAACTATTATAGAAAAAAAAAAAAATACCTCTTCCTTGGTGTCAGTGGATTGTAATTTGGACCTTAAAGCATTCTTAACACTGTGTGGCAATCCATGGTATAATGTATCCCTGATATTAGGCAGAAGGGACGCTGGGCGAGCTGCCTGCAACATATTAATTCAATTTAATCTATTATATTAGGCCTAGAATGCTAGTGGAAATAAGGTAAACATGCAAATGACATAATAGAAAAAGAGGAAAAAGACCTATGTTACTCAGATTCGGATACGAGTGTTAGATACGAGCATATGTCTAACACGGGAATGTTTATTTATTTATTTATTTTTTATGTTTTTCCATGTATTTAGAGGAACATATGATCGTACCCAAGTTCGAATATGTGTTAGATAGAGATACTTTAAGAAAAATGAAGAGTTGGAGCAACGTAGAAAAAGACATCGACTTACAATGTTGTCAATCTGATGAATTACATTAGCATAGTGCAATGCAAGTCCAGCAACACCAAGTTTTTGAGGATTTTCAATAGTCTCCTTTCCAATTGTTGCTGAGTCTGCCATGAGTTCAAAATTATATATTCGATAAAACAAAGATAAAAAATCAAATGACACAAAATGATGTTCCCCACACTAATAATTTGATAGGAGTTGAATCGATACGATTACCTCCAAAAGCTTCGGATATTGCTTGATGCATATAAGTAACAATATCAACAAGCTTCTCCACGATCTGCAATAAAACAATATTACAAATCAAGAAAGGTTGCATAATGATTGACTCTGGCAACAAAAACATTTTATTGCATAAGCATAAGTCAAAATTGAATGTTGTCAAACCATTTTTTCCATGAGCAAAATAGATTTCATTGCATTCTTCGGACTCAAGTGAGAGTGTTGAATACTCGTATGTTCAATCTTTTTGAGTTTTTCATATATTTAGAGGGTACTTGGATAGTCAGATTCCATGGACAACTGATTGCGGGTGAATATTTAAGGGTTCCAGTGAGAAGGCATATGTAAATATCAGTTCAGAAATTATAAGCAGCTCATGGTGATTATATACCTCTTCCAAACTTTTAGACCAAAGAGATTTCCTTTTCAAACTCCTTACAATCTTTCTTTGTTGTTTTAGCTCACTTTGTAAAATCATGATATTTTCTCCTACAATTCAAACCACCCCCCCAAAAAAAAAATCTATGTTAGTAGGAGGCTACATAATCGAAAATGGATCAAATTTCTGCACACAAAAAAGAAAGATCGGGAAAAGGAAATGTTTCATCCAGGCCTAACCTCTCTTAGGGAGATTTAAGGACTCTAATTCTTCCAGCTTTCGCCTAAAATCTTGATCAAATCTGTCCAAAACATTCAATTCGTGGTACAATTCCTACGCATGTAAAGATAGATCAGATTCTCGAAGTAGAATACGCAGACTAAGAACCTTTCAAGACCAAAAACCAATATACTGCAATAAATCGTTAACATAATGAACAATGCAGCCAAGTTAAAAGGCATCATACAAACTTCTTAAAAATGAGATACTTAAAATTTTAGTTCAAACAAGATAATTAAAACATTCTTTTACGTAAAACGATACTATGGCATTCCTCGTACCACGCCACTCATTCGACAAAAGCTTCCATAAATCGTTATGTATGAAGTAGGAGCAACAAATCAGATAGAGGGGGCAAAGCTCACAATTAAAGGAGTATAAACTTACCGAGGTATGCTGAGCGAGTGAAATTTGTTCTTGCATTGTCTGGTCTACATCGGCTCTAGTTTGTTTATTAAGTGAATTCTCCATATCTAGTCTGACAGAATGTGATAATAGTAAGATCCATGCGAACGTCATCAATGTAAGGTAAAGCTGCCAAAAAAAAAATTCTTACTTTGAAAAGTACCGGCCAAGGTTGTGCCATTGCGGATCTTTACATAGATCTCCGAACCTAATTACTTCGCGTGAAAAAATATCCAATTCATCCCTAGAAATGCCAAAGGTTAGACTGTTATCAGTAAGAGATCAAAGTGCATGAACTATTTTCTCTAAAAAGTAAACCTACCTCTTGTCAGCCGCTGCGATACTTAGCAACTCGTTCATGTTTGTAGAAACAAGCTTTTGAACTCCTTCTGAATGTAAGACATCCTTTTTCAGGAATTGAATGTTTTGCTCTGAAAGTGACTGTAAAAAAGTTGCTCCTTTTGCTATTGTATTAGCCACTTCAAATGCCAATATAGATATCCTATTCCCTTTCGAAGCCAGCCCAGTTACGAAGCCACTTCCGGGATTCAAATTTGACATGCTACTTCCGAGTGTATCTAGAACGTCGACTGCCCTTTCGAGGCCTACCATGCCACTTCTTCCTAGAAATGATCTCCTCTGTGAAACCTTACAAATAAACACGAGGTAAGAAAATCGCAAGGTTAGATGTATAAGAAGCCAAAGGAAATCTAACTTCCCTTACATAAACAGAATTCAACCTTTTAATCCATGCCATTTATTCTTTAAAAAAAAAAAAGTACTCTTAGGGATAAAAGTCCATTATGAATTGAAACTTGATTTAGATGAGAATTCAATAGGCCACCAAAAGATTCTCTATCTTCAACGTTGTTTCCTCGAACTGTTCCTTTGCCCATTAGCTCCTCTTCTGGTCAAAATTTACATAATTGCAGTTCAACTTGATTTCGACTCCAAATTTCGCGTTCCCCAACATATGTGGTTTTGACTCACAAAAGCTGATGTGAACACTTTATAACCAACCGAATGATGTGAGACTCATAGCTTCTTTCTAGGTCCATAATATACTCTGTCACTCCAATGATTGCATTTGGCTAGTACTTCAGAACCGTCTCCGATGTTAGAATTCGTACTCTTATCCCGCAAAAAAAAGTCTTAGAAATAGGAAGATACTGTGAATAATTACTTGAACTGAAATGCACAGCCATCAATGTGACATTTATGACTCGTCTGTAAGTACCTTATTACTATTACAACTAGAAACAAACATGGATAAAGCAAGCAAAGCAATACCTTGGAAGCCTGAGTCCTGACGGGTGTTGACGGCTTCAATTCCCGCGAAAATTGCAATTCAAAGTCACCGGAATCGTGCCTCTGCCGCGCTCTTTCAAGACCACCGCCATTGGCATAGGAACGTGAATTTGAATTTGTTTTTTGCTTACCAAAGCTCTTTATTGACTTGAGCTTCCCCGAAAATCCGGTTGTATTCTTTGGTTCAAGCTTTATATTCCGCTCTTTTGTTCCACCAGAACAAATACCTCCCATTTTCTTCAAATACTAAAATTTATACCAAAAAAAGAAATTAACTAACAAAAACAGAAACAGAACCAACGTTAGGCCAGGCTTTGTTAGATAGTGATGAAATTCTAAGCTATATGAAAAGGGGACTTTGCAATCAAAGATTATCCATGTAAAACGCTGATAAAAACTAAAATCAATATTTAGAACTATCTTCAGGTACTTAAAGAAAAACCAAGTTTTCATGATTTCATCTGTGCAAAGAAACAATCAAATTATTTGGTTTTAATCAACCCAACGACCAAAATCAATCCAAATGGGAAAAAGAAAAACGAAAGAGCCCAAGAAAAAGGAACTTCTTCCAGTAAATGATTCCACAAGCACAACATGATCTGGAACAATTGATAGACGAATAACAAACCTGCTAAAAACAGAGACTCTGAATTCAGGGGGGGGATAAACTGCAGAATGATTGAAGAAAACCCAAAGGGAAAAAAAAGTTTGTTTAGTACGAAGAAGGAGAAGAAGAACAAGAAGAAAGATTGGACTGAGTCAGAGTTTAGTAACATTGAAGTAGTTGGCTGAAAAAGAAATATAAAATTGCTGCATTGACCAAAACTCCAAAGAAACAAAGGCCCCAGAGCTAAGAATTTTCTTATGATCGAAACTGAAAAGACGCGTAATTAAAGTTTTTTAAAGGCAAAAGGAGGCTGGAAATGTCTTGGTGTTTTTGAGGAGATTTGTTTGACTAAGAATTTAATTCCGGAAATATTACCAAAACAAGAAGAAGAGATACATAGCATGAAACACATAATGACGGGAGATGCCAAAAGGAAGGAGCCGAAGACATCTCAAGCCTTTGAGCCCCTCATGTCTGAGATTTTTTTAATATGTCTTGTTACGTCAATTTGTCTTATTTGCCCCTCATTTTTTAAAAAATCCAAAATAATATACCTCATTTATTTATTTATTTTAAATTTTTTTATATGATGATAGGTTTTAAAATGTTTATTCGAAGGCAATTAAGATTAAAAGGTAAGGTGTAAATTCACCATCCTATTCATCTGATTAGTTTAAATTTATTATTATTTTTTTAAATTTGTGTAATTTTATTATTATATTTTAAATTTTTAAATAATTTTATCATTATATTCAAATTATTCTTAGAAACGTAAAATAGTTTCTAAAATAAATTTTTTAATAGGCCCAAAATTAAAAATATAAAGAAAAAAATTACATCAAGATTGATGGTAAATTCGAATCATCCGCGTAAATATTATGATAAATTTATCTTCTGACCTTTACTAACAAATATTCAATTTTTTAAAATTATTATATTAGATAAGTTATTATCTGTAATGCATTTAATATAAAATTAATTACTAAATACCACATTTAATATAAAATATTATTATAAATAATAAAATTTATATTTAATACGTAGTCTTAAAAAATATGATGAAAAAAAAATAAAATACGTAAAATAAAGAAAAATTGATTGAGCCATCAATGTGACTTAAATTAAACTTCAAAACATTAATAAATTATGTTTTTTGGGGGTAACTTTCAAGCTTTTATTTTTCAAATTAAATGTATAAAAAAAAATCCTTTGACTAAAACATTTTTTAAATCAATGTCAACACCATGAAGATTAATAAAAAGACAACCGACTAACAAACAAAGAAATTAAGGGGAAAATTTGAGAAATATTATTTTTATAAATTGGATTACTTTTTTTTTTTACCATTTGAATATGAAATTAAAAATAATTTTATTTTTTTATATACAATTAAAAAGGGTTGATTTAGTCATGACGGGCAAGATTGTCATGTTTGTGACATACTCTCTTTTATATTGTTATAATTACAATTTTAATATTATATTATTAATTTAGATATTTAAATTCAACCCTTTGTATTTAGCAACCTCAATTATTTCAAGGGAAAAAAAAAAAAAAACCTCATTGGAAATATATTTAGAAAACTGTTTGAGATTATATCTAACATTAATTACATATAATTTCTCAAAGTTTACTAATTAATAACACGTAGATTTCTTCGCCTGTTAAGTCTCGGAGCCGACCAAAATATTATTTTATCAATAAATACCAATAAAAAGAAAAATATATAAATATTGGTATATAAAAACTGAATATATATATATATATATACGTGGAAAAAACATTTACAAAGATAAATCAATTTAATGTTAAATTGTTATAAAATATAAATGGTAATAAGCTTTACGTGTTTTTTCCCCTACATTTTTTGTATGAGAGGCGTTTCATTGATTTGAAGGCAATTAATTGAACAAAATTATAATTATTTGGATAAAAGCAAATGTTTTAAAATTATGAAAATCCACGTGGTTATTTTTCATTGGTCTTTTCAGATTCCTCCTCGGATGCTGCCGTGTGTGCCGTCACGCCTTACTGCTGGTCTACCGCAAATTCAAATGATACTCCCTTCCAGTTTTTCTGCAACTGAGTGTTGATAAAGTGTGATCAGGACACCTTTCACCGTTGCTGTGTACGATAATAGAGAAATATTAATCGTATAAGGCAATATTTATAAGAAAATAAAATTACAATAATAAAAATTTAAAAAATAAAAATGATAAAATATAATTTCATAAAATCAAATTGTTTTTTTTTATTTTCATTTAAGGATTCTCACAAAATTAGACATTAATAGGAAAAGTTATAGAAAAAGGGTGAGAAAAAAAAGCTATTTATATAACCCCTATACTATATCACTTTTATCAAAGGAAATTTTAGTCGAGATAAGGATTAATTTTATAATTACTTCCTCCTAACGTTATTAAATAAATATTAATCTGATATTTTATATCTAATTAAGTTCATATACGAGATAAAAATGCTACATTATTATTTTAAAAAACTTATGTTTAATAATCAAATTAGATATTAAATATTATATTAATATTTATTTAACAACGTTAATACAAAATACTTATATATTTAAAAGAATCTTAGTATAAATATTTATTTACATCAAAAAAAATTTTTAGATACTCAATTAAAAAAATTGCATAATAGAAGACCATTAGTGTAATTAAAAAAAATGAAAATGATGGAGTGATCTTTTTGTGTTCAAATACTTTTCTAGTCGGAGATTCTAAATTAAAATAAAAAAAAAGTCTAACTTTGCTGCTAACAGGTGGAGCTCTTGACTTGCAAGTTAAAGACTGGTAGAATATTTATTTAATTTTAAATTCCTTTTGACTTTAGGCAATAGCGGATAGCCATAAAATCAAGTTAAGACGATTCAACTTGAAATGTCACGTTATTGAAGCTTCATTGCTGTTGTATATAGAATTATAAAAAAAAAACCCTAACATCAACCGACATTGCCCGATTCATAGACTTAATCTATTGATTAAATCGGTTTTTTTATTGATAATCAGTGATGCCCTCAATCTATTTCAACTTGGTAATGGTGATTTTTAAAAATTGTTTTCCGTTTCAAACAACATTTGAGAACAGATTAATCTGCATTGATAAAATTAGTATAAAACTAAGATTGAACAATGTTTTCCAAGAGCATCAGAGGTTCGGAAAAGGGCACTCGGAATGAAAAGCACAGTTACCTCAAATATATATGTATATATATAAAACCATCAGAGACATTGGATTAATGCATCAGACAGACACTTTGTCTCAGATGACCATCGTGAGAAATTTTAATCCAAACTCATCATCTGATTTCTCTCTCTCTCTCTCTCTCTCTCTCTGTGACTAAAAGAAAAACAGCAAATCAGAATCACATTCGCATAAGAGAAGAAGAGCTAGCTTAAAACAGCGGTAAAAAGAAAAAAAAAAAAAAAAAGAGATGGGGAAATGAATAAATTGTTTGCAGCCGTCGTAGCCCGTGGCGATGGATGCCAGCCTTCCGTATCTAGCAAATATATAGATTTCAGATTCTAGGGTTATTTGGGACCGCGGACTGTCAAGTCGATTCTTTTTTAAGGTTAGATTTTGGGCTAAATGGATCCAACCCAAAACCATCTTTTATGATCCAATTACTTTTAACGGACCGGAACGCAGACCAATTTCAACTTTAGAAAATTAAAAGGGTAAGAGAAAATTTTTAGGTATATTTTTGTTATATTTTCTCCTTGAAATTGTTTATGAAAGTTAACTTATAATAATAATCAATTAATATTTAGTGTTATATATAATATATAAATTATTAGAATTGTAAACATTTGTGTGAAAAAAAAATAGTAATGTTTTGAAAGAAAGAGAAGTAATAGTAATTTTTGTAAATAACTAACTCATATTTAAATTCATAATATATTACACGATTAAAAATTTATAAATTTTTTTCAATTTAAAATATAAATTCATAATAAAATATATATATACGTATAACTTTATTGTTTATCGGATAAATATTTTTAATTGAATTGATGTTATGGAGTCCATACTAAGTTTGTTAAGAATTTTTTGTAAACGTTTTAATTAAATTACTCATAGTAAATTAAAAATCATATATAATGTAATAAAGCAATGTACAAATTTATTTGGAAATATATGCTTATATAGAAGATTATATTAAAACTTTCTTGTGCTGACGCATAAATCAAGTTATGGATAACTGTCACTCATAAAATTTTAAAATTTCAAAAATAAAATCTAATATTATAACTTTATTATTTTTAATAGATATTTTTAATAGTGTTGGTTTTTATTTTGATTATGTTTTTAAACTAATTTTTTCATAGGATTTTGTTGTTTTACATTTTATCAGTTCATTAAACTTTAAAATTTAAAATTAAGAATAAATTTATTATCCACTACTTAAGTAACTAAATTTCAAGATTTAAAATCAAATTAAATTATCAATTTTTTAGCTAATAATTATGATCTATTTAAATAATTAAATTTCAAAATTAAAAGCATATCTAATATATCTCTATATAAATAATAGCTACTAAATCAAAAGAAAACCATCAAATTAGTTTTACTTAGTACGGTTGCTAGCAGCAACGACCATCTTAATGTGACGTGTAACACCGAGAGATTTTACTTGGTTGAAATTAAAAGCGTTACAGATAAAAATTGCATTGCATAGGAAGATCATGCATTGTTGAATACTTGTATGGGATTTTCTGTAAGCAAAATAGAGAGTAAATTGAAGAGGAATATGTGAATTTCTAGAAATAAAATCCATAGTTTACAGAGAGAAAAAAAAAAGAGAGAATATAAAACTCGTTTTTTCAGTGATAGAGATATGAGAAATGGCTCTTTTTTGCTTATTGGTTAGTATTGCTGTAGTTTTGCTAACTCGAATTAAGAACATCAATTGTCACGTAAAGGCATTGAAGTTTTTTATTTATATCCACAATTTTAAGTTTTTTCCTTTCTATTTCATGCTAATTTGTACATTATAGTAATACATATATGTGATTTTTTATTTGTTATATATTTATAAATTCTACTCATTGTTTAGATGTATAATTATAATGATTAAAAAACATTATTAAGATAATAAATAATATATTATTTTGAATTTTTGTTTATTGCCTTTTGAATATGAATTCTCAAAAAATTGATCTTTTATTCTCTGTTATTTTTTTTTATAATTTTTTCTTAAACCTACAACTCTTTCATATTAAACAAGAAAAATCATTTCATTTATTATTAATTTTTAATCTTCACAGTAAAATTATCAAAGTCACACATAATTTTAAGATATATTTTCGAATAAAAAACTTAATTAAAAATTATATAATAATATTTTAATTTGTTTAAAACATTTAAGAAAAGCTCTATTAGTGTATAAAAATGAACTAAAAAAGTAATTACATTGTTAGGTTCGATAAAAAATAAAGGAAATTAAGAGAAAGAGAACCAATGAACGAAAGAAGTAAATGAAATAATATATATTAGATTTTGTAATGCATGCGAATGTGTGTGAAATTTTGTGTTCAATATTAAAAAAATAAAAGTAACGAAAAAGATAATTAACTTGTAACTACACATCAAGGAAATCGTGAATGTATATTAAAAAAGGTTTGTAATAAAAATAAGTTTATAATTAATATATATAACATTAATAAATTTAAAAATATAAATTCAATTTACTTAATATAATATATAAATTAGGGGTATCGATAAATTCAATTACTCTAATTATACATAATATATAAATATAAATAATATATTTATATAACAAATAAAAAAATATATTTTAAAATAATGTGCAAATTAACATGAAATAAAAAAATTATAAATTAAAATTATAAATAATAAATCCCATACGTTGGACGGGTTAAAAAAATTTAATTTTAATAATAAAATAAACTCGATGAAGTAAAGCAAGATCTCTGTATGATTATGCCAAGTAAAATGGTAACTTCCTATAATTCTACGTACTCGGGTAATTGCCATCTGATTCTCAACTCAAGAACTTACCATTAGCGAATTCACTGGTCACTCCCTCTCTTTACTTCTTGGTCGGCCAATTGATTGCCGGTGAGTGATTCGAAATCCCGTTGCCGCAAAATCATCGGCTTTAAAGCACCATCAAAGCAAGAAAAGCATCAGAATTGATCTCTTTGAGTTCGATTTAAAGGAGCTAGGCATGTCTTTCGATGGCTTCCCTCCTTTCATTTCTGCTCAGCTCCAATACCTCATCAATCACTTTCCTGACAGAATCAAGGTAATTCCATCTAACTCCATACGGCTATAACCCTCTTTCCCTTTTAATTTCTCTTTTAAGTTTCAACTCAAATTTCTCATTTCTATCAATGACGTTGCTTCGATTCAGAAATAGGGTTCCATTTTAATAGTGACAAAAATCTCAATTTCTCTTATAATTTTGTTTTGTAGGTTGACCAAGTGTATTCTGGTGGCAAAACCTACGCCGGGGGCCTCGATCGATTTACAT
The DNA here is from genome assembly GCA_038381775.1 of Adansonia rubrostipa. NCBI lineage: Eukaryota > Viridiplantae > Streptophyta > Magnoliopsida > Malvales > Malvaceae > Adansonia > Adansonia rubrostipa. Next base: position 9,392,346 of record JBBYHM010000001.1, on the reverse strand, counting down.
TGCTTATTCCATATTGCTTAGACCATATTAAATGTCAGTAAGCTTTTTAATTTCGAAATCCAGGATTTACTAGTAAATTGCTTTCTCTTTTAGATGATCTTTTATGGATAACTTGTTTACATTGATCCAGGGGATATTATATACAATGCGGAGTTTCCATTGGTTCCTCCGGACGTCGTATTTGGACCTGAAGATGAGGACTTTCATCCATTAGACATTACTAGCCGTGTAGGAGAGGGGGACTTGAAGCTTAGGACTCGCAACATTTTGTCTGATTGGAACTATAAAGACCCAACGAAGCTACTAGCTTTCATTCAGGAATTGAGGTTAGCCTTGGTGTTTACTGACAGTTGCTATTTTAATGGAAATCAAAATATTCTATGGTTGTGGGAAGAATAGCCAAGAAGTTCATGCTTTTTTGTTCTTAAATAGGGATCAATATAGGTACTACCAGAGGAAACGTGTTGGAGAATTGGATGATGATAGGTTGAAATTTGAGATTAGCACTATTTGTTCACGAGAGGTAATCTTTTGGCATATAAATTTGATTTCTGATGGAGAAAGATTTGAAAATCCTGCTCTGTGCTTTTTTCTTAACCTGACTTGCAATTCTTTTATAAATATTCATTGAGGTTAAGAGTAACGAATGAGGAGATAATGTTCAAATTCAGAGACATTTCTTTTTACGACACTTTTTCTCAATGCTTGTAGGTCTCATCACAGGAAGTCTGTCATTGAATATTGACCATTGTCATCACACATGTTAACCAAAATATATATGTGTTTATTATCCTTCACGTCCTTTCCACTTTTTGTGCATGTCTATTCCAGTATGTACGAAGTGAAAAGTAAAAATTTGGCCATCACATAATTGCATTTTGAACTTTTTAGTATCTTTAGAAGCTCTCAACTTATTAATATCAACGTGCAGACTTTTTAAGCATAATCATCTGAATCTATTACTTTTTTTTTTTAATTTTTTTTATGTAATACTAGCTGTTTGCCACTGTTGAAGCTCTTCAATTGTGTAAGACATTTGCATTTGTAATCGGAACTAATTGATTAGTGCCTTAACTCCTTGCTGTTTTCCAACTCCTTTAATGTGCTGCAGGGAATTGAAATGCAAATTAGTTCAGGTGCTGAAAAGGTATTTCCTTACTGGAATATGGTCCTTATAAGTATATTTTTAGTGTGCTTAAAAACATAATTTGTTTTTAATTAAATCCATGGTCTATGTGCCTTTGAATTTTAGCGTAGCCAGAAGAGGTCAAATTTTCTGTGCCTCTAATGGATATGAACATAAACAAAATGGTGCATGGGTGCCCGTGGAGACATCCACAAAAGATATACTTACAGGTTATCTTTTCCTTCTTTTCCCTCTTATTTGTAATTTAATTCTTAAAAGTAACTTGTATTTAATTGATTTGTTATTCAAATACTTTCTTCCGTTCTCTCCTCTATTTCTCTCCCACCTCTAATGAAGTTTGTAATCTTGCAGGTAATATATCCCGTTGGAAGAAAGTATGCATCTACTCCTTCAGCACCTCGTTTGAAATTGATGTCGACTACCGAGCTGAGAGCTCTGTTTTCTATTGAGGATGTCAAGCTTCCTTCATGGTTGGATGGAATGTGAGTTATGTACATCATTCTGCCTTCACATGTTGCATATCTTAAAAGATAGACACAGCTTGTGCTGACAAATCTCTGTTGGTTTTTACAATCTCATTTGAAGGTGCATGGCTGAATATCTTCCTCATCTAGAAGAATCTCTTCAGAAACAGGTCAGCTTCTTTTCTATCATCTAGGTTTTACTTTGAGTTTGTCGTATCAAGTGTTTAAGATTAGGAGTGATCTATAATCTTCCTTGTTCTCCAGGTCTTGGAAGCTGTTTCATTAATTGAAATAAGAAGACGATTTATAGAGGCGTTAGCCCCATTGTTTGGAAGACCTTTGGAAGCTGATCCGGTCTGTACTAATCTTTCCATTTATCTATATATGTGAAACGTTAGAACCTTTAACATTGATTATTAGTTTGTCATTGCTTTCCTTCGCAGGTCTTTTGCAGAAAGGCGACATTTCTTGCTTCTTCTGGATCCTTTGTTTTCCTGGTACCGTTAGATAATTACTGATTATACCAATTTCTGTTTTGGTGTTTTTAATGTTTAGACCTAATAGAGGACTATTGGAGTTAATAATGAGTTAATTCTTGATCATGTAGGATGTTTTTAGTCATGTGATGACTGCATTTGATTTTAGTGCAACTAGCTCTTGTATCTACCTTTTCATACCCGTATTTTTTTTTTTTACTCAACTCGGCCTTTGTCAAAGTTTAACTTTTGATAGTACTGTTACTGTAGGTTCACTTTCTTATTTCAACTCAGTTTCCTAAGCAGCAACCGGCTCTGATGCTCCAAAGTTCTCAAGTAATGCTATTTGCTTTTCCTACTGTGTAAAGCACTCTGGTTCTTAGGAGTATAATATGTAGATCCCATTTTAAGACAGATTGATAAAAGGTTTTTGAATGAATCTCAATATGAACATGTTAATTATACTTATTTTGATGATATTACTGAAAAGTTTGGGGACCAGCTGGCTTCCATGGTTCTGCACAGTATCAGATCCCTAACTGGTTGTGAAAAGCCCAAGTAGGCTTCATCTATTAGTCGGAGAACATCCTCTTTTTTACCTTTGGCTGATTAAATGGTTCGTTTGTGACATCTTGCAGCATATATCACTGCAAGGAATACCGAAAAAGTCACCTCTTTTAGCAGAATATCCATGGAGTCCAAGATGGGAAGCATCGCAAATGGCTGAGCGGATATTGTGAGTTTCGTTAGTGTCTATTGCAGTTCTCAATCTGTTTCTCTGTGTTTTTTGCTAACGTGAATCGATTTCTCCAGCGATTTCTTGGCTGACGAGTCGCTGAACTTCAAACGTTTTTGTAATGAATCTCAACCCCAACACTAGTATGATGTGAGGATGCTAACGTTCCATATGGATTATGCTTTGCTCATCCAAGTTATGCAAAAATGCTTAATGGAACATTTGGTTGTTTTCTTTTATATAATTTCGTAAATGGTGCCATTATGGCTTTACTAGCGTTTAATTTGTACAAAAAACGCGAAGTTTTTGTTCGCTTGTTAATGCATACTTTCGCCCTTTTATTATATCCAAAGAAAGGTCTTTCTTTCAGTTTCTGATGCTCATAGAGAAATGGATAGTAGATGGAGTCCTTATCTTGAAATTTCGACGTTTGTCTGATATGTCGAGAGTTTTGATTGTGGATAAAATGTTGGGTTTTAAATTTGTAAGTTTCTCGAGCTTGGTAGGAAAAAGAACTCGAATTTGGTTTGGTAATTACTGAGTTGTGCTTGAGTTATTGAGTGAGTTGAATTCGAATATCTTAATATTTGATTTGAGTAGTTTTTGAATCTAATTAATTTTTTTTTTCAATTTTTAATGAGTATTGAAAAATTTTAATCAGAATCGGTCAAGTACAAATAATTAAATTTTAAGTGAGTATGGAAATCATGCTTCTTTTTTACTAAATACACGAGTTTAATTGAACCTAAATGAATGAGCTTGAGTTATTTGATTTTTATTTTAAATCAAATTCGAGTTTTAAAAATAAAACTCGATTGAGGTTAAAATGAATTTTAAATTTCAAATTAAATTTTTTACTATTTGAGCTCGTCTCGAATATCGATTTGAATTTATTTTGAATTGAATTTCTTACTGTTTATGCCTATTATAATCTCTAATGGGTCATACCCAATGGGTCACGAACCATTATCATAACGGAAACTCCGAAATGTACGCTCAAACGTATGTTTTCCTTTATTTAGAAAATTGCGCCTCATGTCTCAAACGTGCGCACCCTTTGTTTTCCTTTCGTTTTGGATTGGCGGAAGCGGGGCGGTTAGTTGGTGTCCGCACACTTTCTCCCTCTCGTTGTCAGTTATAACAGACGGATAATCCTTCAAAAATATCATCCCGCCCTCTATTATTACCATTTCCTTGTTAATCTCTTTCCCTCCCTTAAATCCTTCCATTTCCTTCCATTTCCTTCCATTTCCTTCCATTTCCTCTCCCAAATTAAACCAGACAAAATACCCTCCTAATTCTCTTTCTTTTTTAACAAAACCAACAATGAGAGAAATCCTTCATGTTCAAGGGGGCCAATGCGGGAACCAAATCGGATCCAAGTTTTGGGAAGTGATCTGCGACGAGCACGGCGTGGATCCTACTGGAATGTACAATGGAGATGGATCATCCAATAACCAACTGGAGCGGATCAATGTGTATTACAATGAGGCTTCCGGTGGAAGGTACGTTCCTCGTGCGGTTCTCATGGATCTTGAACCTGGTACTATGGATAGTATCAGATCTGGTCCCTATGGCCAGATCTTTAGGCCTGATAATTTCGTGTTTGGACAATCTGGTGCCGGAAACAACTGGGCCAAAGGTCATTACACTGAAGGTGCCGAGTTGATTGATGCTGTTCTTGATGTTGTTCGTAAAGAGGCTGAGAATTGTGATTGCTTGCAAGGTATACATATTACTTCCTTGCTTTACATTTTCCATAATAAACGAAATCTATTCTCCATGTTTCTTCTCTGAGAAATTTAGATTTCGACAACTCTGCGTTGGTTTTCGTAGAATTGATTCTAGCAGTGTTAATGGCGTTTTCCTTGATCAATTCCAACATAATTACTCTGCTCGTTTCTTTTTCACCTCAAAGTTTGAAACTCTTATCTATTTGAGTTGCTATATCACTTTCATGGTAACGATATGGAACTGCCTTTGCTACTGATCGTTTAATTTCCTTACTTTCGGCGATGACCATATCAAGGTGAAATAATCTTAATGTTACCTATCCAATAATCTATACAGAATAGCAAGATCTTCAAAGTTATGTTTGATCATTCACTGTGAAAATGATATGAAAGTACTGCTTTGTTGTTCAATTATCTATCTTCTTCTTTAGTTGGCTAATGGTTGGTAGTAATATTTTTGTCAACGAGACTGCACTATTATTATTAAGCTTCTTTTTGTCTGGTATGGGGGCAAAGGAGGGTTGGGGGTATCTATATAAGAAGATTTATTTTTCCCTACGATTTTTTTTTCTATTTTTTCTTTTCATGTTATGATCTTGATTGCCCAACAGCATGTCATTTTGTCCTTAATCGACAGACAATCTTTCTTTCTACTCTATTATTCTATACAAAAAATAACATAAAGTTAGATCTTAGAGCACTTGATAAACTTTTTAATGCATTTGGTGTAGCCTTGGGGGGCCCTTACCAGCTCATCGTCAATCATATGAATGCCGTCTTTACATTATTATCATGGCTTGATCACATTTTTAATATCTGAATCTTTTAAGAAAATGAAAGATATTTAATGCTGTGCTCGGTAGGAAGGATTAAAAGGGATAAGGAAGGAAATTTGTTAATTCAATTTCCATCATTTTTACCAAGTAAAGCCTAAATGAGCATGGAGAATCATAAATAACATGCATAAATGCATAACCATGCGACTGTTGTATCAATCTAAAAATAAGAACAATCACACGGTACATTGTAACATTGGGATGAGTATCAGATCTTGTTTTATCCAAAATTTGAAGAATAGTATTTATAAAAATGGAAGGAAGAGAAAACCATGTCTCTGGATCCAGATCTATCTGAAAAAGACAAATACTGTCATCTTCTGGAATGGTATGACTGGTGTGGAATATTGGGTTTGTTGCTATTGTAATTATAGTAACATTATGTTATAAATGATATAATGATGGATTATTGAACTAAGTCACATTAAGGTAACCCCTAGATAGATAGGATGATACTTTTTGTGTCTTTACGTGGACTAAATGAAGGATAATGGCTTACTTCGTACTTTTAATATCCTTTTCCATGGTGTTCTCAAAAACTTTCCATCAGGATTCTTATTTGTTAAGTAATTTTTCATTAACTGTTTGGAGTGGTTTTGATCATCTAAGTATATGATGTAGTGGTCTGGGCCTAGAAATGCAATCCGTCACAGTTGGATCTGGTACAAGTTAATCTAAATTCCTTTTATTTTTATTTAAACCTGGATTGATCCTGGTATTAAGTATATTTTAAAGAATGATAATCTTATATATCCAGTGAATTATTTTGCTTTTATGGAAGGGTTAGTTTTAAAAAGCTATTGTGTTTAATTATTACTGTCTATGTTACGTGGACTTGGTATAAGTGTGAGACATGGGTATGTTCAATTTTTTTTCAAGATTTTTACGCATTTGAAGGGTTTTTAGAAGATAATATCCTTACACCCAAGTACTTCAAGAAAAATAAAAAGTCAGAGCAATATAGATTAGCATTTAGAGATGATAAAACCTTATTGGCTAAATATCAAGGCCAATTTACCTTTCGAAGTGTCTGATGAATCTCACTTGTTTTTGTTACTTCTGGAGCAGGCTTCCAGGTATGTCATTCACTTGGGGGAGGCACAGGCTCTGGCATGGGAACTCTCTTGATATCAAAAATCAGAGAGGAATATCCAGACAGGATGATGATGACATTTTCTGTTTTCCCTTCACCTAAAGTCTCTGACACGGTTGTGGAGCCGTATAATGCCACCCTCTCCGTGCACCAGTTGGTTGAGAATGCTGATGAATGCATGGTTCTTGACAATGAGGCACTTTACGATATTTGCTTCCGTACACTGAAGCTCACTACTCCAAGCTGTGAGTAATAAAATATTCATCTTGATGGATGGTTTGCTATAGTCTTAAATAATTTAAAAATAGTGAAGCTAAATCTGCACATTTTAATCTGCAGTTGGTGATTTGAACCACTTGATTTCTGCAACTATGAGTGGTGTAACATGCTGCCTAAGGTTCCCCGGACAGCTGAACTCTGACCTCCGAAAGTTGGCAGTAAACCTGATCCCATTCCCGCGCCTTCACTTCTTTATGGTTGGGTTTGCACCACTCACATCCTGTGGTTCCCAGCAGTACATTTCTCTCACTGTCCCGGAGCTGACTCAGCAGATGTGGGACGCCAAGAACATGATGTGCGCTGCTGACCCTCGCCACGGTCGCTACTTGACAGCCTCGGCTATGTTCCGAGGCAAGATGAGCACTAAAGAGGTTGATGAACAGCTGATCAATGTTCAGAACAAGAATTCATCCTACTTCGTGGAGTGGATCCCCAATAACGTGAAGTCCAGTGTTTGTGACATTCCACCAAAGGGTCTGAGGATGTCATCTACTTTCATTGGGAACTCGACATCGATCCAGGAGATGTTTAGGAGGGTAAGCGAGCAATTCACGGCAATGTTCCGTCGCAAGGCCTTTTTGCATTGGTACACTGGTGAAGGGATGGATGAGATGGAGTTCACGGAAGCAGAAAGCAACATGAATGACTTGGTTGCAGAGTACCAGCAATACCAGGATGCAAGTGTGGAGGACGAGGGTGACTACGAGGACGAGGGTCTGGAGGAGAACAATGAGACCTAAAATGAATGGGCAAATTACCAGTGATAAACCCGAATGAAATTTGAGAATAACAACATATCCCTGCTTATATACTACTGCTGTATGGCTATCGGTGTTTTGTTTAATTTTTTTGCCCTCTTGTAATTCCCATGATGATGATATTTGCCTTTTTCAAACTTGCAAATAAAGAAATTATAATTTTTACCTTTCAACACCCGTTTATAATTAATCAGCGTTAAAAATGGGTATCGGTTGAATCAGAACCGAATATCAATTTGATTCGTAAATATTATCAAACTGGAAATTTATCAAATCAATAGAAAATTGATAAAAACTTAAAAGAAAATAAAATCGGTTTTAAGATTATTTTTTAAAATTTTTTAATAAAAAATTATTGAATGTTTTGATAAACAATAATAAAAATCAGTTTTGAGGTTTTTAATTTTTCATTTCTTGAATTTATATCAAACATTTATATATGTATTAATATTTATTATATTTAATAATTGTTTACTATAAATATTAAATTTACATTTTTAATATTAAATTTTTTTTAAAGACGATTGATCATGCACATCGATTAGATGATTTGAACCGATGATGGCAGTTTCACCGAGATTTGATTTGTCGCTCGATTTTTTAAACTTCCTAATAATCGTGATTAAGGCTTACAAGTGGGTTTGGGCCAAACCCTTTGCTTGGGCAAAAAACAACATGGTACTTGCTGAAAAGTGAAAACAGTTCATAGTCGGAAACAGCTGTCAGTTGAAACAGAGACAAGCGACGTAATTCCAGACACGGTAAGGAAATAGGATGCAGTGTAATTTATCATAATCTGTGCAAAACGACAATATAATTTCCCCCCCCCCCCCCAACAAACAAAAAAAAAAGGTAGGAAATAGCCGTCAATCAATATATATTACTAGTAATAATAAAAAATATATATATATATAGACATAGGCATCAGGGGCATGAAGTGTGAAGTGCAAACATCCCCTATCATTTGCATGTCTTTCATTCTAGCTTCTACTATTTGCACTAACTACAATTCATTGCAACACAGACAAAAATGTATGATATATTTTCCACAGAAGAGAGCATAAAAATAATATTAACCTTTGGAAGTGTGTGTCTTCTTTATTTGTAGGTGGAATTTTATGATTGAACTCTCGTGGTAAGTGGAAGTCCAAATAAGGCCTTAGAGAGCTAGGAGGAGGATGTTAGCAGTGTGCTTTCTCAAACTTTATATGACAAAGGTTTCCCTAGGGTTGTTCCAAGTTCGGAAGCCCGGAAAAGGCTTGAAAACTTAAGCAGGGATATAACCTTGGAGCAGAACTTTGTGGTGGGGGGGGTGGGGGAGTTAAATATAGGGATGGTCAAGCTTTCCTCTCAGCAGATTGGGCTTCTTAACTTCTTAAGTGTATTGGTATTTGGTAGTAATAGTTGTTATCTATTCCTGAACCCACAAGCTTTAAAAATCGCCTTCCTATTAGACAGGTTATGGGTTGTACAGACTCTCCTGCATGGATAGGGGTGGAGGGGCCTGACGACATGGGAGGATCGGCTTTTCCTCTCCTCTGCTTCTACATGTGTATCTTGCAGGGTCGCTTGGATTCCTTCGCCAGGACTCCGCGGTTTTTTTTTGGCTTTAATTTAACCTTCCATCGTAAAAATAGTAAAATAAATTTAAATCCAAAAATCTACTAAAAAAACTCAAAAATCCGAAATAATTCAAACTAAACTTACCAAACTCCTCGCCTAATTACTTTCCTTATTGCATTGTATTATTACTCGGGGACTACTCATTTACCGTTTTATATGTTCAGAGGCATTTAAAACCACCTATAATAAATAACTAATGAGGTAAAAAGTTATCTTCTAAAGTGAAATTTGAGCACCGTAGATTCGCCTTTTATGTAATTATTGCAAGCAAATAGCAGCCAAAAGTTCAATTCAGGCAGAGACGCAGAGTTGACTGCAAAATGTAGTACTCGGAAAAGCACATTGGAGCATGGTTATATGCATTAAAATATATATATCAAAATTTATATAAATATAAAATATAATTAAAAATAAATAAAATATATAAATAAATATGATAATTATCAGGTTTTGTAATAATTTAAATGCAAAAGAAACAACCAATCTGTTATTAGTTAGAATGGTGGATTGGACTGCTACATTCCTTTTCTGTTGTTCCTAAACTGTCTAAGACATTAAAATTCGTCTTTAACTAAAAATGCTAAACGGTGCTTTCTGCTCCTGCTTAGGCTTTCCCATAACAAACCTTTTTGCCTTTATTCCGAACTTAGAATCATTACCCTTTGAAAACACAGGCTTTATGACAGTCTTTTTTTTTTTTTCTTTAGTATTTATATTTAATATATTGTTAGTGTAAAATTTTATTTATTATTAATGGATTGCATGATATTATTTATTTAATAAGTAAAATAATTTTTATTTGTTTTTAAGAATTTTAATTTTTTTTATTTACTTATTATCCATTTTCTTATTTTGTCAGTCTTTTTAACATATATATAAAATGGGTCTCTTCGGTCAGAAGCCCACTTCAATGAAGAGCATATATGGTTTTCAAGTTTTTATTTTTTTTAATAAAAAATCAATTACTTATTGCACATGTAAAAATTAAATAATAATATTTATGTCAACAATTTATTAATAATTTATATAATAAATAATTAACTTTTTTGTTTTCAAAAATTTGATTGATTCTTCCATGCTTGAAATAACTGTTTGGTTCAATCTTGACTTCTTTCAGATTGGCCCTTCCACAATTGCATTGCATCCAAGCTCCAAGTCTTTAACACACTAGCAAACCCGGCGCGTGCTGCATAATTTTAGCAAATCCCATGTTCCCTAAAACCACTTTTCAGCTCTTCTCTACTTCCCCAATTTAGGAATTTAGATTCGTTGGTGTCTCTTTGGCTTTTACAAAATTAAACAAAATCTTCCATTGAATCATCAAAGCATTTATGAAAATAATATACCAAATCCCATAAGAATCTCTTCTAAAACTATTCTAATTTACAATTTTGATACCCCTAATGCTAATTCCGCAGTAAAAAAATAATAAAAAGAAAAGCAATCTATAATATAATAATCATCTAAAAGGGTGATGAGGTTTACGGGCAGCATTGTAATTCTTAGACCTGCAAATCTGCATCCTTTTTAGCCTTGCTTGAGCAGCTCTAGCTTTAGTATCTGCTACTGTCCCCTGATCAACTGATTTTAAAGAGCTACACCTGAGACTCCCGAGTGCTTCCTCGGCCGACACGTTGAGATCAAGGGGACCAAGTGGAGGACATACATTATCATGCAACTTGCTTAATCCTCCAATGGTAGATGATGGTGGTAACCAGCAGATCATTCGACCAAATGGGTATTCAGAATTCTTGTTCATTTCTGGATTGGAATTGGAAGCCAGCTGATCCATTATCAACAGTGGTTGATAAACCCTGGTTGAAATTTGCTGCTGATGATGATAATCTTGACAACTACCAGTAATAGTATTTCCAATTTCCATGGACATTTGGGTTAATTCTAACTCAAGATTCAAGCTTTTACTACTTGTCCCAATACGTGGCTCGTCTTCTTTGGGTAGAGTATGACATAACTGTTGCAGAAAAAAGTAAATAAAAAATAAATTAGAAAAAATCACGACCCCACCTGATTAAAAAACCAGAAACGACTTATCATACCCCAAAAAATAAATAAACAAGAAAAAAGCAAATACCTTTCGTTTCTTTGCTTTCAACTCCAAGTTTTCAGATTTCTGCTGATCGAGAAATCGCTTCTTATTCTCTACATCCTGTTAGAATTTTGCCATAATCAAAGATTAATATTATATTCTTCCGTTTTAAAAAATCAGGAAAGAGAAGTTGAATGAGAGGCTAAGTTAAAAGATGAAGATAATGTAGTAATATAGAAGAAAAGGACAAATTAGTTAGTGTCAAAAAGGAAATAAAAGACTCACTTTTTTCAGCAATTCATTGCGCCAAGTAAAATCCTCTATTATCTCTAGCAATTGTTCTTTTTTCTGTTTAATTTTTATGAAAAACCCAGAACGACATGAATCAGTAAACAGAGCACAAGAGTAAAGTGCAAAAAAAAAAAAAAAAAAGGAAGAAAGAAAGAAAGAAAAGAACGTACCTTTTTAATATTATTAACAGAGGGTTTTTTCTTAGAAAGTAGAGGTTTCTCATCAGATTCACTTGGAGGAAAAGAAAGAGGGGTAGCAGGACTTGAAGTCAAGACCTTTTCAATGGGTCCCTCAGTCTCAAAGGTAGAGCCAACGACGTTGGAGGGAAGTGACGGCTGTGGGTATGGTGGTGTTGGTGGTGGTGGTGATAGTTTCAGAGCAGGCGAAGATATGGCGGCGACAGCGACCTCTTGTTTTGAAGCAGCAGATCTTTTCCTCTTGGCTCCCCAAGTGGAATAAAAGCGACGGCGTGACTCAGATGCGAAGATCATATGGGACAGCTCCAAAAAGATATTGGCGACCTCAATCTCTTCCGCCGTGACAGCGCTGTCACATCTCTGTTCCATTGTTACCCAGAATCTCTCTACTTCTGATAATTGAATTACAAAACAAACTAAAACTAAAACTAAAAGAAAAAAGAAAAAGAAAAAGCTCTGTTATTTAAAATCAACTCAAAATCTTCTCCATTAAAGAAGCTGAAGAATTGAAAAAGAGTGAAAGAGAGATGAAGTTGGTTGGAAGAGGGGCTCCAGGCTCCCAGCTTATAAAAAAAGAAATCCAGGGTGAAGGTCTGGGTTAGTGGCACGTGTCATGCAAGGCAGTGTTCAAGGTTAGTCTCCAGCTAGGGTTTATGGAATTATATCATAATGTGGTCTTTGATGGGTCTTTTTTGCGATCTGTTGATGAATTCCAGTTTTTTAGACTTTAGATTAGCGTGAGCGTACAATGTGCATATTACATAGTTACCCAAGGACTGCGTGACTTAAGAAACTTGTTCAAGCGCTGTTTAAGAAGCGTGTTTCTTAAACGCTCCCTTGGTGGTAATTTTGGAAAAGGATTATTAAAAACCTGGCCCTATATTATATCTGTACTTAAAAAATTTCTTTTTGGCCCAAATTGGTGGCTAATTTTTATTGCGTTAAATAGTTCATCCCAAATCTTGACACCGTTAAAAAAGAAAAAGAATTGACATGACAGTATCAGTTAATCATAATGCAGCATGTCAATAATAAATGTAGAAATTATTTTTTAATTAAAAAATTAAAATTTTTTAAAATTTAAAAAGTTTAAACATAAAATAAAAGTTAAAATTAAAAAATATTACAAAAAATTTATAAAATTCAAAAAAAATTATGAAAAATTTAAAATAAAAATAAAAAATTATGAAAAATATGTAAAATGAAAAGAACTCATAAAAAATATAACAATATAAATTTATTAGATTATAACAATTAAAATAAAAATAAAAAATTGAGAAAATTACAAAATATTTTTTAAAAATAATAAAATAATAAAATATTTAAAAATTAAAATTTTAGAAAGTTATAAAAATTAGAAAAAAATAAAAATAAAGATATAATATTTTATAATATTTTAGTTTTTCGTTTTTATACATTTTTTATAATTTTTGTAATTCTCTAAATTTTATATAATTTTATAATTTTATACATTTTTTATACTTTTTGTATACTTTTTAGAATTTTTATTTTTAAATTTTAATAAAATTTAAAAATGTATAGATTTTCATATATATTTTAAAAGTTTCTGAATTTTTATTTTTTAAAGTTTTTATAATTTTTTATAATTTTAATAATTTTTTAATTAAAAAATAATTCTTACATTTCTTGCTAACATGGCATACTATGATTGGATAAAATGCCATGTCAACTTTTTTTAATAGTGTCAAAGTTTAGGGTAAAGTATTTAACGAAATAAAAGTTGAGGTACCTATTTGAGCTAAAAAATTCTTTAGATACCCAATTGAAAAAGTGGTACAATAAAAAAACTAATTTTTTTATTAACCCTTTGAAAAATTATAAAGTGTATAGCTGCATGAGCACAATTAAAATTGTAGTTCAGTTTGAATCTTAAATAAAATTTTTAAAAATCAAAGTTGACTCAAGATATTATTTAATGAAGGAACAAAAATATTAGGCATTGAGGAATGGATGAGCAAGAAAAGCACACATTAATTTATTATTATTATTATTTGTTTTCCGAGTACATAATTAAAGCTTAAGAGAAAGGGGACAGAAAGTCTTAAATATTAAGAAACGAATTTAATCTTCTAAAAATCTAACTTAATTAAAAGAGCAAGTGAATCACTTAAGCTAAGCCCGATCTATGTTCAGAGTTCTTACAAGCTATCGTAACATCTTGATTCAAAGCTTTGTTATTGTCTCTCAGTTTTTAAATATTAATATTCGACACTCATATTTAATGTATATTTAAATATAATTATTTAAATATATATATCTTAAAAAATTATCCAAATACATCAAAATTATAAAAATTTTAAATATATTTATATTTAATATTTATATCTGAATCCAAATAACATAGATCTAAAGTTCTAAGCATTTTATTCTTTTTCCCTATGGAGGGAACAATTTAACAGATGCAAGAAACAAATATTATTTAAAATATCTATATATTTACATTTAAAATATTAAATTCACAATTTTTTAAAAAATTAACAAGTTAATTACATATTTATTGTTTTAGATAAGTATCATCTTAATAGTGTTTTTAGACGCCGTTAACATAATCCTTTCTTTATTGGTGAAATTAAACCCAAATTCATCTAAGAAACCTCTCTCGTAGATTTGCATGAACTCGAAAGGAAAACTGACCCAAAGATGAAATAAATTAAACTAACCCAATTCAAACACAATTCAGTCCATTGACACTTTGACAGGTCTTATGTATAGTTTTATGATCTTTCTAAATCACTTGCTCCATCACTTTTCAGTCACAAGGCTCTTTCAACTACAAAACTCCGAGCTCTCCCTTGATGCCCCCTACCTTTACCAATATAAATAGCATCTATCACCTATGTTACGCCAATTTTTTATTTTTTTAAGTATTTATGTCTGACACTCGTGTCTAATGCTTATTTGAACATAAGTATAGGAATATGATCCTTCAAGGACCCTCCAAATACATTGTGATCTTGGAAAAATTTAAGTATACCTGTGTCGAATACATACCCATGTCCAACAGTCATACCTAAGTCCGAGTAACTTAATCTATCAATCTTTAAGAAGTAGGCCAGACTGCTATGACAACTACACACAACAATTCATTAATAATTAGCATTGTACAAATGATAATTGTTAAAAGATACAGCAATACCTGCTTCAGGGTATGGAATTAATATACAAAGAACTAGCAACACAATATGAGAGAACTAATTGAACCGCCAAGATTGCAGCTGAATAATATAAGTACATGGAAGAGTAATCTTAGAAACCAAGAAGATGGTAGAGGTCATCTTGTATTGGGAGTGGAGGCTTTCAATCTGGGAACTTTAAATGTGGAAGTAAACAAGTTTGGAGTTTCAGAAATGGGTATTTCATCATACTTTTTTCTCTTCGAGCTCCTGCTTCCCTAAACAGCAATAAGGGGTTAAAATTAGGTTAGTTAATCGATCTTTCACGTTAAGAAAAAGAAAAAAAAAAAAAAACAGTATTCACTTATGGTACTGACAAATCAGAGTAATTAGTTCGGGCAGCAAGGTAACATATCAGTAAATGTATAACCTTTGTGCTCTATCTGGGGGATAGATGAAATCGAGCACAAGAATTTCCTCAGTGGTGATTACTTAGGGTCTTATTATAGCAATTTCGAATGACCCTAGGGCAATCATTTAGGGGAATTTTAAGGTCTTCGAGGCCGCATATGAAGATTATTGATACTTTGCAACCATAACAGTAGCTGTCCCTTCATCGGCACAACGCACATGTTATATAATCAGATGAAAAAGGGACATAATTCTTATCTTTGTGCAAAGAAAGGACAGTAAATCTTCATACCAGAAAAGCAGAAACAACAAAGTGCATTAAACAACTCTTAAACCATACTAATTATTATTACGAACTGCAAGAATTCATGTCAAAATCATATAAATCCATGCTTAAGCTAAGTTGACTAAAAAGTACCTTTCCGTTGTCCTTCAGAATATCAGGAACATGAGCAGAGCTTTCTTTCTTCATAATATCGTTGCATCCATCCCTGCCACGATTCTTACCTCCCAGAACTGAAGTTCCTCCACCTGCTGCACACCGTCTTATTATTGGTGTACCAAAAGAGCTTCGGGATCTCCTTAACAATTCCACCTCCCTTGACATTTTAGAAACTTCTTCATTGAACCTACTTGCATCGGCCTCCTTCTGAGACACTCTGGATTTTAATCTCTCAATTATTTCATCTTTTTCAGCATTAGATGACCTCAGATCCTCCATATCGGAAATAAGTACCTCAATTTTCTTGTTAGCTTTTTCTAGTTCAGATTGCTTGCTGTTTAATTTATCTGTATACTGACTTTCCATAAAGTTTAACTGATTCCAAGCAAACTTATTCTCTGCCATAAGTGCAGCAACTTGAGAACTCTTTTCGGAAGCAAGATTTTCATATTCAAGCTTTAGCCTTCTTATATCCCCTTCCAATGTCCTCAAAGAAATAAACTTTGAACCACTATCCTTACGTCCTGACATTCCTTTTTTGGTTTCTTTGGGCTCCCTTTGAGAAACATCCTGCGAATAATGAAAGGATTAAAAGCTTAGAAATTGTACAATGTTTAAAATTAAGAAAAAGTCAAAAACATACTTTTGAATTTTTACTGAGGATGTCAAACCAGATTCTGAAATCACTCGACTCGTCCTCTGTTTCTTCTGTAATAAGCCAATTATACGAACATAAACATCGGGACATCACTAAACTACTATAAAAAATCAATCCCGGATCAATATACTCCTTAAAACATGAACTCAGTTCAACATAAAAGAATTCACTTCAAAACAGCATACTCACCACTTATCGTAGTAATCACTTAATCCCAAGTCTGTTTTCATTGTAATGAATTAAAAGAAATTGCAAAGCAGAAAAAATTACGAGATATAAGGGGAAAAAAGACGTACCTAATTTCAATTTGCAAAGATAAGCCTCTCTGTTCTTCAATGCTACCATCATATCGGCTTTTGCAACCTCAAGAATACGCACCATCTCTTTTGATTCCAAATCAGTCTTCATCTAAACAACAAAATACAAAAAAAATAAAAAATTACTTCCAATTAAAGGGGAAATAAAAACCACAAAACCACCAAATTTAGCAAAAACCCTAAATTTTCTAACAACTCTCAAAACTCTAAATTCAGAACTCTTACCTGAGAGATGTGACCTTCATAGAGGCGAATATCAGAGGCCCACCGTTCATATTGCATCTTGATCCGATCTTCGAGAATCTTTCTTTCTTTAGCAAGAGTTTCAAGATGTTGTTGCTGGGTTTTAAGCATCTTAACCAAACCTTCAAAGATTTTATCCCACTTTTGACGCTCTGATGAGACTTGCGACCGCGTTTTCAGCGCCATTGTTCAATCATTAATAGCAGAATTAAAGAATTCTTCAGGTTTCTATTTTTTTCAGTGTTCTGAGTAGACTCGTCACAATTCGAAAATGGGTTTTGGGCGGTTTATTTCGGCGTACATAAGGAGAAATAGACAAGGGGACGCTAACGTGCGCCGCTAATGTACAAAATGCCTGTTCACCTTATGGGGGGCTCACTTCTGTTCCTTTATTGTGTTATGGATTGGGCTTTTATAAAATGTCAGGTTGATTTAATCTTACATAGATAACGTCGGCCCAAATGGTTTTTCGATCACGTTAAATTATTTTTATATTTTTTTTATCAAATTTAAGATTTAAAGAAAAAATCGAATTTTACTTGATAAGTAGAGGGAGACTGAACCAATCAATTGAGATTTCCAAAACTGAATCCTAATTTTGGAAACTAATAATTTAATATTTTATCGACATACCATTTGACGGTTTCTTTAAGCTTATTTTTATTTTTTGATTTAATTATAATCACTGAAATTACAAGTTACTAACAAATCACTTGACGATTGGCTTCCATCCAAAGTTATTTCAGAAATTAAAACTAGAGAAAAACAGTAAAGGAAATTACTTTCTAATGAATATGAATGAAAATATAAAAAGTTTGGCTTGTTTGGGTGATTACTGTTCGAGTCTTGATTGACCAACAAAAGAAAAAAATAACTCACTAAAATTAAAATCAATAATTTATATCATATTCGTATATGTTCTTATCATAATTATATTTAATATATTATATATTTTTATTAATTTTAATACGTTAGTAACTTATTTATATAACTTTTAAAAATATCTTTATATTACATTATATTATATTTTAATAATTTTATATACATTATATTTATATAATCGTATATATAATACAAAATTAAATAAGATTGCCTACTGTCATGGTTCCCGACAATTCCCACCGACGAGGGGATCGAAATTCGACCGAAAGAGACAACAAAATGCCACGTGTCATTCAAGGGATCAACTGTCTGTATCAACGACTCCAGTTAGCAATACCTTACAAACAAGTAAATGTTGCCGACGCTGTTTCGTTTATAACAATGGAAAATCATTTTTTTTCATCTCGATTTTTCCACGTTTGAAACTTGCTGCTTATGAGTGAAAGCACACTTTTTATCCACTTTAATTAATTGTTTTAATAGAAACAAGATTCTAAGGGGAATATCCCAAGCTTCCATCTGATCTTCCAAGATGTTTGCTTGCTCCAGCATGTCGGTCACCATTCAGAAACTCTATACCAGAGATAAACCAGTTCAACCAGTCAACTAGAGTTCATTAACTGGCTATAGCAGGTTGCTGTCATGGGAAAGCTAATGCTTGCATTGCATGCCGTCACGTTTATAGCAATGCGAGAGACATGATAGAAGTATGTTCTTTTCATTTCGTTGATGCATACGAAGTAGTGTTGGATTTGTGTTCCTGCACTTCCGAGGTCTAACCTTATATCATTGCATTGGGCTGTTTTTTTGTTTTCATTTTTCACCCTCACAAGTTTCTTAGATTCATCTCAATTGGTAATTAAGCAATGTTGTCTTCTTTTTGCCTGGGCAAAATGTTCATTTAGCTGATCTGACGGAAAGTTTGTCTGTTAACTGAATGCAGATTGCTGAATTTTGAACTGTTTTTGGGTCAAATTCTCTTTTAAGTTTTTAAGATCAAGAATGTGTCCATTAGGCATCGATGTCTCACAAAATGGAAATGTCAAAACACTGGAGTCAGCGGGAACCATATTTGAGGCTGAAGATTCTGATATTCTCAGGATTTGGGAAAGACCTAATGCAATAAATGTAGAGAGGAATAGATCCTTTGACCTTGAGGAAAGGCCATCGAGCGAACTGTCGATTAAAACGATTGACCACCTTGAAGGTCTATCTCCACATGGTAGAAGGTCTGGGTTTAACACGCCTAGATCGTACACTTGCTTTGAGACCCATGCCATGGTGGCTGAGGCATGGGAAAATTTGCGGCGCTCGATTGTTTACTATCGCAGACAACCTGTCGGAACAATTGCCGCTTTAGACCATTCTATTGAAGAGCTCAATTATGATCAGGTTTTCCTTAGCGCCATTTAGAAATGATATATGATTATATGTCCAATACTGGCGTGTTCAATTATTTTTAAATTTTTTTATATATTTAAAGAGTTAGAGGTAATATCTTATATTATGTTTGAATACATATCAGGATGCGAATATCAAACACAACTAATTTAAGAAAAGTGAATAGTTGGGCAACATAGTTCTTAGGAAATTAAGCATTACTGTTTTTTACTTTACCTCTGCGTTTGCAGGTTTTTCTTAGAGATTTTGTTCCAAGCGCCCTGGCTTTCTTGATGAATGGCGAGGAAGAAATAGTCAAAAATTTTCTTTTGAAAACTCTTCACTTACAGTCATGGGAGAAAAGGATAGACCAGTTCAAGCTGGGGGAAGGAGTAATGCCAGCAAGTTTTAAAGTTATCCACAATCCAGTAAGGAACAGTGAGATTTTAATAGCAGACTTCGGTGAGAGTGCAATAGGGAGAGTGGCTCCAGTTGATTCTGGGTTTTGGTGGATTATTTTGCTTCGTGCGTATACAAAGCATACGGGAGACACTTCCTTGGCCGAAATGCCAGAGTGCCAAAGGGGCATGCGCCTTATACTCAGTTTGTGTCTTTCAGAAGCTTTTGATACGTTCCCAACTCTTCTTTGTGCAGATGGATGCTGCATGATTGACCGCAGAATGGTTCGTTTCTTAAACGTAGTTTCCATCGTTATCTGCTATTTTGTTTTATGATTTGTCCTTTTCTATCACCTAGTCATTTGCTTGTCCTTGTTCGTATTGGCATTCACCATATTGGCATATAGTTATCAAATCAAACCGCCATAACATGCTCTATTTGTCAGGGTAGTTAATTTGAATATTGGACTTCTTAAAGATCAAAACTATCCGGAAATGGCTTTTTCATGGTACACATCAATCAGTAAGGTATTATCTACTTTGATTTATTGGGTTATAGTTTTGTTTACAAGAAACACCTCACAAGTAAAGATAATATGAACACTTATTATATCCAATCGAACTTTAATACGTAATCGATATAAGGTTCAAAACTCCTTTCTAGGATCACAACATCCTCCCTTATTTCAACAAGATCCTCTATCCTTAGTGCCACATCCGCTAATACCTTTAAGTTAGCTTTGATATTAAATGTCATGATACACATCAGCTTGAAAGGTATTATTCATTTTAGTTCATTAAGTCTTATGATTTTATCTATTTAGTTGAAATTCACAAAGACCTCTATACGAATATGATTGTAACACAATTTTAATATGACTATATACATGAAGATAGGCCTAAACGGTCAAACTGCGAACTCTAGCTGAGCCTGTTAGCTTATATGAAAAGATTGGATGCCTTGATTAAAGTTATTTCCTGTTTGAACGCGTTCGCACATGGCAAATTTACACCGCCGAAAAAAAGCCACCAAGAATGAGCAAGATATGGGTTTTGAGATCCAATTTACTGATTTTCCTAATGTAGATCTAATTAGTATCCTCGTGTACACTAATGCAGGGCGTCTATGGTTATCCTATTGAGATCCAAGCGCTATTCTTCATGGCGCTAAGATGTGCTTTGCTTTTATTAAAACAAGATCAAGAAGGCAAAGAATTCATGGAACGTATAGTTAAACGCCTCCACGCTTTAAGTTATCACATGAGGAGTTACTTTTGGTTGGATCTAAAGCAACTAAACGACATATACCGCTATAAAACCGAGGAATACTCTCATACCGCGGTCAACAAGTTCAACGTGATGCCTGATTCACTTCCAGACTGGGTGTTTGATTTTATGCCAACTCGGGGTGGCTATTTCATTGGGAATGTCAGCCCTGCGAGAATGGATTTCCGTTGGTTTTGTTTAGGCAATTGTGTGGCGATTTTGTCATCTTTGGCAACGCCAGAGCAAGCAGCAGCCATAATGGATCTTATTGAATCACGGTGGGAAGAATTGGTTGGGGAAATGCCACTAAAAATATGTTACCCAGCCCTCGAAAGCCATGACTGGCGAATTGTAACGGGTTGTGACCCAAAGAATACTAGGTGGAGTTATCACAATGGAGGATCTTGGCCTGGTAATTTAAGTTTCTTATTACTATTATGCTTGTCAAATTAGTATATTTTTACGTTGCCCTGAGTTTTTATTTTTATTGAAGTATCTTTGTACGACATCTATGTCCGACACATATATAGATACGGGTATGAAGATATAACTCTCCTAAGGCTTTCATAATACATGAAAAAACTTGTAAAAATTGAATATATCCTTATCGAATAATCACAATGACATAAGTATATTTTGAATTTTGAATTGATTTAAATTTGCTTAAAACCTTTCTATTTTGCAGTGCTTATATGGCTCCTCATAGCTGCTTGTATCAAGACCGGGCGCCCACAAATTGCCAGACGTGCCATGGAACTTGCTGAGAACCGGCTGTCAAAAGACCACTGGCCTGAGTACTATGATGGAAAGGTCGGCCGATATATTGGGAAACAAGCTCGTAAGTTTCAGACTTGGTCCATTGCTGGCTACTTGGTAGCCAAAATGATGCTTGAAGACCCATCTCATCTGGGTATGATATCACTGGAGGAAGACAAACAGATGAAGCCACTCATGAAAAGATCAACTTCCTGGACTTCTTGATATCTGTATCTGTTACTATCTTTTCCTATATATGTACACACACACACACACACACCACAAATGGACCTTTTGAAGTTTTCAAACAGACAATACAATTTTTATATGTTATTCAAGTTAGAAGTTTATGAAGTTGATATTCAATGTTAAATAAATAACCATAACAATTTTGGTAACTATCTGAAATTTTTACCAGGGGAGGCCTAGCCTTCTATTTTCAGCTCGTTCAATAGAATGTAAATTTAGGTAGGGAGTCAAACTTAAAAATTTAATTTAATTAATTCATAAAATCAATTAATATTTAATAGATTTAAAATTCAAATTACAGTATTTAAATCATTTGATTTCTTTTATACTGATGAAAAAGAAAAACTTATAATCGATGATACTTATTAATAATTTGAAAGTTTGATAAATCTTTCTAATGATAATGAATGATAATTCGAAGGATTTAAATTAAATCATTTTAAATTTAATTATTTCAAATTTAAATTATTTTAAATTTATATTTTTTTATTTTGATTATTATCATGTATAAATTTTTTAAAATTTTAAATTTTAACTAATCTAAAAATCTTTTAATTATAGAAGATATAACCATCTTAGCATGTTTTTAATTCCAAGGCAATTGACATAAATAATGTTTAGGGATATTATTAAACACCATAAGTGATAAAATATACTCTCGCATCCAACGGACAAGAGACGCCCAGGCAAACAAGCAATCATCCATGTGACCTAAGCTTTATCCTTGCAAACAATCGACTATCATTATCTGTTCATCTCTGACGCAACCTTTCATAACTATACTAATTAAAGGTGTGCCAGATATTGTGCCTCATTACCTCCTCCTCCATATCTATACACCTGTCTTCTTCCCCTGAAAAAAATAAAATTAATAATAAAATTAATTATAATTATATTAAAATTAATACAAAAATATATATATTTAAATATAAATACAATAATATTAAATTCTTTTAAAATATTAAATTAAAATTAATATTTTATAAAATTTATAATACATTTGAGAAATTAATAAATATTTAAAAATAATTAAAATTATTCTTAGACATTTAAAAATAAAAATAATAATAATAATAAATGAATATATAAATAATTTATTAAATAATTATAAATTTATTTTAAATATCTAAATAAACAAAACATAAACGAAAGGTAAAATAAAATAAAATAATAATAATAATGTCAGTGAGAAGTGCAACCTCTAGTGGATGGTCCAGTGGAGCATTTTCTCATCGGTCATCAGCGAAGATTTTTACCTTCATTGGTGGCCAGCTTATCAATTTCCACTGAAGTCTTTTGCTATCCAAATGGATAACTATGGTGCATTTGCACGAACAAGAAGACTTCGTTGCACATGAAAACCAAATGAAGCCTAGCTGAAACACTACCAATAAGTTTTGCTGGGGGGGTTCATTACTACAAACATGTTCGAGGATGAGAAAATGAAGGCACCCAAGACTCCTATCGGCGCGTTGGCTACATGGATCCGGCGACAACCGCCCAAGATGAAGGCGTTCTTAGCGGTTCTGGCAGGGGTGGCGGCTCTTTTGTTCTTGAAATTGGTTGTAGAAGATCACGACAACCTCTTTGTTGCAGCCGAGGCTGTTCATGTCCTGGGCACCTGTGTCCTTATTTACAAGCTTACTAAAGAGAAAACTTGTACCGGTAGTACACAATTTCTTTTCTTGAAGTAATGGAATCTTTGACCTTAATCCTGTTTCCTTATTTCATTAGTACTTGATAGGTGATTAATGTTATTGATATTATCCTTCAGTAAAGAAAATTATCTGTTTTTGTTTAAAGGTAATTAATGTTATGGATTATTTTACGAATTTATTTTGTTCAAAGTTCATTTGATGTTAATTACTGGCTTTGAGTCCGTCTGACTATTTTACTTTCCTGATGTTATACTCTTTGCAGGACTTTCTCTTAAATCGCAGGAACTAACAGCTATATTTTTAGCTGTTAGATTGTATTGCAGTTTTGTCATGGAAAATGACATACATACTCTGCTTGATACAGCAACATTAGGGACAACCCTTTGGGTTATTTATATGATTCGTTTTAAACTGACTTCGAGTTACATGAAGGAAAACGACAACTTCGGAATCCGCAAAGTGGTAAGCCTTCATATCGAACTTAAGGATTGTGATTATTACCTTATCAGCTTTTTATTTCTCCGTTATTTCTCCATTATTTCGTATGTTCTCTTTTTTTTCTGTCAACATCGCTGCATATCTTAAGTACTCTGAACAGCTTTGGTTATTTCCTTGACATAGGTGATACCTTGCTTTGTTTTGTCGTTGTTTATTCATCCAACAACAAATCATGTATCTTTCAACCGGTACTGCTGGGCATTCTGCGTTTACCTTGAAGCCGTTTCAGTCCTACCTCAGCTAAGGCTTATGCAGAACATTCAGGTAAGGCAGCAGACAATAGGCACATCTGTGTTCTCTTAATGGGCAGTTTGCTTTTGCCTTTTGTTGTGCTCATGAGAAGCACTTTGCATTAAATCAATGCTTCATTGAATGTATTGCCTTTCTTTTATCCCCTTTTCAGATCATCGAACCATTTACCGCACATTACGTGTTTGCACTCGGAGTTGCAAGGTTCTTGAGTTGTGCGCATTGGGTTATCCGGGTCGGTATTAACTGTAATTATTGCCACATGTTTCAGAGCATTTGACACACCCTCTACCTTTCATGGTTTATGTATGCAGTCACTAAATTTATGATTGATACATCAATGTATTTCAGGTCACATTTGAATCTTAACTAGGATATATCCTCCTTAGTTTTGTTGGTTCTACACTGATTTGCTTGCATTGCTGATCTAAATGCACGTGTGATTTTTACCTAGGTGTTCGACAGTCGAGGACACTTATTGGTAGCTTTGGGCTACGGACTATGGCCGTGCATGGTCCTTGTTTCCGAGATTGTCCAGACTTTCATTTTGGCAGATTTCTGTTACTACTATGTCCAGAGGTGCGTGCCACTATAAATTATACTATTTCGATTCTTTAATTTTTTTTTTTTTAAAAATATTCATGTCTGAAACCCTTAGTGTGTGTATATATATATAAATGAGTACTAAAATATAAATCTCAAAGTAAATCCAAATGCATAAAAAATTTTAAAATATATTAAACATATTCATTTTAAACTCATATTGTATGCAACACTCACACTCGAGATCTAGCACCATAAGATGTGTGTAAGGTTTGCTACATGCCTTGAACGTAAAATCTCTTGAAACCTATTAAAAATGTTTCTTTTTCACCTGTTTTTACAGTCTCATTGCTGGACAACTCGTTGTGCGACTACCCTCTGGTGTGGTGTGAAACTTAAAGCTCTAACCGGTGCAGCTAGGCAATTAAGAAGCATTGGCAGCTCTTAAATGAAATGAAATGAAATCTTATCGACTTGTAAAATGAACGAATAAAAGTTAAATTCTCAGAATTTTCTGAATAAAGTAAAATGAAATCTTATCCCAATTGTCTTCTCTTTGCTTGTTCTTTCCCAAATACTTAGTTCTCTTTCAATTTCGTCTGGTTGCTCGGATCAATCTACAATCAACTCTGCTCATCATATAGAACGCTGAAATAACCTTCAAATCAATACCCTCAAACAAAATTTAACACAAAATGGTCAAGTAACATACTCGGATATATATTATTCATCTATCAAATGGAAAACAAATAGAAGCTTTTCCAATTTTAACACTATCTTTTCAAGGCCTCCATTAAACATTGAACAAACAGCTAAACGGGGAAATAGGTGATGGGATGCTTTGAATTTCAGTTTTATATATATATATATATATATATATATATATATATAATATGCAAGGAAGAATTTGGTATGCAAAACAGGTGAAGAAGTTATAATAACACTGAAAAAGAAGCAACAATGGAGAAAATTTGACACAAACACCATCTCTCTTTCATGCAGAATCATCTTTACTCTAGTTTCTCCAGCTCCCCCATTCTCTCTATTATAGCCTGCAAAGTGCAATAAAGACTTACCTCAGTGCTTGTTTTGAAAATTCAAAGCCATCAAAGATTGTTATCACCGTAAAAGGGCATCTTATTGCAATCATTTTCAAAAGAGTACAAGCCTAAGCTATGTTACTCTGACTCTTCATTTTCAGTAAAGCATCCATATCCGACACATATTCAGACATTAGTATCGAGATACTATCCTCCAAATATATAGGAAAACTTAGTAAAAAAAATGAGCATACCCATGACAAACACACACCATTATCCGACAATTATCCCCAAGCTTGAGTAGCATGGTGCCCAAGGGCCAAGAGCATTTTGGTAAACATATAAATTGTGAAAATTACAAGACCACAGTCTGAGCTTATGTTTTACTCCAAAAGAAGAAACATAATAACAGTGCCATTGCTACAACTCATATGATTATGATGACAGAGAAGTAGATGATTAAAAAAAAAAAGATGAGGTAAAAGAGGAAAGGGGAACAAGGAGAAAAACCGCAATGTTGATAAAGTTATCCATTTAACCATCAAAATGAAATAATAATTAAGGTCTCAGGGAAAAAGCAAACCTTCTTGCTTGTCTCTTGAAGCTCTCCAGCAAGAATGAATTCGTCAAGTATCAGATAAACCTTCAAGAGTTTCAAAAGAAAATGGTAAAGTGTATTGCAAAGTAATTTGACAATCAACCACAATGCACATATTAAAACTGGAAGGTGGAAAGTATAGTAGAATTTATATCAACAATCAGCAAAAATAACAAGGTGACTTCTCAAAGATCAAAGTTATCATATGATTATTCCAACAAAATGAACAAATCAAAGCAGAAAAAGACAGCAGAAATAACTTTCACATGCAAGATAAAGATTGCAAAATGTAATTTGAAAAAGCAGCTCAACAAGAGTCGAGACTTTGATATGACAAACTTGATCAAAGACCTTTTTCACAAATTCAATCACAAAATGAAGTAAAATGAAAAGGGGGAAAAAAAACTTTTAGGTTATTGAAACTGGCAGTTTCCTGAGTCAGATAGAAAATTACAATCCAGCAATAATGTTCAAACGAAAGTTAACAATAACGATCGGAATAATTACATACCTTGTGAAAATTAAAAACCAAGTCGAGCTCGCAAACATTGCTAAAAAAATGGTCCAATATCTCCACAAATAAATGGATGCACTCCAAATATGCCAACTCATTATCAGTTATGTCAACACACAGCGAGAAAAACAATCCAGCATATCGCCTGTAGATTACCTTATGCGTACGGAACTACCAAAAAAAAATGTATACAATCAATCAAACATTCAGCAGTTGTATACCTAAACTTTAGTTATTTGCCTCTACATTTGTAAAACTTCAATTTTCTAGTTAAACTTCTTTCGGGGTTCTTCAAAAGGTAAATTTTCTTTCTTATTCTTTCTACAATTTTTCTTCAGTAACCAAATAAACTCTAAATAAATCACCAAAAAAAAAAAAAAGAAGAAGTAGAAAGTTCGGGAATTTCACCAACCTCAACAAAATTAGTAAATTTTGGATCTCTGTTAACCACCAATCGATGAACCTGTAAACGTATGAAATATTCAATAAAAACCCTAGCTAATAAATTTGCCCAAATCCCAAAACTGTAGCAAAAAACAAAGGTTAACATTTTCGAATAATCAATATAGAGGAAAAATGTAATACCTCGTATTCGACCTTGTGCTTCTCGGAATCCTCAAGGGGAACATAATATTTGGCTAAACGAGTCTTGCCTTGCCTGTTTTGCAACAAAATGAATCGGATCTGCCATGATCAAAACAAAGTTTCAGAATTTCTATCAGAGAACAAAAAAAAAAAATGAAGACTTCGAGAAAGGGAGAAAGATCGAAACCTGAAACAGATCAAGTACATACCATAGTTGGAATCAAGGAATTTTGAGGAATTAATAGGCAAAGACCGAAAATCTAGGACTCGAAAATGGTACCAAAATCAATGATTTATTCTCAAGTTTTTCTCGCTGCTCTGTTGGTCCAACTCGAAAAGGTTTGAACTTAGAAAAATTGAAATGATGGTGGGGGAAACCTAGGGTGTGGTTACGCAGACGGATAGATCCGTATGCTGCTGCCTTGTTAACGGCGTTCTTAACCGTTAATTCAGCCTTGACCTGTTTATTGCTCGTGAATAAGGCTTTAATATTTTATTAACAATTTTAAGTTGCATTATCGTTTAATTAAAATAAAAAAATATTAATTATGATTTATCACGCATTTGCCAACAATGCTAAACAACAAATATTAGCTTTTAGTTAGTTTAATCGGAGTTTTTCTTTTTACTTATTTTATAATAAAAACATAAGATTATTACTTTATTTACATACAATAAAGAATTAAGATTCAATTTTATATTTTAATAAAATTCGAAATATTTAATTATTAAGTAATTTTTTGGCCAAGAGTTGATATGTTTTACGATCAAGTTGCAAGTTTAAGAGCATGTTCTACTACAAAATTACAGGTTTATTATCTATGATTTAGATTAATGAAAGAGTTTATATAGGCTAAAAGTCAATGAGCTATAATTTTGTCACCTTGTAAAATATTTTTCTCTTTCTTAGTAAAAAAATTGAAAAAAAAAACAGTTGTATGATTTATATTTCATTTAAGTCCTTAAATTGACCTTAGACCTGCCATTAGAATTAATGAACTTAAGTAAAGTGGACTTTGCTTTTCTAATAGGTAAGAGAAAGTTGAAAATTTTGAAAGACCCAATTGTCATTGGAATTAGAATTAATGGGCTAAAGTAACTTAAGTTTTTAATAATTATGCCAAAATCATTTTAGGTTGATGAATATAGATAGGGGTGAGTATAAGTCGGTTCAAATCGATTTAATCGATTTAATCGATAGAATTTAATTAATTCAGTTCGGTTAAATTGGTTCAATGGTTAAGTCGGTTTTTTATATCGGTTTATTTGGTTAATTCGATCGGTTATCGGTTAGTAAAATTATAATCGAATTAATCGAATTAATCAAATTTTTAATATTTAATATTTAATATTTAATAATTATATATTTATATATATTAATAGCCCAATTAAACCCATTCCCAAACCAAATATACAACTATTAGCCCAAGATCCAATAAACCGATTTAACCGAACTAACCGACCAAACAGATCGAGATTTAGTCGGTTCGGTTAATTCGGTTATGGTTAAAAATATCGGTCGGTTCGGTCGGTTCCTCTAGTTAAGTCGGTTAATTCGGTTTGAAGTTTTTTTCGACCGAACTGACCGAACCGACCGAATGCTCACCCCTAAATAGAAAGGCTTGTGTTGGTGAGAAAACAACATACAATGAAACCTTCGTTCACAAGAAAAATAACAATAAATCTTGCAAAACAAATCATTATTTATAAAATTAAAAATATAAATTTTCTCAAAAATAATAATTAAATAATTTTTAATTGATATTAATATGATAATCTGAGCCAAACTCAAAATGTGGAGATTGTGGGCCCATTGATCCGTTGGGTTTAGTTAGAAGGGTCCCTCCCTTGCGCCGAAAAATATAGGCGGCAGCCGAATTTATTTCCGCAAGATCAAAGCCCATCCACCCGGTCATCCCCACCAACCGGTGCCAGCTTCACCTTAAAATATTTGAACAGAATTCCAGTGAAGTGGACGCGAAGTAACGAAGCTCCCTTCCCACGACATTATTCCTTTGATCACATTTTAGCTACTTGTAACCAACTTCCCTATCTTCCCTCTCATTTCCCATTGTTTGTTAAACCCAACTTTCACTATTCAAATCTTTCATTTTGTTTTTTCTTTTTTGTCAGCGGAACTTCATGAGCATGGACGGTGAAAGGGGAGTTGTGATGATCAAGAGGGCGGAAATTGATACCAGGGCACCCTTCACGTCGGTTAAAGAGGCAGTCGCCTTGTTCGGAGAGAAAGTGTTAGCTGGTGAACTATATGCCACCAAGCTCAGGGAGGTAAATAAATATCGACTGTTCATGTTCCTTTTTCTTTGTTTGGTGGTCATGACTGATGCAACGGATCATTAACATTATTCATGTAAGGAGTGTTTAGATTCATAATCGGAAAATTTATCTTTACTATTTTATCTTTCGATAAAAAAAATTGATTGTTACTTACAAAATTATACATGATATCATTTTTCCTCTTATTATTTGATGGAATAAAGATATAGAAATAAATATTAGTTTCGTGCAGATGATATATAATATTATATTAGGGAATTTAAGGTTTATTAAGGAATCAATCTCAGGCTCTTGATGAATATATCTCCATTCCCATTGTAGAACTTTAGAAGGGGAGGATTACCCAAGCAAGCAAGCATCTATTTTGTCATAGTCTATGGTTTTAATAACAAATATCCATTATCTTCTAGATTCATAATATGCTACTTAGAGGTACTTATGGATTAGGCTAGGTTAGACTTAAATATAATATTAATATCAAGTATGATTGTTCAAATATAGTTCTATCTGAAATATAAGCTTTGAATTTTATTCAAATCCGCTTTTATTTGTAGATACACAATTTGAGCTTGTTTAAGCTTCTCTATATTATATTTTTTATAATTTATTTTTTAAAGTTTAATCTTTATTAATTTAATATTTCTTTTAAATTTAAAAATATAAATATTTTAACTTGGTTTTTAATATTTACACTATAATATTATATATATTTAAGATGATAAAAAATTATATAATATATAAGATATAAAATTAATATATATTACGTAATTGTTAAATAGGTTGACTAGGCTCGGGCTTTCGAAATTGGAGTCAAGGCCCAACTCATTTTTTAATCGGATCTAATCTTTTACTTAAGCATATTTTTCGGATCTAATATTTTTATTTAAACTCTCTCGAATATCATGCGGGCCATAGGACATGAGCAGGCAGTTCTATCCTCGAGCAGATCTATGTTATTTTGACTCTTAATTTTTCTTAAAGCATCTTTGTTTGATAGTCATGCTCGACATATATTTAAATATGGTTACGAGGATATGATCCTTCAGATAATGACATAATTAAAAATATATATATTCGTATTTAATACTTACACTCGAGTCCAAGGCGCAAAGCTGTTGTCATCTAAATAAACTAATTTACTAAGTTCAATTGTGACAGGTTCATGGTGAAGCAACCGGAAATGGTCCATCCAGGCTGGGACGGTTGCTGCTGAGTTGGAGGAGACAAAACATAACTTTGAAAAGGCCAGAGAAGAGAGTATAGCAATGGCAAATCGCCTCTCTTCTCTTAAAGAAGAACTTGAAAGAACAAAGAAAGAGCTTCAGCAAATGAAGGAAC
Source organism: Adansonia rubrostipa (assembly GCA_038381775.1). Classification (NCBI taxonomy): domain Eukaryota; kingdom Viridiplantae; phylum Streptophyta; class Magnoliopsida; order Malvales; family Malvaceae; genus Adansonia; species Adansonia rubrostipa. Next base: position 9,361,209 of record JBBYHM010000001.1, on the reverse strand, counting down.
GAGAAACCGAGAAACTAATGATGGAGTTTGAGATCGAAGATATTAAAGTTGTTCCCCCAGACACGACCAAATTCGAAGTTATAAAAACACAAACATCTGATGAAGAAATAACAGAGTTTCAAAAGAAGAGATACGTGACATTTGCAAATCCGCCCTCTTTGGCTCAAGTTGTTGCTCCACAAAATGTCGAAATGCTTGAGAGACACCCTTCGTTGAGAAGAAAGAAGAAGAAGAAGAAGCCATTGATCCCTTTGATTGGAGGGATATTTTCCAAGAAAAAAGGAAGCCCAGAAATTGCATCAACCCTAAGTCCCTGACTCATTTCATAGTTCGATCATACAAACTTTCAAGTTCCAACAATAATTATCGACTAAATTTTACTTGTTCTTTTTGTGAAATTTCTTGTTTCTTTCAATTTTTTTTGTGTATGCTTTTAGCAGGCATAAGACATAAGCAGGCTGTGGATGTTTTAGGAGAGCAACGTAATAAAGTTCACATAAATTACCTTTTGCAATTTTTTTAGCTTTTACTTTGTAGACATGGGATGACGATGGGTATGACAAGTAAACTGCTGGATATCCGATATTATCTTATCAGTTTTCAAAGATTCAGATAATTTACGGATTTAGATATAATGAACGTAGATATTCAATATCGCTATTTGAATTGAAAATCAGATAATAAATAAATTTGAATTTTAATTAAATTAAAAGTAATAAAATTTAATTTTTTAAAAAAATAAAATAACAATCTAGATAAACGCTGCGCTGCCATTCTATTTCTAGAAAATATTTGTATTGGCTTCTTTTAATATCCCTTATTACCAAACTTTCATCTATAGCGGGCACAAGAAGAATGGAATTGAGAATTCTAACCCAACTATTGATATTTATTCCTTGTATTGATTTTTCTTCTGAAGGGGGAGTTTGCTGGACCTTCAAATTGCCCAATTGGCCCATTAAAATTTTTGGGCCACAGGGAATGATTAAACTCTTTTGCCTCTGCTTGGAGCCTCCGCCCATTGGAAGCCTATTGGAAATTGAAACAGTTAAAAGAACATTTTTCATCTTGTTTTGAATTGAGTTAAAACGGTGAATACGAAGCTAAGTTTGTTTATATAATTATTTTTAAAAGATAATATTTATTATATTATTTGGATGATCGATTATTTATTTCATTGTCCAAACGATCATCTCAAGCAAAAAAGTTACCAAGATGTCTCAGCGATTGCTAAAATATGAGAGGACATCGATGTGACCATTCGACAGTAGCAAAATCGTAGGACTAACACTTACTGAATGATGGCCTACTGACAAACCTGATCACAAGGCATCATAGCCTAACAGCTAGCTTGACTCTAGTTGTCTTCCTATCGTATCATCTTACATTATATCCCTCAGCAACGCTTATAAAAGGATAAGCAAAATTAAAGGTAACACAGTTTCTTTCCATTGTTGGCCTTCTTTGGTATATTAGCATCTGAAAATCCAACAATTAACTTAACTATCGAAGATTGGTTTGAAGTACCAACTCCAGTACCTCTCTGACCCTTTCTTAATTGCAGGGTGGCAACCGACCTCTCGGGAGGAAAGCATCAATAATATTCAATAAATTTAAAGTTTTAATCTTAATATTTATAAATTTTTTTCGTATTCCTATACTACGCTCTCTTTGGATAAAAAAAATAGCTAAGAGATAGCCTAATCATGTGACTAAATCAGAGCTGAAACTTCAACAACAATAAAACTTCCAAAGCCATACGAGATGAAGGAAGCACTCTGGTTAAATTTATGGCTTTAAATGAGCCAATGCAATAAAAAAAAAAAAAGAAAAAAGAAAAAGAAAGACTTATATCCAGCATCTTAGTTTTCCTCCGGTTTAGTATAAGTATCTTCTGAAAGCTTTGCTTTTTCTTATATTCATTAATTCTGTCTTAATTTTTCAAACTTAATCGAGGGAAAACTTGAGAAAGTACTTGACCAACAAACTTCTTCAGCCTGCTTTCATTCTTAATGATGTTCAAATAATGATAATTTTTCCATATCAGTATTTGAAGTCAAAATATATAACTTCAAAGATAATATAATGTCATCTATTTAGTTCTTTTATAAATTAATTTTTTGATACTTGAATTCGATATAAATATATTTAATTTTTTAATATATATATATATATATTAATTAGAAGCATAGGATTTTTGAATTTATGTTCTGACATGAGTCAAATACATTATTTAACATAATGTTCTAGAAAAATGAAAGATCAAAATATCGTAGATTAACTTGATTTTTTTTCTGCTGGCTGTACTGAGCCATCCTGAACTAAACTAATTCATTGACATCATACATTTATTAATTTTCTTATTATATTGTCAAATTAGTTGAATGTTATTTATTCCAAATCATAAGGTTGGCTTCCTGTTTGACATTTATATCATTTGCAGAAGCAATACCGAAACTAGAATTAAGCAAAAGACCTGATTAATTGCTTATTCTAATTTAAGTATTGAAATGAAATTAATGGCACGGCTTTCATCAGCAACTTTGATTAGGAACCGTGGCCAATCATCCACCCGTCAACGCTAACTGTTCACTACTTAATTACTTGAAATTTAATTTTTGTTTTATTTTATTTTCTAATTGAATTTAAATTTATTTAATATTATTTTTCGAAGTTAAACTGTGTGAATTAATTAATTTAATATTTAAATTCGATTTTGACTATCGGAAACTTCTGACACGAGCGTGGATGACTAGCACACTTACAATATAGACTTAAGGTGCAAGATTTTCAGTAATCTCAACAGAGATTACAGTAATTAATAAGTAATTAAGTGTTATGATTTTGGGAAGCAAACTGTTGTTATAATTTATGGCAAATACGAAAGCCAAAACACATAAACAAGAAGAAAGCAATGAACGTGCATATGGTCGAGCACGTGTCAGCAATTATCATACTCCACTAAACTTTGTTAGGAAAACCAACATCAGGTGCTCATTTTTTTTAAATATATATATTAAAATTTAAATTTATTAAATATTAATTATTAAAATAATTATATTAATTAATCGAGTGAAATTCGACTTTAATCGGGTCTTATCAAACAAAATTTCTCAATCCTTGTTTAGTTGCATCGTCAAAGTCCAGCATGATCCCACATTCGCACTCGTTTGTTTATTTATTTTTCTTTCCTTTTGCCATTATTCCAAGATAATCTCACGTGGGTCTTAATAATGCTTGCTGCAACTCAATCCAAAATCATCTTCCCTTCAACAAAATTTCAATTTTCAAGCTCAAAAACATTTCAAAATGGTCGTCATATATTCGAACAATTTAAACAGTACTTTAATGGGTTTTTTAACAAGTTCAATTTGATTAAAGGGAATGATAATTAGTATCTAATGATGATTAAGAAATATTTGACAAATATTTGACTAACAATTGTTTATAAATATCAATTATTATTTAACTACTATTTTTGTTTTGCATTTAATGCATAGGTTAAAAATTATTTATATACTATTTAAATTTTTTTTTATTTTACTAGCACCTAGTAATATTGGTTAACATTTCGTGTTTGCTAAATTAAAAGAAATAATATGCGTTAATTACATTTGTTTAAATATTACTTTAATCAGCACCACTAATTAATGCACTGTTTTTTTTTTATCGAATTTAATAAAACAATGGATTGAAGGCAAAACAAACAAGTGAAAAGAGTTTGGTTAATACCTATAGTCACAAGCTAACGATTAATTAATACAATTTTTTGTTTAAAACATTACTTTATTAAATTTAAAAAATAATATATTAATTATATTTTTATAGATATCCTCTCAATCAATCTTAATAAGACAGATTAATATTTTCTTTTTTATTATCAGATTAAAGAAATTATTATTTTTAATAAATAGGATGATTTATTTATGGTACCACAAACCCATAAAGAAAAAGCAGTGTTTGCAGGCAAAGTGAATTAAGACAACGAAAGGTGTGCATTGAAGTTTGAAGGTGACACTTCAATGGCTTTATATTTCAAAATTTTATGAACCCCTTTCTTTAAAAAGAAAAGAAAAATAATCGAAGAAGAAAATTTTGCCGTTGCTTTGTCTATTTATTACAGGCAGTCGTTAACCAGCATTCAAGGATTTTAGTGTCTTTAATTTGACAAAAAAAGTAATTTGAGCCAACAAAATTAAATTAAATGTTTTATGTAACCATAAAATATTTAATTTGGCGTAGCAGATATCGGGCACGTATGAAGTTGAGCGGTTGAGCGGTTGAACTAGCAAAAATATTGAAATCCAATTAAAAATGAAAAAAAAAAACAAGAAGAAGAGAAGATTTGATCTCATACGGCATAACGTTAGATCAAGATTTATGTACACGGTTAAGGTGCAGCGTTGATTGTATGAAAATGATGATATTTGACTTTCGGATCAGTCAAGATTCAAGGGCTTTGTAAATCACTACGAAACAAGGAAGGATAGCCCTTGGATTAAAGACAAGCAACTCCTCCAGATTGGAGTGGACACCAGCGTACGCTGCTAGGGAATCGTACGAGCCAGCCGAAGAAGATGCGCCGCTGCTGCTGCCATTATTATCCTCCTCCAATGGCGGGGCATCATCCGTCACTCGCTTCACCTTTCCTGCGATCACACGGCAAACCAGCATGGCCCTACGCCCGTCCGTACATTTAAGTGAGTCGTGGGCCCTACCGCTACTGGCCGTAGTACGGACGCCTTTGGGTTCCGCGGCGGAATCTCCACCTTTGTTTTGGAAACCTTGTCTGATTATGGTGCAGACGCCGCAACCCGGGATCGAGCCGCACAAGCTGGACGAGCCGCGCGCGCCAAGGGAGCACGACAAGGTTGTGCAATGGAATCGGAGGAGCTCGTTGCCGTCAGCTGCGCACCTGGGGTTCTTTCTGGTGCTATTAAGAGCACGCGTTTTCACTGAGTCGCGACAGTCTTCAAACCGTTGGATGGTACGTTGGGTGTTGTGGACTTTTAATATCCGTTCGATCTTACAGATTGGATTGTCCTTCTTTAGCCAGCTCGATTTGAAAATAATTTCCACAATGTTCCGGCTCGAGTCTTCTGGGCCCAACTCCGAAACTACACCAGCAAAAGACTCAAATCAAATTAAAAATAATAACAACAATAATAATTTAGTTTTGCATTAATGGGAATATTAATTTGCCTTGTCGGTGGAGCACGGTCCTAACAAACCGTGCAAATCTGACTAACAAAAGGATGCCACATCATATGTCAGAGTCAGTCCTGCCAATCCTAATCAAAGTGACAGCTGTGATATTTAACATCAACAAATGGGTGGGGCAAGATTTACGGCAAGGAAAAAGTGACAATTAGTTAAAGCAGACGTAAATTAAATTAACCAGCAGAAAATGGCTGATTTGGTCAACTTTGCAAAGTAAAAACAGTAACGGATATTTTGAAGAACTAAATCTTAGCAAAGTTAAAATTCAAATTTTATTTTTAAGTTTTGATATTCATTGTATTTTTTAAAAAAAATCATAATGTATGGTATTTAACAAGTTGATAAAAATTTAATATGAAAACGAAAATTAAATTCTATTAATTTATAAAATCATATTAAATAATTAACATTTAAAACATTTAAAAAGTTTAATTCAAAATTCAATTTCTTCTATAAAAAAAAATACCATAAGCTTAACCGTATAGATGTTTTGTATTTTTAGATGGAGAAGAAGAAAATGTGACACTTATTCTTTGGAAAAAAGTTTGTAACTTTGGGTTAATTCGAGCTTCCGTACGAAATGAACCAAAAAAGGAAACAAATAGCTTTTATATGTAATCCTAGCAATAGATATGAAAAGATAAAAAGGATAAAAAAAAAAAAGAAAAGAAGGGCAGCCATGCAAGCAAGCAAGCATACCAAGAAACAATTCTAATCACTAAACTAATTATAGTAATTTTCTTGTTGAAGAAATTACTGTACGATAATTCAGGGAAAATAATAATAGTACTGTCTATGGTGTAAAATTAGCACATAAGCTTACCTGCATGGCGAACAGCTTGATGAAGCTCCAAGCTTTCAATCTTTGGGAAGACCTCCCCGCACTGTGAGCAAGAACAGATACTTGTTCTCGAAGATGGATACCTGATAATAACCAAGCAAAATTTTAAGTTTGAAAAATGAGAAAAATCTGATTAGTAAGTTGTAATATTTTTAAGAATACCTGCTGGGGTCAACGATCATATGACATTCATAACACCCAGAAAGCTTCCTGAATTGCATAGTTCTTGACGAAGAAGACGTCGTCGTCGTGTATGTCGTGCTGCTGTTGTTGGATCTTCTTGGCCCTGACAAAGACCGAGATGACGAGCCATTTGCAGCTTTGAGTCTAAGCAACGCGGTTTCTTGACCCACTGAGCTACTTTCAGGCGAGTTATCAGCTCTGTGAACGACCCTCGTGTTGCCATGAACGACGTCCCCGAAGCTGCAGATAGAGTTGCAAGAGGAACTAAGCTTTGAGTGCCCCTGATGATGATGATGAGGATGATTAAGCGCCGCTGGGTTATTATTATTTTTATTCTTGGAAGGGTCGTGAACTTTCGACCCTTCCATCTGTTTGCAAGTCAGCAAGTTCTTGATTTGGTCCCAAGAAGACGGTTGCTTTAGCTTTTTCACTTGCTTTCTCCTGCCCTTGTGCGGTTGTTTCAGGGGCTCCGCCGCCGGCTCCGGCAGGAAAGTGAGCAGAGCCATGATAATAACAATACTAATAGCAGATTTAGCTCTCTCCTTTAACAGATGAGCTTTTGGAAGAACTAAAAAGACGGTATTTTTTTGTTTTTGGTGGGCAAAAGGGGAGGGATCCGAGATGGGTAATAAGGAGGCAAATGAGGATGGTGGGAGTGGGGTCGCTGCTTATTTATTACATCAATGTTTCTTATTATTATTATTATTATTTGAACTATCTACTTGCCTTTGTACAAGGGCTTACTTTTTGGACCACTTAATGTAAATCCTGACGGTTGATCTAATGATTTTGGACTGGGTCAATGGAGAAGTAATTCGATCAACCGGCTCACCTCTATTTGAGAGAATGGTCAGCCCATTTTTTTGTTTTTTGGACGGCTGTGATGGCCTTGGCTGGAGTAATTGTCTCGATGCATTTTTTTAAATTCAACACAGTTATTAAAATTAAGAGTTTAAATTAATTAATTATAGGACCCGTTGATAAAATGATAAGACTCTTTGATCTAGTTTAATATTATTGTTGCAATGCTTTTAGGCATTGTTCAGAATTGAGCTTTAGTCAGCATTTAAATGTAAAATATACTTTCACTTTCAATGTTAAACTGACTTTTAGTTTCAGTTAATAAATTTAAATATAAAAAATTAAGAATTTAATATCCCATTAATAAATTACATGATTATTATCATTGTTTTGGTGCTTTAGTTATCCATTGGGTATATGCACTAACTTTTGGACCAATTAATTTTATTCTTTGATCTTGTTATTCCTTTCAAGGATTTTACATGAGATTCACAGACTCTATAATTCTGCAATAAATGATGACGTGGGAAATCATTTTAAGGGTTTTTTTATTAATTTATTTATAATGTCCAAGACATGGTCGTGGTGTAGCTTGGACAATATAAAATAAAATAAAATAAAGGGAGAAAAGAAATGTGGACAATTAGGTTAGTGTCATTAGGTGTAGAATTATCATATAGACAAATGGTCCAGATTTGAAAAATTAGCAAAAGAAACAAGAGCATGAGCCCAAAGAACATCATATAAGACACGCAGAAAGAAAAAGGAACTCCCCTGTGCCAATTTGCTTCTTCCAATGTCTCCTATTTACCGTTATATGATTGATGTATTTATATTGTATTAATATATTTTTTTAATATATTAATAATATATATTATATAAATTTTAATATATTTATATATTTATATTATTTTTTATATTATATTATGTATTTATTTTTTATTTGAAATTGCCATTCCTATCGATTGCGTTACATGCGCAAAAAATCAGCAACCTGCTCCCAATAGTCTCCACCAAGGGCTTGAGATAATGACTACAACAATATTGTCCGTCTCTATCGCCATGGGCGACCAATACCAGAGTCCACTCAAGACATGCCTTAACATAAAACCCGGTGGTAGGGCTCACAATTTGACTGACTCATGAAAGAGGGTTGAAGTTGAACTGAAGAAATTCTGGTCCAAGATTTAGGGGATATAGAAAAACTTACCTTGCTTCGGTACTTAGTGATAACCGTTAATTTCACTATGCAAGTACAAGTAATGTAGGGCTCAGCCAGTTCATTTTTTAAGTTATCCTAGATTGAATTCCTATAATTGAAATTAAAGATCTCGTATTTTATGAATAGATCATAAAATTATTAATGTTAATGATGATTAATTAAGAGTTTGTCGCTTTATTAACAGATTGTATAATTTTTAAAGATTAGTGGCAATCAAGATAACAGTTTCAGTCAAAGAGGCAAGAATTGCATCTGTTTTAACTATAATGAATATAAACTTAGAAGGTGTTTGGTACGGTAAAAAAATTATTCTTTTAGAATCAGATTTTTACCAATTAAATTCTTATATTTGGTATGAAATAAAGTGTTCATTTTTGAGGTAACATTACTTTCTTTTGGGAATTATTTTCCCACGATCACGGAAATGTGATTCTCGTTAAGAAAGGTTGGAAAGTTAATTTCTTATATACTTGGAAAGTTAAAAAAAAAAAATCTTTAATATAAAATTATCCTATTTCATATCTAAAAATTGGTAGCTAAATTTTTTTCTACCCAATATTTTTACTAACTAAAAAAAATCATGAAAATTTAATTAATTTTGAAATACTTTAATTACTATCAAATTAAATTTTAATTAAATTCTACACTAGTTCAAATACCTATTAAATATTTAAAATTTATTTTTTAATTTAATCATATATTAAATTTAAGATATATGTTTTATATAATTTTTATTTAAAATAAATTAATTATTATTTAAAAAATAGACCAATTAAATGAAGTTTTTATTAATAATAAATAATATTTTTTAATAATAAATATCTTTGAAAAAGGTTAAAAATAATAAAATTTACATTTTCTTTAACAATGACAATTTCAAAAATTATTGTCACGTTGCTAATAAAATATTCAATGAACTAAATATATTAATATAATTTTCTTAAGATTTTAATCAACACTTTTCATGTGTGTTAAGTGTTGTAATATTACTTTCTTAGGAATCGTATTTTTAACAATCATATTCTTAAAAATCATATTTTATTAAAATTTTGATATGAAAAAGTATCAAAACACCACCTTAATATTATAAGAAAAACTAAAGAGAAAAAAATGAAAGCATCTTTTTCCAAGAGTTGTTGGAACTCAGACACAGATTTGGCCAACCACTCGCTCAAAAAAACAAAAATGTGTTCCCTTGTCTTAAGCCACTAAGGGAACTAAAATCACTCCCTATCTGATCCATTATGGATGGAACCACTAATTAAAGGAAAAACAAAAAAAAACTACTAAATCCCACAAAAAAAAAAAGACTAATAAAACAATGATTCCTTGCAAGTACAGCTGAAAAAAATTATGACATATTAATTATATATGGAAATAAAAAGCCTAATCATTAATATAATTTCTTCGTTTTTTCTTTTCTTAAATGTTAACCAATGATCTTAGAACATTTTTTTTTTTTGTTGGCAGAGTTAAAGGCCATAATGCTAGAGGGATCGTATGTCTAGCCAAAAAAAAAAAAAAAAAACACATGCAACCTGGGATTTGCTTGGCTCATATTAGTTGGCCGACCATGTTGCCCCTAAAACTAAAGTTAAAAGGTTTGCGGTTTGTCGTGATGATTTTATGGAGAGTTGGGGACATAGTCTCTATTGTTTTATTTATGGTTGAAGCTTACCTAACATCTGATCTCATCGGTTTTTTTTTATTAGGGTGATATTAGTTTAGTTCGGTTTAATTTTTTTTTTAAAATATAATTAATTTGTAATGTTTTAATTTTTTTAAAGATTGAATTAAAATTCAAGTGAATATCATATAGAATCAAACTAAATTTCACTGGTTCTTTACAATATTTTTATGTTTTTTGTCATTAATTTTAAAAATAAAAGATTTATTTTATGTTTTGAAAATTAAAATTAAATAAAAAATTGAATTCGATTTGATACAAATAATTATGATATTTTTTATATATGAACTTAAAATCAAACTAAATATAATTAATTATTATTCGAATCGCAATTGAACCAAATACTATGATATCAGTCTTTGAACCAAATATAGTTGAACCAAATATTAATTAATTATTAATTAATATAATTAATTATTAACTGATCCAAATGCAAAAAATTATCAAACTCAAAATCAATTGATTTGATAATGAAACATTGATAATTTAAATCTTTCAAATTTAAATCTGAATTTATCCAAATAAAAATTAATTCAAATTTGAATGACTCGAAAGATTGATTTTAAATTGAATTATTATGACTTTACCCTAAAAAAATTCACTTTAAATTTACTTAAATAACTTGGATGCCAAAATGTGGATGATTAGCAGAGGTTGAGCTCGTACAACAGCCACTTCCAAATTCAACTGCCACGAAACTCGAAGCCCCTAGGGCTTCAATTGCCATTACCCCAATCCAATAGAATGTCATAAAACCCGAAGACTGATAAAAAAATGGGTTCTGCTGCAAGGACCGTTTTTGACATTCTTTTGTTGTGAACTGGGCTCATCCGAGGATTCAGATCCAATATTAAAAAAAAAAAAAAAAAAACATCATCGTCAAGTTCAATCCTGGTTGCTGTACTCTGTTTTAGCGGTTAAAACCTCTAGCTTAAACCCTACCTTAAAAATTTTAGCCGATAGTTAGATTATGTTCTTCAAAACCTAAATCCTTAGTAAACTGAAGTTGTTTCAGATTCTGTTTTGTAAATTTTGAATATTTTTAATCCCGGCAATAATAAGAGGAATCTTTGTTTAATAAAGGGAGCCAACAAGTTCGAAAATTAGCCTCAATCGGATCCTATTCAAAGTCCTAGAGGAACCTGGGAAGGTTGCAGCGTATTGCTTGACATCAACAACGGCAATCGTCTTGTTTTCGCTCGTCTCTCTGCTGGCTCGCCAGTTCCTTTTTTTTTTCTCTTCCTGAAAACAGTTTGTTTTACTGATTTATCAAATATACAATTTTGTGTTGTTTAATTGGTTAATTTGGTTAATAACAATGCTTTCAGGACCTTGAAAATTGGGAGTAAGACATGCTCTTGGTAACCACTGACTGGATGTCCCTTTGGATCTCGGTTTCAAGTTAAAAGCGGAAAGGAAAGGCCTTATCTTTCCCGCTTTATTACCCCCACGGAAGGTTCATTTTTTTCTCTCTAAAAGACAAATTTTTAGGGCTTAATTGATTTCAGGGTCATTCCAAAGGATAATCTTTTGATAGTTTTTGTTGGTATATTTTGCAGAGAATAATGTTCAGGAAGAAGGAGGTTGCCGATTGCAAGAAGAATGTCGGGACAACCGAGCAATAATTGATGACAATCAAACCCAAAGCCTTACCGTTGAAGAAATAGATGCAAGGCGGAGGTCATAAACTCGGTGTTTTCGTGGTCAATTATAGGCGTTTTTTTTTTTTTTGGGTACATGAATCCAAAGGTGATTGCTTTTTCTCTTATGATGCATGCAGGGGGCAACGGGAACGAAATTGTCGAGACTCTCATAGCTAACAGTGCAACTTTCTAAAACAAAACGCAGTTTTCCCCGGTTAGTTCATCTCGTTCTCGGGACATATTGTTAATGGCTAGCAGTGTTGAAAATAAGCTGGTTTGGTAAATTAATAAAAGAGCAAAATAAGAGAAAGTAATTGAAGGGGAAACATAAGTGTTTGTGTTTATCTGCAGGAGAAATATCGGCTTAAGAAGCAAAGGAAGTATGCACCCCAATTACTTCTACGACGGCCCTTTTCTCAAAGGTAATTCCATGAGTCTTAAGCAATTATTTTTTAGGAGCAAATGTTAGTTATGGTCCCTTGTTATTAAGTTTTTTATATTTTTAAGCCCCCCAAATGTATCGCAATTCTTTCTTTAGGAGCAAATGTCGTCATCAATTAGCATGAAAGAGGTTAATCTTTCATCTGAGAGTGGTGTTGCGGATCTTGTTCCGGAGAATGAACTTTTCTCCAGTAAGCAAAGCTTGCAAAGCCCTGATGGCCGGAGACAAGGCACCAAAAGAAGCCATTCAGTCATGGAAAGAAAATGGTTTCTCTAGGTACCGACTACAGCGACAGAAGTTAATCGCTTTATTTACATAAGAATCATATAATTCCGTAATTTTTAATACCAACGTCTTTGTGTAGCCAAATTATCGCTGCACTGGAGCAGGATGCTTGGAGCTTAGTTAAGGATTTGCTGCCCCTTTTATCATTCTCAGCTCCTTCCGCACTCTATCACCAGTATCTGCAGGTCATTTGCTTTAATTTCCTCCCTGATTACTGCTTTAAATCCTGATAGGAACAAAATCTAGACTTCCATTTATGTTGAAAATCGATAATTCAAAACATTTCCTTCGCAAAGAGTCTAGTTGGTAGATATTGGTTTCCCCTTTCGAATGAATTTTTGTACTTCTATGGGTAAAATTTAGGAACCATTGATTCCCCAGAAAATTAACTTGATCAAACTATGTACATGTTTAAATACAGCCTCTTGCAACATGCATGCAAAATCTGCAACTTGAGAAAATGGCAATTGGGTTACAAATTTCAGAACCTTGGTTACCTAAATATCAGGTTCTCTTCTCTTCTCTTTTTCCTTACACACATTTTTCTATTAATTTTATCATTGGTACTTGGATTTTAATTAAATATTAGATACGGGTAGGTGTTCAACATGAATATACAATTCTTTTTTCAGTTTATATATATATATATATGTATATATTTGAAAGGTCAGACCTCTCTATTTATGTCTAAATAAGTATTGGATTTGTTGTCAAACATGAATAGATATAATGCCTTATTTGTGAGAACAAGATATGTTGATCTAATGGGTTATTTATGCAGGTTCTTCCATCGAGGACTCATGCCTGCATGCAGATGAGTGGATGTGGGGGTTACATCCTAACCGGTGTTGGGACCTATACAAGTCAATCCAAGTTCATAAAATCGAATGAATGAAAAAAGAAAAAAGTATGCGTTTTAGAAACTCAAAAATCGTTGTTCATTTTCAAGCCAAAAAAAACCTATTTTATAAAATGTATTATTTATTAATTATTTTTATTTTTTTTAATGTACAACTTCAAGTAATATGACATGTCAAAGGGTAATGGCTGCTGAATTCCAATATAAAACGAAAATGGTTTTAACTGACTCATTTAATACGAGAAACAGCCCATTTAGCCTAACAGGCAAATTCGATGGCAAAAGTCGGATCATGCCAGTCCGATTCGAACCAGAAGTAGCCTAATCGGCAAATTTGTACGTTGTACCATTTATCAAATTGTTCATCGTTTTTGACAAAAGCGTTAAGGATACGATTAAAAGGGTGAAATATATCCTTTTCAATATAATAAAAAGAAAACAAAATTGAAAAAAAAAAAAGACATTTGTTCGTATCTAATCTTTTTCAATATAATAAAAGTATCACTGTTAGCGTGTGTATATAATCCTTTTGTAATTTAAAATAATTAATAATTAGGAATTTATCTATAATAATATTTATATACTATAAAAGATGACGTGTTTTTTAGATTTAAAAAGGATAAAATATTTAAGAATTATGAAAAAATTTAATTTGTAAAGATAAAATTATATTTAAAATTTTGTTCAGTTGAATTGAATTGTAATGTTTAATTTCAAATTTATAAATTAAATTAAATATTTTATTATTTTCTGTGTAAAAAGTAAAGAGTATCCATATGAGTAGACCTTCAATACCGGCAGAATTCGTATCAGCCTATAACTTTTAATAGTATATTTAATAATAATAATATTATTATTATTATTATTTTTTCAATTTAGTCCAATCCCTCTCCAAAATTCGCCTCTCCCTCTCTTTTACCCTTCTCAAATACTAATAATAAAGAAAGCTGGCGTTCATGGCGGATTCGAGCGAAGATCCGAGCCGCGCACACCATCCTTCACAATTTCAGTTTCGGCTGCTCCATTCTTATTCACAGTCTCTGAGCACCGAAAGCAATCAAAATCAGAATCAGCCGTCCTCGTCTTCGTCGTTTGGGAAACAAATATTCCCCACTTATTTAGAGAGGCCGCCTCTTCTCTTCTCTTCGTTCGATCACACCAATACTCGCATCGACCACTCCCGTTCCACTTTCGCCACTCCCGCCGTGAGTTTTTTCGCATTTTTAAAATTTTTTTAAACAATGATTTTTTTCCCTGTTAAAACTCATGTTTTTTCAGCTCAATTTGTGTTGTAAATTTGATCATTATAAAGTTTTGTATAATACATTGTTAATTTATCTGTAGTTAATATGAAACTGGTTTTTTTAAGGATATTTACTCTATGTTCGATAGGAAGGAAGGGAAGTAGAGGTATGAAGAAAAACAGAGTAAATAAAGTTATTTTTTAGTGTTTAATGATTCAAAATATGAGCGAACTAAAGAGGTTACGTGTAAATAGAATTGTTAATTATGTTGAATGAGTGTTTTTCTCTCATCGTTGGGAGGATTGTAATTGGAGGGAAAGAAAACATTGAAATTTATTTCCCCCCTTTCCTTCCTCCAAACACAGTTTTAATGTTCTAATTTCTGGATATGAACTATAATTCATGTAGAAGGTTTTAGGGTTGAATGTTTCTGTTGTTGATAAGCCCATAGGGGACAATAAAGCTTAGTAAAAATTCAGTTTTGTTGCATTTGGAGTGTAAATTTCGACTATTATTTGGTAAATACTTTTGTCTTCAAACATTGTAATGTTTGTGGGCAGTTCAAGCAAACAACAGAAAGAGAAAATGGGGAGGCTCAGACAAGTGGAAGAGCAGACGTCCCTGAACATGAAAAAGTCCTTAACTATCCTTTGGTTGAACCCAAGCATCGTGAAGGTGGTAAGCATAATAGCAAAGCAAAGAGTAAGAAAAATGCCAAGTCTGGAGTTCAGAAATCCAATGCTGGTATTGTTATTTGAGAACTGCAACTGGTACTTAGGCAGACATTTGTTGTATAATTATTTACTGGTGATGCCTGAGTTTTTCTTCAACTGGTCTTCTCTGGCAGAGTCCCCCAATGGACTAAATGTAGCTGGTAACTGTCGATATGACAGTTCTTTAGGTTGGTTTATATTTGTGTTATTTCTCCCCTTCAATGTCTTTGCTTATAATAATTATGGTGCTTATGGTTGTTGATTGATGGCATCATCTTTTTTGGCAGGCTTGTTGACAAAGAAATTCGTGAACTTGATCATGGAGGCCAAGGATGGCACCCTTGATTTGAACCGTACTGCTGAAGTGTTAGAGGTACAAAAGTTTGTCTTTTGTAAGATTTGTTTCTTTCCTTTTCCTCTTCTTTGTTTCTTTCTTTTTTTAAATATAATTTCCTTTGTAAGATTTCAGTTGCTTATTTTGTAGTATGCCAGAAAGATTTGGTTCCCAATATAGCAACATTAATCAATTAATTGAATCATGTCTGTTGTTGAAGCAAATTTTGATGAAATTGTTTAACACTTCATATATGGCCAATTGTTGTGTGATAAAGCTGAGTTAAAGTTGTTTGATTGCTGAAAATTCTTTATATCGTCTTTGTGTCTTGTATGTTCTCTTTGTTTAACAGGTCCAAAAGAGAAGGATATATGACATCACAAATGTTCTTGAAGGAATTGGATTGATAGAGAAAACTTCAAAGAACCACATACGTTGGAAGTAATAATGCATTATCTTTCTTGGGTGCTTTTTTGCAAAGTAATACATTGATAATAACATGTAGGCATTGTAAACAGGAGATCTGATGATATGGGATCAAAGGAGTTGGATGACCAAGTTTCTAGCTTGAAGGTGCATATACTGTCTTTTGTATTGCTACATGTCGTATGCTGCCCATCTGTTTCATGTCTTGTTCCTTGTATCATATATGCCTGTATAATTTCATTATCATGAGTGCTAACATGGAACTATACAAGTGAGGTTCTACCTGGCCTTTCTAACTGTCTACTGTTAATGGTTTCATTACAGGCTGAGATTCAAAGTTTATATGCTGAAGAATGCAGGCTTGATGATTACATAAGGTTTGGAAAGTTAGGATTGTCAGAGTTTTCTTAATATACATTTTTATCCATTCAGTGCTTTAAGCAGTTATTATGTTATCTCTACAGAGAAAAGCAACAGAATCTTAGGTCTCTGGATGAAGATGCGAATTCCCAGAAGTATACTTCCTTCTACTTGACATTTTGATTTCATTTTCAGATTTGATTTAATTTTGCTGATTTTAGTTGCTTACCTGTATGGTAAGGTATATTTTTTTGACAGAGGAAGATATAATGAACCTTCCATGCTTCCAGGCCAGTAACCCATTCAATGGAATTCTTTTGGAACTAAATCTTATGTGATAGAAATATTTTAGACTTAACTATCGGATTATGTGTTATTCCTACAGAATCAAACAGTTTTTGCAATTAAAGCTCCTGAATATTCTTATATTGAAGTTCCTGATCCTGATGAGGTGAGTTGTCTGGTGAAATGAGTTTTAAAATTTCTTTACTGCATTAGAATCTGATTGGTGAGCTGCATTTATTGATAATCAGGATAAATGTTTTTCACAAAGGCAGTATAAGATGATTGTCAGAAGTCATAACGGACCAATCGATCTGTACCTCCTGAGGTATGTGCATTATGTAACTCCACATGCTTGCAAATATCCCAAACACTTGAATTTATTTGGGGAGCCTTTTACTGTTTACCATTGTTGTATAACTATTTGCTTTCGATGTTCTAGCAAATACGGTCAAGTTGAGGATATGACTGTCAAGCAGGCTAAATCAGTGGATGCATCCTCTAGTTATGGTACCAGTGGAGTGAAACATCCAGAGCTGTCTTCCGAAAACAAAACTAGTCAATGTAATTCATCTAAAACAGTCGATTCGCTTTGCCCCGAGGCATGCAGGATTCCGAAGATAATCCCTACAGTCAGTGATGTAAGTCTATTCAGAAGCTTCGCAAGTAATCCTTTTTTAAGTTCTGTTTCATTCCTTAAAAATCATAAACTTGACTTAAATTGCTTCTATTTGATCCCATTTTTAGCAAATCGATGACGATTACTGGTTCTTGTCGGATCCGGGAGTCAGCATGACCGACCTGTGGGATGCATAGGAGTTGGCAACTTTTAGTTTATTAATGATGATTCATCACAATTAGAATGGTGTGAAGATGGTCTATCTGACAAGCAAAACAGTGGATGCATATCTTATACTTCTCTGTAACTTCAACTAAAGAAGAGATTGGGCCGCAGTGGATTCTCTTTCAAGCTCAATGCACTAACAATGATGCAGCATTAGTTAGCCTATAACCACCAGGTAGTTCACAATTGTACATTGAACTTTAATTACTGGTGTTATTTACCATTTCTGCATGTAAATTTAATAGGTAGAAATTTTTCCTTTAACAAAACTCAATTTTTTTTTTTTTCACTAAGGAAGTCATTGTTTAGAAGAAATTATAAAAGGAAAATTTGCTGGAAATCTAATTTTAGTCTTGCTGAAGTCAACCCTTAAAGGAGACTGAAGAATCATTTGGGCAAAAGGTGTCTTCGGTAGTATGGAAAAATGATGGATAGGATTGGGTAAAGTAAAAAGGAAAATAAACATTGGATGTTCTTCGTTTGATAAACAAGTAAAATTATTAAAAAAAAAAAAAAAAGGAAAGATAGTAATTTTTTTTTTTTTTTTACTTTTATTCTGAAATATAAAATTTTGTATCATCAAATGGGACGGTTTAATATCTAAATATGCTCTCAAATTTCAGTAAAAAAAAAGAGAATTAAGTATTTGAAATTTTATTATGTGTAAATAAATAAAGATGTGATCTTTTATTTATTTATTTATTTATTGTAATTATAATCACAAACATTTTGAAATCAATAAGAAGGAAAGACTACGTGGTACTACCAACAAATATGTTACAAGCCATTATTGGGTTTTCGGTTTTTCTAATTAGAATTTTTATAGAATAATTTAAGTTATAGAACAATTTAACAGTTGTTTTGATTGGAATTTTTAATTAATTTTAAAAGTATATAATTATTATTACAAAAAACAATTATGGTTTTATAAATAAAAAAAATAACAGATTATGTGTTCAATTTCGTATTTTACTAAAGTTTGAAGTTACTCTTGAGTATCAAGGCGAATGAGAATTTTCAAAAGAAATTGGATATAAAAGCCCAATAGTAAAAAAAAGGAAAAGCCGAGAAGGCCCATCAAAACTAAGAAGCCCTGATAGAAATGGGCTTGAAAGCCCAAGAAAATCCCGATATCGGGTTTAAGGAAACAGGGGAAAAAGGAAAAATGGTGAATCGTCCTTCTTTCCAATCCTCTTGGTTTTCATCTTCTCCTCTGTTTTAGGGTTTATGAAGAACTGGTAACAATCTCTTAAAGTCACAATTCGTGAGAGATTGCGGAGTCAGGTAAGAAAACAAAGTTTCATGGGCATTTCTTTTTCTTTACAATTTCATAGATTCTTATCCGTACGGATTCCGATTCATATAAATCAAATTTGGGGTTTGTGTCTGAAGCAATCGCGCTTCATTCTCGAATCCTAACGACGTAAAAAAAAAAAAAGAAAAGCATTTTTGTTGGTTGAATTGGTGTTTGATGAATGGCATTTATCTGGGTTGACATGTAATTTAATTTAATTTTGCAAATGATTATTCTAATCTAAGTTAATTACCATTTGCTATTCTCCGTAATTTTAGTATTAGAAATATGACCCGAAGTACTTAGAAGGTTATAATGCTGGTAAGCACCATTAATGAATTGAAATTTTATGGCTTTATCAGTAAGGTAGTTTGTAATATTTCAAGCTGATTGAAAATACTGTTGTGTGCATTGTTCTTGTAGATGGATACTGAAACCGGTCAGCCAAAACAGGAGCGCTCAAGAACTAGGTGGACAGCGTTCCTTGATAGGATATTTGCAGACTTGGTAGTGAAGCAAATTCAATTAGGAAACAGACCAAACAATGTTTTCGACAAGAAAACATGGAATATCATACGTGATGAATTCAACAAACTGACAGATCTTAACTTCAATAACAATCAATTGAGGAAACACCTGGATGTTCTGCGGACCCGCTTCTATAACCTCAAATCAGCTTATGATCAAAATGACTTTGCTGCCATGGAGGACTCCTGTTGCATCGGGTTTGACCTGTGGGAAGACATTGGGGTAGATTTCCCTTTCAACTTGCTGAATGTTTGTTTCTGACCCTTTCATTGTCTGTTCCTGATAGATTGTGTTTACAGGCACAGCCTAGGCCTGAGCCAGTTAAAATCAAGGACTGCCCCATATATGAGCAACTATGCACAATATTCACCGATTCATCTGCTGATGGGAAATATGCGCAGTCAAGCCACTTTGAGGGATTGGACAAAGCTGTTGGAAATGATAACAGTGGCTTAACTTCATGTCCAGATGGAGGATCCATGCATCCTGATAATCCTTCAACGTCAAGATTAGC
Organism: Adansonia rubrostipa; assembly: GCA_038381775.1. NCBI lineage: Eukaryota > Viridiplantae > Streptophyta > Magnoliopsida > Malvales > Malvaceae > Adansonia > Adansonia rubrostipa. Next base: position 9,341,487 of record JBBYHM010000001.1, on the reverse strand, counting down.
CCAAAACAATTCATTATCTGAAAAGTTGACTAAGAATATTGCAGAGAGAAAAAGAAAACGACCATCTGAGGCACAGTCTTCTTTGGATCAGAGCATAAAGGATGAAGAGATATATGAGGCTATCGCTGGAGCCCTGTTAGATATGGTTGCTGCTTGGAGGTTGAGAAGGACAATTGCCACAAAACGAAGTGATGATAGATTTAGCATAACTAATTGCATTAAAGCATTGGATGAGATAGAAGACGTTGAAGAGTGGCTCTATTTTGCAGCCATAGACCTCTTTGAAGGCCCCAGCTTAAGGGAAACCTTCATCTCTTTAAAGGGCAGCAAGATAAGGCTTACATGGTTGAAAGAGAATTGTGAGAAACCGCCAACGACCTCTGTCTAAGGTATGGGCTGAATCTTTGGCTCTTTTGGAATTGTAAAGATCTTTACCAAAATTGTTTAATCGTAGGGAGCTAGTTTGTCCATACATTGTGTGCATAGTACACATTTTTTTTTTTTTGTTCAACACTACATGGTACATATTGATAGATGAGATGTTCTAGTTATAGGGTTACCAATGCGTGTAGGCATGCTTATAAATGTAATTTGAAAATAGTGGAATCATGATTGGACATTAGCTAAATCTTAAACCCTAAACACAAAGGGACTGCTAGTACATTCTTGCTGTTATTCTCTTACTTACAATGAAAGCAGCTAACAACAAGGGAAACATCATTTGGACAAAATAGAAGTAAAAGCCTCCAAAGTTTTAGATTTGGCTGCTGCTGCCTGTTAAGTTAAATAAAAACAGTAGTTTTATCCAGAAACTGAACAAACATATTTATCTAAGATCAGTAAACAAACATAATTATAATAATCATAAACAGCCTCACCCGAAATAACCAGAGAAAAATCATCATTGTTGTCCAGCAGCCATAAGTGAGATGAAATGTACGTTTCTGTGCTTTAGCATAAACAGAATAGGCAAGGGTCAATTGGAAATTGATTAGCTAGACTAGAGGGGCTATTGGGAGGGGAAATCATAAAAGAAAAGTGAAATCTGATTGTGAGGTAATGTATAGTCTTTAGTCATCTAGCACCATGAACAACATTGGTTGAAACATTCACTAATCATAATTCTTTGATGAACAATCTCCACAGTTAGAAAACAATTATCCCTTGTCCAAAACTAGCTAGCTGAATAGAATTAGAAAAAAATGTGACATAAAATAAGGTTCTTTTCTGGATTCATCCCGTTTATGTTAATCACCATGAGAGTCTGAGTCCAAAATCACTACCCCTGCTTCTTGTAGGACTCAGTCATTATCTTTGAATTCCCTGTCCAAAAGAAAACACCAGAACAAAATCCTTCAAACAATAGTACTCTTGACTTTTAATCTCCCAATTATTGGTATTTTATCAATGTAATAAAAATACACTTTCTGAAGCAAAACTGTAAGCTGTTTTAGCTATGTCTGAACATCCATTTTCATTGTTATTGACAGATTATGGTACCCATTACCTAATCATATAAGCCTGAGTGTACATAGCTGCGATCAAGATACCGAGGTTGAATCCCACTGACTTGGCAAGTTGTACATGTTAATGAACCCCTACCTTCACAGTTAATGCATTTTGAGACTTCCTTCTCATCACCCATAAGCTCCACACTAACTGTACTACTTCCCATGCAAAAGATACGCCTCTCTGCGCCATCAACAAATCACCATCTTATCCCGAATATTCGTACTCTCTAACAAATCATATAATTATTGGATAAATTCAAACATGAAATCTACTAATTCGCAAATAAAATCAGTTAATTCATAAATGAGATATTTCAATCAAACCAATAATTATATGTCATGAGAGTAAAATAAAATTGAGATAGAAGTGGTGGGCAAGTAGCATTTTTCTTTTAATTATTGGCAATATTCCGAACTGTGAGATTGTTCCTTGTAACATCTTTTGATTTTTTGTGGCTCAAATTGTTAAAGTAGAGACTAAAGAATGAATTACTTACGGGCACGGGTGCCATTGCAAGGGAAGCAGGGTTGTGTATTTTCTCGCCTGGCCTGCAAAATAAAGCTGAACATTGATATGTGTACGATCCTTCAAATATATGTTAAGAAACTTAAAAAAAAAAAATTGAATATATCTACGTATTTGATATTTATCTAAGCCTCAATAACATAGATAGATTAATAGACTACATCATGAAAATATTCATTCATGTTAAGAAGTTAAGAACTAACAGTGTTATCGATTTGAGTCTCGTAGAAGACAGGAATGCCAATCCCAATCGCCACACTGGCAAGCCCAAACGACACTGCAACTCTCTGAAAACATCTTTCTCCATGTTAGTTATTTATAGAAAATGATTCAATAATAATATCATTGGGAACAGTAATTAAGGTTAGAAGAATAACTGTGTTTTGATCAAGATCAGCAGTTCTGCATGGATAAGTCGGTCGCCAGCTTTGATTTTCTTCCACATTTTAAGGACAAAGTTGGAGTGGAGAGCTTGGGTGAACAGCAAAGAAAATGGAGAGTGAAGACGAGAGAGCGAAGGAGCTATTGACATTTTTGGGAAATCATTTACTAAAAGGGTGAGGAAACTACGGCCACGAAAATCGAGTCCCGACAGTGGCGTGATTTTTGGATATGTTTCATTTGCTGATTTGGTGGGGTTGATATCAATGTCAGAAACCATACGTCGGAGATTTTGCATACTCCACGTGGCGTTCGATACTGGCCTAAGTTCGAGTCTGTGTGATAGGGGCTGCTTGGATTTTCTTTGGATTTTGACAACCCGAAGTTACTCGAATCGTCACCCACTTCTAAAGCCCACGTTTGTTGGCGGTCGATATTCATCGGTCCAATCATATTGGGACCCATCTGGCTTTAGAATTGATATCAACCGATGGATGATGACATAACACATGAATTGCTAAATTCATTCACTAATAGTGTGAGACTTGGGATGGGACTAGGTATAATTGAGCTGATCCCAGGTTAAGCTTTAAAAATTTTGACTTTGAGTTTGACCCCAAATTTAATATTTAAAACTCAGCTCATGCTTTATTGAAAATAAAAATTAAATTATTTAAGCTTACTCGGTTAAAATTTTTTATCTAGTAAAAAATTAGTTTAATTTGTATAGTTGATTTCAAACTCAATTTTGTGCCCTTGAGCTCCAACTGACTTGAGATTTTTTAATACTAATTAAAAATAAAAAAAGTTCGATTAAGATCGTAAGCTACTCTAATCAAATATCAAGATACTTGAATTCGACTCAATAACTCAAGTTCAAATCGATAATGATCAAGACAAATTTGAGGTGGTTTTTTTTTTAATTTTTCTTTCTGAGTTGAACCAAGTAGCTTGCTAGCAAGGTGTCTCATTTGCATCCCTATATGAGACTCTTAGATACGCTTCTTCTCTCATGCAAATGAGTCAATTGCACTTAGACAAAAAATACAACACAAAAAAAAAAAACAAAATGAATAAGATATAAAGACATAAACATATCAATATTCATATAATATAACGAATTATTAACGTGTTAAGATTTATATAAAAATATAATATTTTAAAAAATAAGACGAACGCTGTAAAAATACATTAGTTATCAATTTGTTTTCTAAGCTAAGGATTATTCAATAACCAAGAGGTTACAATACTAACGAACTATTAAAGCAAAGAAACAAGTTCTAGGAATTGTCAAATCTAATTACATTCAATGTTAATGGAGAGAGGATAAGAGAAAAAGACATAATTAGGCCAAGCTGTTAAGTCTGTCGATAAACATTGACCCATGATGCGTAGGGGACGACCGATTCTTCATACCATTCGTTTTTTTTTAGGAGAAGGTGAAAGCTTCAGATAAAAAAAAAATCAGTACGATGGCTTTTTCATTCACCCTCATTGTTGCTCCGGTCACGGTTAAAATAACTTTGGCTCTTCAAGCCGATGGTGACGATTTTGACCTTTGATTGGCGCACTAGCGTGAGGCAAATGAGATGTTTTAATGTTTTACGTTAACTAATTGAATTAAATCCATATTTACAGCAGTCAACTGCTCATCGCTGCTTTTTCCTTCACGTTGATTTACGTTAGGCATATTTTGGTTTTGGTTTAGGCCATGCACTAAATTGGTAATTTAGTGCAGCAATTTGAGAAACGTAGAATCCAAGGCTTTGGGGGGATAATGAAAAACCTTCCCCATTACATGCCTTCCCTTTTTCCAGCATCTCTTTCTTTCTTGGTCCCCTCATTTTGGTGTGCTTCTAATTTACACAAAACACCACCAGAGTGGAATGGGATATATCCATGTCCTTTACGTGAGACACATCCAAAGCAATCATTCATTCATATCTCCATTTTTTATTTTTAGAAGTATACAGTCATAATATTCTAAATACCATACTTGATTCAGTGATAAAACTGCTAATATATATATATATATATATATATATGGAAAAATTTATCAACGCTAACGGTTAAAGTTCCAAAAATGAAAATAAAATGTAGTTATTACAATTTTTTTAAATTCTATTAAAGTGATTGATTTGATATAAAATTTTTTTTAAAAAAATTAAGTTGATTACTGAGTACTCATAGGCAATTGTTAACCGAACCCAGAAATGCATAAATATATATATTGCAAGGATGCATCTAATCATAGTATAACATAAAAGTAACTCATGTAAATAGAACAACAATGACAATTCATTATTATTGTTTTTATATACATAAAAGAAGTCATAATTTAAGAAAAAAAATTAAATATATTAAAGTTCAAAAAATTACTTATTAAATAACATTTCTTAGAAATGATTACATGACAACTGAGTTAAGTTTTAAAATGTTCTCCTTATTCTTAATTTTAATTGTTATTTGATAATTAAAACGAAGGTGATAGTGTTTGGATTTGAATCTAAATTTTTATATCTTATAACTTCTTTTTAAACACTCAATTAAGAAGTTGTTGGCAACAATTATGAGAAATCATTAGGAGCCAAAATGTAATGGGTTCTAACTATAATAAAAATATGGAGATTAAAATTATAGAAATGGTAATGCAAATGACTTAAATAATGTAGGTCATTATTAATTGTCTTAATAAAACACATAATTATTGTAGTTCCTTAATTATTTCTAATTCCGGTGAATAATTAGAATGGACCTGACCCTTCAAATCTGTTTGGACTGAAAAAGGCTACTGAAAATTACGCATCCGTCACCACTTCATTCAAATCCAACTGTTAGTCAACGGTCATTTCGGATTCGTAAGTGATTTATTGATAAAATTTTTAATAATTAATAATTAATTTTTTATAATTTTAGTTATATATAAAAAAATCATTAGCACCTTGGATTAATAGCCTTATCTCAATTTAACTTAAGGTTTTGTGGCGAATCATAAATATCTCCGTAGAATTAAACCCCGAGTGCCAATTACTTGGCCATTTTAGCTAAAATTTAATATGTTTTTGGTTCAGTCGGATTACTGGAGGTATTGAGAGATATTTTAGGACGAACGTTTTTTACGTGGGAAAGTTAACCGAAATGGAGAAATTATCTTTATATATATATATATATATATATATAATATCTGATTTATTAATAAAAAATAATTTTTATTTCAATTATTGAACTTAAATTTTATATTTAAAGTATTCTATTTCTATTAACTCAATTAATTTTCATTGATCAAATTAGAGCCAAGGTAGAAACAATGGCAGTAAAGGGGAATAGAAAGAGAATTATACAGCGTTTTATAGTAATTACCATTAACGTACATTGGTAAATCTCTTTAGAACCGCATCTTGAAATAGCAGAGATTCTTGTAGGAAGTCACGCCATTTTTCATTGAGATAAAGGCTAATTAAAACTCTCAAAGGGAGAATCCAAGAAAAATAAAAAGGAAGTAAAAAAAAAAGGCGACATAGTGTGACAATAATCAAAAGGAGAATAATAATTAAAACCCAACAAATAAGATTGGACAAGCTTACAAATAATAATAACTTTACTTTTATTTTTTCAAGCTAATACATTTTCAATGATGAAGAAAATAATCAACCATTATATTACTATTTTTTTCCGTAATTTATCCGATATTAGTTTAAATGATATGAATTTGAGAGAATTTAAATAAATAATATTATTTTTTGAATGAATTATATAAATCGAGATTGAATTTTAAAAATAAATTAAAAATTTTAAAAATAAACTTTGATATTTGTAATTTTTTTAAAATTTTAAAATATAATTTTATTTGTATAAAAAATAATAAATTTTTATTTTTTATATATAATATAAAAATTTAAAATATTTAAATTTATTCATGACTTAAGTAACTCGTATTGTTTGATACGGTAGACTCACTGCATTAAATCTAAGTCTTGGTCCCTCGTTAAATGCAGTAAGAGGTTAGCTGGTGATTTTGAATCCCGCCGTGATTAGGCAACAATAAAGGAAATATCAAATATCCTGGAGAAAATATATTATTTTTTTCTCATTAAATTAAGGAAAATTAAAAAACCGGGTTCAAAAAGAGCTAAAACTAATCCGGACCGGATGCAAGGGCATTTGAAGGGGAACGGCTGCGACACGAGACACTGATGCTAACAGTTATTACTCTTTTAATTTTTTTGATTTTTTTCCCCAAAAGTCTTCTCTCTCTCTCTCTCTCTCTCTCTCACCGCTTCCGCCGACTCCAACGGTTAGCCGTCGGATTCTGGTGGCGTTGATTTAACCGTTCGCCGGCGATCTTCTCTAAAAGCTCATCTGTTATTTCCTTGAAATTATGTACTCTACTGCTTGATTCGCTTCCGGTGCTTTGGATTAACTCTCATTTCCCCATTTTTAGTTTCTGTTGTTGTTTGCTTCATTTCTTATTGAAAATACTCTTTAAAAGGTACCACTCGCTCTCCCATCATCCCCCTTTTTTGGTGATTGTTTCCGCAACCACCGCAATCAAGATTTCATCTGACATTACATTGTTGATAACGATATTTTGTTGAAATCTTTTTTCGTTGGTTTCCTCTATATGATTTCGTCATTTTCATTATTTAAATTATTTATTGAACTCGATAATGTTGCATTTCTCTCCGACGATTTCTTCGTTTTCACTGCTTCCCTCTGCGAGGACACTTGATAGTTCCATACAGTACCTAAATTTTGGTGTATAATTAGTGTTTAATACTTAGTATGTTGCTTGTTATGACTTGCGTAATAAGGTAAGCTTGGGGGTTGATTAGCTGAATCATTGTGGTTTTTGAACTTTGTAAAGTTACGTTACTCTTACTCCTCTGCTTGGTTGCTCAGAAAACTGAGGATAAGTGGACATTTTTAGCAGGTTTTATGTTGTTTTCATTTCCAGTATCTGAAAATTCTTGCTCAACTAAGTTTAAGAGTCTTTCCGTAAGAAGTTAAGAGGCTCTCGATCATTAACTCGTAAAAAGTAGGATTAAGGCTTTAGATCCTTTTAGTATATTTTTTTACCCCTTTGATTTATTGGCCAAGAAATTTTTAAGTTCAACTTGATTAGGCCTTTTCTGACTAGGATTTATAGCATATTTGGATTGAGAGAGCTGAAATAAATCCTCTTTTTTGGTAGTTCATTAAGGAAAGAATTAAAGAGAAAGAGGATAATTTTAGGTAACAATTCTCTAGGTTAACATATATTTATAATTTTGTGTGATTATTTATAATTTTGTGTGATGCAGGCTTATGGTCAGAGACTTGTGCAATACTTGCTTAATTGACTATAATCTGTGGACTGTTCGTGTTTTCTGGGATTTATAATGCTGATTTTGTTACTATTTTTAACTTCAGGAAGTTGTTTCTTTCATCAGGAATTAAACAAAATGATTGGATCCTTTCTTACCAGAGGACTTGTGTATGTTTTACCTTAAAATTGATTATCTTTCTCATTTTAGTTTTAATTTATTCTTTTGCTTCAAATGGATCTTCTTTGCTTTTAAATATTTTGGCAGGATGGTTTTTGGCTATGCTTATCCAGCTTATGAATGTTATAAAACTGTTGAATTGAATAAGCCTGAGATTGATCAACTGCGCTTTTGGTGCCAGTATTGGTAGGTCTTGAATTGCTATTGTTTTTTTTTTTTTTTTTTTATATTAAGATTGTGCTAATGCTATTTATGTTGTAACTGTTCTTTTGTCCTCCCCATACCCACCCCTTTTGTTTCTGGTTTCAGGATATTGGTGGCTGTTTTGACAGTTTGTGAGAGAATTTTTGATACTTTTATTTCATGGTAGGGGATCATTAAACAGTAAGGATGTTTTAATTTCTGTTTTTTCTCGTCTCACCGTGCTCTTGATTGGCTTTCTGAAGGGTTCCAATGTACAGTGAAGCTAAGTTGGCATTCTTTATATATCTGTGGTACCCTAAAACAAGGGTAGGTTTATTACTTTTTGAAGAAACAAGAACATTTACTCGGCCAACTACATGTTGACATTTGTTTTAATTGGTCCTCTGTTTTCATCTATTTCAGGGAACTACTTATGTGTATGACTCCTTCTTTAGACCATATGTTGCAAAACATGAAAATGAAATTGATCGAAACTTGTTGGAACTAAGGACTAGAGCCGGAGATATGGCAGTTCTTTACTGGCAAAGAGCTGCAAGCTATGGCCAGACAAGAATTTTTGAGATCCTGCAGTTTGTTGCTTCACAGTCAACCCCAAGAACTCACCACGCTCAGGTATTTATCGAGTTAAAATCAATTGTATTTCGTGCTGCCATTACCGCCAAGTTGTGCATTGCATGCAACAAAATTAGTTTGGTGAAACTAGAAATTGATTGTTTTGTAAAAATGGTTTCCCTGTTGTTAGAAAATGGCCTCTCACTATCATGCACTGAATTGTCTGTACAGATTTAATGTTTGTATGTTAGATGAATGTCTATAGTAGTTGAAAAGAAATTAATTTTTTATAAATTTCATTTTTGCATTAGTTTCTCTCTTTTTATACATGATTCAATCATCTTGAAGTTTATTTCTCTTTTCTCCATAAATTTAGAATTCTCAGGCGCAAGGTACTAGGGCTCACCAAGCCTCCGGTGTTCCAAACCATAGATCAGCTAGTAAAGCAAAAGCAGCACAATCTGAGGCTGAAGAACTGCCATCACCGACATCTAGCACCTCTTCAAGTCAACACCAAAACGAAGTAGCTGAAGAGGTGGGACCTCCAGAGGCTCCTTCACAGTTGGCTGAACCAGCTATCCCTTCAGCATCCTCGAATAGCCAAAAAGCAGACACTGCATCCGAAAATACCAGCCAGAATGCGGAAAGTGAAGCAGAAGCAATGCAAACCGAACCGGTGCCACCTTCACCGGGGAAGGAAGGCACAAACCCGCACCCAAAAGAGACTCTCATGGAAGAAAGCATTCGAGTTACGCGTGGTAGATTGAGGAAAACCCGTTCTGCAGCCCGTTAAAATAACAGTATTAGTTCCTCATCTTTTAGTTTACAGAACTAGCACTTAAAATTAGCAGGCGTATGATGATATTGAATCATTGTTGTTGACGTTGATGTAAATTTTCTTGTCGCCTAGTTTCTATTTCATTTGTTGAATTGTTGCTTTTTTTTTTTTTTTATAATTTTCAAAAAGATGAGTATCATGGGTCCTTGGAGCTAATTGTTTCAGCCCGTTAACTTGATGCTTTTTGCTACCCCACTTGCAGAAATTGTGGCTCATTTGTTTAGGAGTTCCTTTATTATACGTTACTTTGGGTCAGAAGATTAATAATTAAAAAAATTTTAATTTACATTAAAGCTGATCAAGATGGACTTTTATGGCGACATTGTTGCTAACTAATTCCTACAAAAATGAAGTTAGGTTCCATAAAACTGTAATTAATTCCTAGGTAAGACGGTGGCAAGCAAGAGAACTTTTCCATAATTTCTATCCAATATTGTGTCAGCAAAAACGTAACCAATTAGTGCCATTTTATCAAATTTTTTAAGTAAGCATTTAGTAGTTAAATAATTGTGGTTTAGCTTATCACTAATCATTAACGACATAGAATGTAATATAACAACAATCAATTTATTCCTTTTCCTACATATTTGTGTGATTTATGGTTAATTTATGGGATAACTTCTAATAAATTCTACTCAGAGATATTAATTTCATTAACCATGGAAGGATAAGAAGTGGCTGAGTTGCCAAATATCAATTGATTTTAATATATATATATATATATTCTGATTTCTTTTAATTAATTATGGAATAACTTTTAATGTATTTATATTCTGATTTCAGTTTTAGGACAACGATAATAGAGACTGAATGATCTTCGGCCCAAGATATCCCTGTCCCTCAGGCCCAGAAGGTGACAAGGACACTTCATCTAACAGCATGACGGAACACTGACTCGTGAAAAAGGCCCAATTTAGCCACCGACATAAACGGCTTAACCAACTTACTTATCGTCACTGTTAAAATTTTATATTTTACAAAGTCATACCTGATATTGGAACATAATTCAAATACAAACGAGTTTCGGTCCCAAGAAATCAATGGCTCAATGTTGGATGCCGTAAATGAGTTTTGGTTCCTTCTTGCGCGAATCTCGCCTGACCAAAATCCAAGGACATAACAGTCAATGAAACGTCAAGAACACAAAAGGTGACGTGTAAAAAAAAACCAACAGATAATTATTTTATTATTATGATATCCCGCTGGAAATTTGTCCTCTGAGAAGTCACCAATTAAACAAGTTTATCACCGATCTGTTGTTGTTTCAGCACCAGATCCAGCTACCCTTTTCGTTAATAGGCTTCTCCTTGAAGTAATCAACCCTGTTTCTAAACCACATTTCCCCCTCACAGTAATTTCAGAGCCATTCAGCTGGGCAGATTCCTTTCCCAGGAAAACCCCATTTTCTTCATTTTTCTTAGCACATTGGACCTGTTTTAAATCCTGCATTTCTCTTTAACATATCTATTGTCTAATGCGCTTGTTTTGATCTAGATCTTAAGTTCAACATTTGTGTTTTGGAGGGATTTTGAAGTGACAAAAGAATGGGGAAAGAATCGAAGTCGAGAGGATTTTTGGGGTGGTTTTTGGTGATAGTAATACTGGCTCTGGTTGTAGGAGCCGTTGTTTATACTATCAAGAAGAAAATGGATCACCGAAATGATAATAAGCCCTCTCCCGTTCCAGGTCCTCCAGGCGCCATTGACAAGAAGTATGCTGATGCTCTCAAAATCGCAATGCAATTCTTTGACGTTCAAAAATGTACCCTTTCTTTACCCTTTTTCACTCTTTTTTATTTACCCTGTATACGTATAAGCTTGTTCTCGTTGATTGAAATTTGCTTCCTTTAACATATGGACTCAGATTTGGAGTTGCTTGATGATGTTTAGTTACTTAAAACAAGTAGTTTATTCATTAAATCTTTTTATTGGTTAATTTCTTTTAGGCCTCTGAAATTATGAAATTTAAGTGACATGATATTATTAGCAATCTGTTACTGCGTAAGTTTGGTTCCTTTTTGGTAAATTTTATCTTTGAGGTGGGATTGTTGCTTGTTTGTTGTTGCAGCTGGTAGGTTAGTGGATGCTAAGATATCATGGAGAGGAAATTCGGCGCTTACAGATGGAAGTGAAGCGAAGTTGGATCTTTCCAAGGGGATGTATGATGCTGGGGATCACATGAAATTTGGTTTTCCAATGGCATTCACTGCTACCGTACTATCGTGGGCTATCCTTGAGTATGGAGATCAGATAGAGGCGGTGAGTCAACTGGAACCTGCTCAAGAATCCCTCAAGTGGATAACTGATTTCCTTATAAATGCTCATCCTACGGAGAACGTACTTTATATTCAGGTTTAACCGCCATCTACTCTTTTGGATTGTGTTTCTATGTACATGAATGTTTGCACAATTGAATTTAAATTGTTCTTGTTTTCTTCATCGTGCCTTAGAATTTATATTTTGAATTATCCAAATGGCTAAGGGATCTGATCAAAGGTTAATATCTTGGGTTTTAGTAATTGATTCTTGGCCTCTAACTTAGAGCTTGATATTTCTGACGTTATCCTAATGGCTTGCCATGAAAACATGAGATGAGTTTTGCTGTCATAACGAGCTTGCTATTGTTCATACTTCATAGTCTCATTTCACAAAGTGAGAAGCCTTTTGCCACGTCAGCATTTGTATTGTGAACCATACTTGATTTGGAATCTGATTGCATGATCCTTTAAAAAATAGCCTCTGAAATATTTCTTACCTCTTACCTTTTTTCTTCCAAAAATAAGGCAGGTAGGTGACCCTGTAGCAGACCATAAATGTTGGGAGAGGCCTGAGGACATGAAAGAGAAGAGGCCTCTGACGCAGGTGAATGCATCTGTTCCAGGGACAGAGGTTGCAGCCGAAACCGCTGCTGCAATGGCTTCAGCATCTCTGGTATTTAAGACAGCTGACTCCACATATTCAAGCACGCTTCTTAAGCATGCCAAGCAACTTTTTACTTTTGCAGACAAGTATAGAGGTTCTTACAGTGAGAACATTCCAGAAGTTGCTACATATTACAATTCAACAGGATATGGAGATGAGCTCTTATGGGCAGCAAGCTGGCTTTATCATGCAACAGGTGACCGATCATACCTTGAATATGTGACTGGGGAAAATGGGAAAGAGTTTGCTGAATGGGGAAGTCCAACCTGGTTTAGCTGGGATAATAAACGTGCCGGAACCCAGGTAGGTTCTCATTTAGAGGAATTTGAAGCAAGATGCTATCTTCTCTTGTTTTTCTTTTACCTTCATTTTATGCACATAGACATATCTCAAGCATGCTGATGATATAGGAAAGCCCAACTTCTCAAAGTTTATGCACATTTAATGAGTTTTTGAAAAAATAAATGGATAGCATTAACTTGATTCATTTCTAACACTGCTTGTTTGAACTCCATGGATTGTTTCTCATTTGCAAAGATGCAATATTAAAGGGCTTCTTTGGAAGTTTCTTTTATCAGCATTTCTTTAGCCTCCAAGCATTTAGACTGAGGAATACTTGAAGTATAGTAATTCTCTTTGTCTATATATATTCCACATTTTTATCGATGTTAATGTATACTGGACTATGTTGGCTACATGCCAAGAGAAATTCAAGAAATGTTGTTATATTCATGAGCCGTTTATAATTACGATAGGTGTCAAGCAGAAGTGCAGTGATGCATGCAGCTGTGGCATCCGGCATCCAATTTACTTTTTCCACCGATTATGCATCACTTTGTTGTGTTATAACATGAGCATGATGACTAAACTATTCAGTTTTGATTCTTTTTTGTTAACCAGCCTTAACCTGAATGCAACTATTTTAAGATATCTGGCCTCTTTTGTCAGAGCTAGCATATTGTGCTTGTCTGCTTCATTTTATTTTATTTTATTTTATTTTTCTGAGTAGATATCATCAGAACCAGAAATTTTGCATAGTATCATTCTGTTTTTCTTTAAACTTCGTGTCTGATTATGCTGCATCTATGCAGGTTTTGCTTTCTAGGTTAAGCTTGTTCGGTGCTAAAGGTGCCTCTGGGAATTCTGGTCTTGAAAACTATAGGAGGTCTGCCGAGGATGTTATGTGTGGTCTTCTACCAAAGTCTCCCTCAGCCACCTCCAGCAGAACAGACGGTAATGTCTTCTTTGAAGCTAAGTGAGTCGGGTTCATCCTTGTGCTATGTAGATCTTGAATTCGACAAATAGAAAAAGGTCCAAAAAAATTTCGTTATCAAATCAAATGATTTTAAACTTAACAAATCAACTTAGTGATTGATGCATACTCTTTAAGTCACGAGTCTGTATCCATTTAGCTGCGTGTTGAAACGTCTGGAAAGTCATAAAGAGAAACAGGAGAGATTTAAGCAATAAAAGTTGTAGTAAGGTTAGATATCCAGTATATCTAGTTTACCATATTCATATCCTAATTTTCGATTGTAAATATTACTGCCAGACCTTCATTAGCATACTTATTCTTTTAGGGGGATTAGGTATGCTCTCAGGTCACTAAAGCCACATATAAACTGACTTAGCTCCGATTCCCGAGATTTCTTTTGTTACCAGTATAATCTTTCGGATGCAGGTGGTCTTATATGGGTCAGTGAATGGAATTCTCTGCAGCATCCTGTTGCTTCCGCATTTTTAGCTGTGCTTTACAGTGATTACATGCTAACTTCACAGACTGCAAAGCTAACCTGCGGTGACAATTCATTCAAACCTTCTGATCTTAGAAAGTTTGCCAAATCACAGGTATGCTGTTTACTTTCTATTAGAAATATGTTGCATAGGAGACGCCACTAGAGCCGCTTAATAATAGTACAATAATAATCTTTTCTGTCAGGCTGATTATGTCTTGGGCAACAACCCCATGAAAATGAGCTTTCTTGTGGGGTATGGGGATAAATACCCACAATATGTGCATCATAGAGGAGCTTCGATTCCAGTTGATGCAACTACTGGTTGCACTGATGGCTTCAAGTGGCTTACTTCAACTGAACCCAACCCTAATGTAGCTGTCGGAGCTCTTGTCGGTGGGCCTTTCCTAAATGAAACATTCATTGATTCCCGGAATAATTCGATGCAAACCGAGCCAACCACATATAACAGTGCCGTCATTGTTGGCCTCCTCTCGAGTTTGGTCACCACCTCTTCTGCAGTTAAATCTTTCACCTAAAGCTAGCCATAGTCTTTTAACTGATTACACATTTGTTTGTATTTTATGTAGCTGAATCAATAACCATAACTTCCTGCTAAATTTAGTTTTTAAGTAGTTTGTTCTACACGGGTGAACTCGGATCTGGCTTGCCTAGTTCAACTGCACTGTGTTGAGTTAAATTCCCTAAATGTTTCAGTTATATTTTTCTTAGTACGTTGATTCATTAGTTGGATGAATAATTAGATGTAATTTTCGGAAACGAACGTAAACTTTGAATACAATTGCAGAACTGAAGATCTACTTAAAATTATGTTATCACCCAACTGTTAAAAGGCCAACAGTTTATGATCAAGCCAAGCAAGAGCATGGCAGATAATGTTGAATATGAGCTCTCGGCTTCTTAGAAGCTTTAACAAGTTTCAATGGCAAAGGGCTTTTGATCTACAATTGTCAAGTCTCGATGCTGTAAACCCTGAAATCTACCGTCCTCACTAGTTTTCCTCTAACACCGACTAACTTAAAGCCGGGGATGTCCTAGTGTCCTTTAATATTCTCTTCTTTTCTCAGGATTTTCTTAACTTTCATTCAACTGTCATTTCAACAACTCAATCAGCTCGCCAAAAGAAGACATCAACGACCAACGGAGGAATGAAGTAGAACACTGTCTGCTATATTCATATCAGTCGAAAATCCTGAGCAAACAGTTACTTGGTCTACATTTTTCACGCCAGAATATAGAAAATGGACCTGTATGTGATCCACAGACCCGAGTCAAAGCATTCACTTTCCACATGACAATATCAAGTTCGTGCTCAGAGAGTGCTATAACGAAAGGAAATGCGAATGGGGTTCCCCTATCAAAAGGGAGGCCCCAAGTCGCAAGCAAATTGGCGAAATGCCCTCTTTCTACCTACACGAAAAGCCATTTACCAATTACCAGTCACCGACGCAGCGTCCCAAAGACTCTTATTTACCGGCAGCCAATTAAAGCTACCCGTCGGCCGTCGCCCCTGTAATATTAGGGTAGGGTCCACTTCAATTCTCTTCAGTCTCTCCACCATTACTTTCTCACTTACCCTTTTGACGCACGTCGCACCTTGTCTCTGGGACTTTCAGTACGGTCCAGAACAAGTGTCAGTGTACTCCAGTGTCCATCGAGAATCACCCAACGTGGTCTCGTTTTTGACTCCCGAACCCCCCAATGTACTCTTTGAAAAACAATCAATCACGATCAATTATTAGCCTAACTTTCTCTGCTCTTCCGCGCCACTCTTAACAATCCATCCATTGTTAATATTTCAGGAATGTTTTGCTACAAACTCCACCTTTTTAACTTGAATGCAAGTACCATTGATAGACAAAAAAGTACCTCGACAAATTAAAAATGGGAAAGCGAAAAAACTTTCCCCAAAAAAATGAATTTTGAGTGGTTAACGAGTTTCCACCGTTAAAGATAAAAGAAGTATTGTGTATGAATTGTAGCATAAAAATAAAACTGATCGCTGAGTGCTGATTGCGTTTGGGAGCGTGTGGAAAGTGATTCTTACCTTTGCTGAAGTGTCATCCAAGCTTATATATTGTTAGATATTTGATCAAATTCTAATCAGTAATTAATTTAGATTTTGGTATAACTTCATGGATAAGACAATTATTTGGTGATTAAGTTTATTTAAAGGATAAGTATATGGGTATGAATACTTGGTGCAACAGGAAGACGATCAAATAATGTAGCTCTATAAATAAAGATTGCGTTTAAACAGGTTATTCACATGTCTAAACACTAACTATCGTGAAAATTCGGTGTTCTTCGGATTTTGAGATTAATATTTGTTTTTTTCTTAATATTATATATATATTTTTGCAATCTTTATTATAGTGGACTTTACTCTTTCCTTTGTGAAAGATTCAGTCACATGAAATATATATATTTTGCATGTGATTTATGTTGTAATGAACTAATGATCTCTTTTATTTATTTATATGATAGGTCTCTACTTGAAAATCTCTCTCATAAATATTATATACTAATTTGGAACAACCCACCATTTCAAGAATAAAGAAGAAAAACAATAATAAAAATTATACAGAATTAGCAATCACCAACCTAGGGAAGCTATAACAAAGTCACTGACACTGTTTTCCTGGTCAGAATTTCTAATTAAATTAAAGGCAAACACCGAACAAGAAAGGAATTCACAGCTGAATGGAACTGGAACTGGAACTGGAACTTGTCTTTTTGGAGCCTTGCAATCTACAACGTTGTTTCATTGTTGTGTGTGTTGGGGAGGGTAAGAATCTACGGTCATAAAATTTTTTATCATGTCTCGAATATGAATTTGATGATGAAAGGGGTCAACGAGATATATCTGATTTTGCAGTGAAACCCAGCTGTTGCTCCATTTCCCAGCTTAGCTTGGAAGCCACCCCTGAATGTTTAGGTTCATACTCCTGAGGTTAAAAAAGTCAAGAATGGACGGTTCAGATGATTTGATCTATTGATCAGCAATGTTGCATGTGTGCCAGGTGGAGAGACGGTATTGGGTTGGGAAAAATCAATTGTACCTCAAGCTTGCACATGAGATCTTGGGCAGTTTGGGCTGATACAATTATGTCACGGGCAGCTGGTGCTATGAAACCTTCATCAACAGCCTTGTCTATGAATGATAACAGTGAATTATAGTACCCATCAACATTCAACAATCCCACCTGTTTTTCCCAAAATAAATAATAAAAAAAAAACACCATTCATTTCAACAATTTGGGTTTTCAATTAATGTATAAATATATATATATATAAATATATAAATATGCACGTTTTTTGCATGTGAATCTCTCAGTAATTACGTTCTAGTTTAAAAGTTAAAAATAAAAAAAAAGTATAGATTACAGGTTTGTCATGGATTCCTAGCTGGGCCCAAGTGATCACTTCCAACAGTTCTTCCAAGGTTCCATAACCCCCTGTGAGTTGAAACTTTGATCAGATCAATTATATTTAATCTATTGTTTTCATTAAATTTTAAAATAAATCGGTTGACAGTTGCGTTCTACGGTTGTCTAGGAAATTGTACAGTAGAAAAGTGTTGTACATGATCGAATCTAGATAAAACAGTTTGGGATTTTCAGAATAAAAAAGAAAGCAGGTCACCTTAGGCTATGTAATGAATATTGAATATAAATATATGTTTAATATAAATATATAAATATATTTAATTTTTTAAAATTTTTTTATATATTTTTATATATTTTTAATATTTATATTTAAATATAAATAGAAAATAGAATTGTAACTTAAAGGAAAATAAGAAGTGGTGTAACATAAAATTGCAGGCAAGGCAGCTGGAAAAGAAACAAACCTGGCAAGGCAATAAAGGCATCGGCTTGACGAGACATTTCAGCTTTACGTTGGTGCATTCCTGACACAGCTCTTACTTCCCCTACAGTCTCGCCTGTAATCTGAAATTTCAACGGCAGATTTTCAGATAAAGAATCGAAATTGCAAAACTTAACATTATAAGAATTTTTTTTTTTTAATTTTGACAATCAATGGAGTCCCTAAGCTCAGTAAGGCTGTCAAGCATGGATTTGTTTGAATCTTGAATTGTCGCATATGGGAATTAGAATACAAATTTTTTTGGAGAAAAACTAATCTAAGTTCTTCATGCGATAAAGCAGAGACCACATGAATCTGAACTTATTTCCAACTATAAAAAAAAAGGTCAAAATCTGTTGATTTTTACCTCTCTGGGCATGAGAGTCTTGGGAATTACCCTACAAGAAAATGGAAGCAAAGGGTTAAAATTCGTCAGAATCCGTAACCAAAAAATATCGATAGGCTTCTGTTTAAATTCCGAAGGAAATGGTGGCATGACTTACCCCAACACGTGGCGACCACCATCAAAGACAGCTTGGGAGACCAGCCCCATCAAGCCAATGCTTCCGCCTCCATAAACCAAGTCAATGTTCCTTTCAACCTACACGTTTTATTTAATCAATTATTAAACTTTACGTGTTTGATTTAAACATAAGTATATTCCCTGCAATTACTCCATTACAAACAGTAAGTCATACTATTTTATTCGTTCCAGTTTTTTTTTTTTTTTTTTTTTCTAGTTTTAATTTACTTCTAATTCAAATTCAAGTTTTAATCCAACCAACACAGAGCAGTGAATCAGAGAGTTTGACTTCGAACTGAGTTATTTATCTGATCTCCTCTTTGCTCAAACTTGTTGAAGTCTTGGATTGATATTAGCAAAATCAAAGAATATGCAATCAAACTTAAACTACAACCAATCTTTGAGGTTCTTTTTAAACCAGCTAGCTTTCTGTCAATTCAAAGATGAAGGAGGCTCAATTCCTGTCAGCTGCTTCTCAAAACAATTATTTCCAATTTAGGACCAGATATTCTTTTGAAATAGTTCAGTTTCTGGTTAATGTAAAAGCCAAGAAAGCCTGAATTCATTAGGCAAAGAAAACTAAAGAATAATTGGGATATACTGTTATATTCCAGGAAAAGACGATGATTAAAAGACAATTAAAAAAAAAAAAAAAACTCCTGTAATGGACTAAGAGGTTTGGTTTTTTATACCAGTTGTTTCCCAAGCTGAATAGCAGCAAGCTGATAGCTAGGATTCTTGCCGGGGCTGCTTCCACAAAAGACACAGACACGTCTGAATCTTGACTTCATGGAATTAGGTTGATGTTGCAGCTGCTGCTGCTGCTGGTGGAGTTGCTGTTTTTCCATAAGAGGAAAGGCTTGAAACCACTGTGGATTTGCTTTGAAATAGTGTGAGAAAAGAACTCAAAAGGAATGTCCTTTTTTAAAGCGTATGAACAATTAATCCGCAATCTGTTGGAAAAAAAAAAAAACAAAGCCCAAAAGTTAAGGGGGGGAATGAAGAATTGATGTCATTGATCCCTTTTTATATCAAAAATCAAATTCATTGCCCCCACAATCCAACACATCACGTCTCTCAACTTCCCCCCAAAAACCAATTTCGACACTGTAGCTCTCGAAGGGTTGGGTTGGGAGGGAGTTGAGCTATCATTTTATTATCCTAAATTTAATCCCTTGTTTTGTGGATTCAACTACGCCTCAATTCACGAGACAGTACTCTTAGATGTAATGGCTCCGAAATTTACCCTCTCGCACACTTAACTAGGATGATATCAACGTCAACTACCATAAAAACAGAACGTTGAATCCCATATCCTATTTTGTTCTTCCACTCTATATGAGTGTATCTTTTTGCATGGTTGCATGCGTGTATATTCAATGTTTTTGGGCAAAATCAAACGTAAAAACGATACTCTTTTTCTTTTCTGTCACATTATAATGATAAATTTTTCTTCATAGAACAGAGTTATCGCGTTAATTTAATATATCACTTAGATTATTCAATCATTATTTTTATATAAAAAATTATAATTTAAAATTATACCAATTAATTGAATTAATTCTTAAGTTTATTGTTTAATTAATTTAATAAGAACAAAATGCCGAAAAAAAAGTAAAAAAACCCACGTAACAAATTATTGTGAAAAAATTATGTGACAATTGCCGATTGGATAGATCGAGTTGGTTTTAAATCAAGTAAGTTTAGTTTTTTTTTTTTAATTTTTTGGTCATTTTCGAGTTCAAATCATTTTAGTTTCGAGTTATTCTAAATTTAGGTTAATCAGATTTAACATTTAGATTTATTGATTTAATAATTTTATATTTGGATCATTTTGAATTATCCGATTAATAATTTTAAGTTTGGATCATTTTAAGTTTGATCCGTTTTAATTTTTAATTGTTAGCTTTTTTTTGATCAAATTAAATTAAATTAAATTAAATTTCAAATAAATTAATTTAATTTTTAAAATTTGAATTAAAATTGATAAGATGTCCCAAGCTTTTAATTATAATTATCGGAACAAATTAATCATAATCGAAATTATTCTCTTTTACAGAAAAAAATATTGAGGTGACAACACTTTTATGGAGGAAGGTGAAAGACAAAAATGAGATAAACAAACCAGATCAGCTCGACCACTTTTAAAAATCAAAATCTTTGGCCGAGGATCTTGGATTAAACAACATGCTAATCAAACATTATCTTAGAAAAAAACAGTCTGCACTCTAGCAATTTGGTTTCACTTGGTGATGTGGGGCTGGACCCAATTTGCAACTTAACCCTTGGAGGAAAAAAGAAAAAAGAAAAAAGAAGAGAGAGTTGTGCAATAGGACAATTAATATATCAATAATTTTTTAGAGAGATTATATGCCACACATCTTTCATCGATCTGCCCATGTTAATGACTTATATTAATGTAATGTTTTTTCAGACAAAAATTATGTGTTTGACAATGAAAACAGGCTGCATGCAACTAAGAGTGATGGGGTAATGAGATCGAATTGGTACCTATGGGGCAATGAAGGAAAGAAATTGCAAATTGATGATATTGAAGGTGGGGATCTTATAGATTGAAGATCGGAGATCGGAGATTGGAGATTGTAGAAGATATTAGATTTGATCTATAGGGGAACAATATTTTATTTAAGAACAAGTCGAAGGGAGGACACGTGATATCATGAATTCTAGTCTGTCCCACTTAAGGAATTATATGATCTGAAGAGCCCGAAAGCTACTAAGGAAGCTTCTATATATATATATATATATATATATATATATATATATATGTGTGTGTGTGTGTGCACATGT
>JBBYHM010000001.1:9287586-9320013 GCA_038381775.1 Adansonia rubrostipa | reverse complement strand
AGGAAGCGTGTATATATATATATATATATATATATATATATATATATATGTGTGTGTGTGTGTGTGCACATGTATTAACTATATATATTCATCAAACCCAAAAATAAAAACCTTTCGTGGCTTTTCTCATTCTCTTGAAATAATCAATCACTCAATTTAATAGATAAATCTATTAAGGTAGTAGTTATTAATATTTTAAATGTATATTTTTAAACAATAAATAGACCTATAAGCCTGAGTGAGCTAGAGCTGGACTAAAACAAAGGATTTAAAAAGAAAAATTCAATCCGAAATGACCCATCGACGTATCTAATAAAAGATGACACAGTGTGAAATTAGTACAGGAGACCCTGACGGGAGACAATATGGAACCTGTACTACTGTGCATACCATGGCCATCTCACTCAAGACTTCTACCTAGCTGGAGCTTATAATTTTCTATTCCAGATTCCAAAATATGTACTTAATTCAAAAGTTAAAAGAAAAAAATGCAAAGGGAACATGAATTGTGCATGTATTAACGATGAAGGAGAGAGATGAGCAGCCTACATATATAAAATCTTTCATGGCTTTCTCTTGGTCTCTATCTCTCTCGTACGAGTGATGGAGTTGGGGAGTTGGGACAATGGGGACATTGGGAAGTTCGAGAGATGTGTGAAACAGCTGTATTGGTGGTGGTTGTAACCTACGTTGCCGTCTGTGATTGGACAGACCGGGCCTCCCTTAATCCCTTTCAATTCGACTGGATTTTCATCCTTACGTTATCCGCAATTTTTTTATTTTATTTTTAATTTATTAACGTTTGACATTTACGCATATTCGAATATCGTGTCAAGGTGTTAGTTTGTAAGTATATAAAAAATTAAAAATTTAAATATATTTATTTTCATATTCAACATATAAGTTTCATATTCATTTTCAAATTCAAATAAATAAAATAACTTACTACTTATGAAAACATTAAAGCCACTTTTAATGTTATCATAAATAAAAATATTTTCACTTAATATTAAAAATAATAAATAAAATTAGAAGTGTTATATTTGTTAGAACATTACTATTTTAAATAATATATTAAATAATTTAAAAATAATGCCTAAAATTTATTTATTCTTTTTTCTTCTTTACCTTTCCTAATATTATAATAACTTCTTTGTTTAAAAATAATTAAGATTTGGGTGCTTTCTTCTATAGTATATATCATTCAAGAATTTTTACAAACTATTTAGGGATCAGCAGCTATACTTGTAAGGGTTTTAAAGAGATAATTTTAAAAAATTATATTGATTTGTATTGCTTTACCTTATATTAATTAAGCTATAGTAGTAGTAATGAAATGTACAAATTAATTAATTAATATAATGGTTTAACTGAATTTTATTTTTTAAAAATAATTATATAAATTGATTAAGCTAAATCTAAGTAATAAGTAATTACTTTTTTAATTTCTTGTTGCTTCTCTATCTTGTAGTTTCCTAATTGAGGCACTAAGGAGATTTATATTTGCCTTTTAAACATAGAAAGAAAGAATTCCACAGGATCCCCTCCCTCTGCCACCTCTCCCTAAAAAAGTTGATGAGTGGGATATATATAAATTATTAATTAAAATTTAAAAAATTATTCTTTAAAACATTAAACAATCTTAATTTTTGCACATGGGATGAGGACTGTTGATGGATCCTTGGGTTGGAAGGATGTTTCTTGAATGATGGCTAAAACCAACTTAAAATTGGCTCTAGCTCCCTTAGAAGGAAGAACACAGTTAAAGGAGCTGAGTTCATATTTCGTAGTGT
Source organism: Adansonia rubrostipa (assembly GCA_038381775.1). Lineage (NCBI taxonomy): Eukaryota > Viridiplantae > Streptophyta > Magnoliopsida > Malvales > Malvaceae > Adansonia > Adansonia rubrostipa. Next base: position 9,318,220 of record JBBYHM010000001.1, on the reverse strand, counting down.
ATTTCGATATTTAAATTAATAAAAAATAAAGACGAAGGTGATGAAAAAAAATCTAATTTTATGCTTTTTATATTTAAAATTATAAAGTTTTGATAATTATTTATTCTTATCTACTTTGTATGACCAAATTAATCATGAATCAATATTATTTTTCGAGGATTAATAAATGATCCATGTGTTGCAGGGTTTTACAAGCATAATTAAACATTAGACGTTAACCTTATATAATACGAAATTAACAAGCCTTTTAAGATCTAGCGGTGATCTAGCGGTGATCATATTATTATTATTTTGAAAACTTTTTCTGGTCGTCGACCCCAAAATTTTCACATATGGGAATGGGATAATGGACATATATGTTTTTTTTTTTTCTAGAATTTTAATAAACATATGATAAATCTGATCAATTTACAATTGAAAATTGTTTTTTCTTTTTAAATATAACAAAACATATGATAAATCTGATCAATTTACAGTTGAAAATTGTTTTTTTCTTTTTAAATATAACAAAACATATTCGTTAAATAAAATTTCCTACCTAGGTTTATTTCCATATGCTGCTGGGCCGACTGTTTATAGTACCATAATTTTGAACAAACTTTCTTAACCTACCATGTTTGACGTATTAGCAATTAAAGAGTACTTGGTTACTATAATTTCGGACTTTTTTTTCCTTTTGTTTTCCATTCAAAGTTATCAAAGATTAAAATTGAATTAATTAAAATTAAAAATTCGACACGTTATCAATACACTACACGTCGACAGCTGTTGATTTCCAATGTTTTTCATGAATATAAAATATTTTGACTAAAATTAAAACATGTCTTTTTTTTTTCTCGACCATCAAGCAATTATGTACTTAAATTCTTTTAAGTAGTGATTTATCTTTGTCGGCTCCGTTTAGAGGAATTCGTTTTTAAATAATATGAAAACGTTGAAGTTAGTGACTACGTTAATGTCAAAAGGGTTTTGATAGAACTGCATGACAAACAATTACAAGTAATCAAACCCGACCATGCACCGAATTTCACTTTACCTTTTCCTCTTAAAATTCGAACACATGTACCCTCAACCCTAGGACGTGTCTAAATGAATTAGTAAACTTGTCGTCCTTGATGAAATTGTCAATGAAAATCCATAACCATTAAAAAAAATAAAGTAATTATTGTTAGCATCAATTAGTTTATCAAGTCAATTTCTTACAAATTTGTTATACTTTATTTAAGTCTTTGATTTTTTTTTTAAGTATTAATGTTCGATGCATATTGAAAGGTATGAGATATAACTCATTAATCTTCTAAATATATTAATAAATTTTTTAAAAAAATTAATTATAATAATATCATACATATATTTAGTATCCAATACTCATAGGAAATTAGATTAGGTTATATAAATTATACTATGTACCTTTGATATAATAACCAAAAGATTGAAGTTTAAAGAAAAAGAGAATTTCATCAATTTACTGATATATAATCTAATTGATTTGGTGAATTTTTTTTTGGCTATTTATTCGTCAAATTATCAATTTTTCTCGTTTAACATTTTATAACTTTGTGGATTTAATAGATAATTATATGTATGAAACATTAACTTTAATTTGTTTCTTCTTTATAAAACCATTATCTTTTTGTGTCCCAATCAAATTAAAAAGAGATCAGGAAAAAGGAAAATGAATGGTTACACAAAAGACAAAAGCAAATCCAATCGATTTCAATACTTTATTTTTGGGTTTTTCCTTTTTTTTTTAATACCTTTTTTCAATTAACTAATATGAAAATGGATTTAAATAATCATTTTGAACGTGAAATAATCCCCCAAGTAAAGCTAGAATTATAGCTACCTGGCTGATCATGAATGGAGTCAATATTTCTAAAATTAAACTTTCAATTTTCAAAACAAAAAACAAAAGGTGCTAATATTGATACTTGATAGCAATTGGATTGCTACTTGACTGTTGCTTTCCCCCCCAAACCCCATCCATGTACAAAGAATTGCCCCATTTCCTTTCCTTTCCTTTTTCTTTTTCCTTTTCTTTTCTTTTCTTTTCCTCCAAACATTTAAAAATCTTGTTGAATTCTACAGTTCTTATCCAATCAACAGCTTTCCCACAAGACTTATCAAATTCGGTTGGTCGCTGGCTCGTGTTTCACCATGGTCATTGCCTCATTGGTCTTACCGAAAAAATAATATTAATATTAGAGAGGCTAAGGTCATCAGATAATTTTCTAATTCTTTTTAATATTTATTTCCTTCATTTACCTCTCAATCTGCCACTCACCGCTAAAATTAGGGGGGAAAAAAAAGATTTTTTTGGGGTCATTTCCATGAAAAAGGGGTTTTGGGTCTTTTTGACTAGGAATCTTTTATTAATCTTAGTGTTAAATGAGAATTGTACTAGTGATTAAGACATGATTATTAGTTTTAATAGTGTGGTTTAGCAAAAAGAACACATCTCCTCCCTTTAAGAGCTTTAATTTGATGCTTGATCTTTTGGAAGGTGCAAGAAGAAACAACCTACCTCACCCTAAAAAAATGTTATTCATTTGGAATTAATATATGAGTTTATATTTATTACTCTTTTAATGTATAAATTTATATATCGTTAATAAATTATACAGTGATAATTCATTAATAAATTTTAAAAATAAATAATAATAACTATATTTTTTAATAAATGGTATTACTTAATTCATTTCATTATTAATGTATAATCTATATATTATCAGTATATTGAATATAAATTCTTAATATATCGGATAAACAGGGTACTGCCGGTGAGACCATGGCAAGCTAATGACAAAGTTTTTTTGGAATTTGCATGACCTTTTTGCCTATAAATAAGATTCATGGCATCTTTCGGTTGGGAAGTCAGATTTCTTCAAACAGTTAAAAGTTATTTCATTCTTTTTTCAATTTTTTAAGTTTCTTGAAAAACTAATTAAAATGCTTAACTTTTTTTTATATCATCATCACCAAAATTATCAAAGTTCTTGAAATATAATAATTATGTATATATCTATCTATCATTTAATATGATAAAGTTTTTGTATCCGAATGTTTGATTTAATAATATACGTGTCGTAATCATTTGTTTAAAATTATACCTTATCAAATCAAATCAATAACATTGATATTTTTGAAATTGACAAAGAACTTAACTGTAATGGCTAAATCAAATATTCTCAAATAATTAAAGGATTAGTGAGAGTATAATCGATATTTCTCATGAAAGAGACTCTTTCGAGGCATATCATATATCTCATCATCTCAAATTGTTATTATTGTAGCTATAGTTATCTTTTAGTGATGGAAATTTGCACCAAACTTGCTTAGTTGCATCTCTTTTGTCTATAATTTGGCTGCAAATACAGCCACCATTGTAAGGTTTCAATTATTTTTTGACATAAACTAATGATGGTAAGTGGAAATAATTGCAATTTGCTACATGACAGTACTTTGCAAAATATGAACTATATACCAAGTATAAGATAAATGTCTTTGGATGCATCTTATCAGAATTTTCTGCCCTAAATGAAATGCTGTTTAAGGGTCGGGACATACATGGTTTGGCTTCATATCAACAATAATTAGTGACAAATGTAACATGTCACATCATGATCTTAATCGTAACTTGCTCTCTCACTAATATGAGATTAATTCAATTTTGTAAGGCTTTTTCAGGGTTTTCTATGTTCATCATTAGCATACTATGAGATCATGTTAATCAATATTTAAGGAGATCGATTGATGAGATGATATTTAAAAGAAATTATAATTTTCTTGAATTTGGTGGAAATAATACATTGGATGTAAATTTTTTAGAAATAATAGTTTAGCTATTTTTAAAGCATAGTTATAAATGTCTGTCAGCCGAATCCACTTACACACGATTGATAATTTTCTACTTACAGGCTAGTACGATTTTACTAATAACTTGATTAGCATTCTGCTTATGGAATGTAGGCTGCATAAATGCAAACCATGGAGCCATTAATTAGCTAACATGATGGTCACTAATGATTTCGCTTACCATTAATTAGCAGTAATAATCTTTGAGGTTTTACTTTTTAATAATAATTAATTAATTCCCTTCAAAACTCATGTAATTAGTTGATTAAGATACTTCATAAGCATTAAACGTAGTATTAATTACTGCCTTTCTTTCCCCTAAACCCAATAGATTATTTGATACAGTACGTGTATATATAATTAAAATTAACATTTTTGGCTTCACTAGAATCTTAACTGAACACATGACATGAGACATAATAATTAGATTGAGATAATGATGGTGACGACGATGATGATGATAATAATAATAATAATAATACAAAACAAGGTAATCAATTAATGTTCACTATAAAATAAGAGAATTTTTTTTTTTTAAAAAAAAGAAGATGATAAAAAAATATTTTTTTATCTTGATTTTAGTTGTATTGAGATGAACATTGTTTTTAATTTTGTTGATACTTTTTTTTTGCAAAAGGTTGACCGTGGCCCTGCAATATAAAGAGAGTTAGAAGAGTGTCGGAGTTGATACTCCGAGGCACTCTCCGATGGTTAAGTTAGTTGGTGGGTTTTTATATCAATATAACAAAGAAAGCCAAGAATGGAAAGGATTTGCTTACCTTTTAGTTTGCTTACAATTTTATAGGCGTTACAGTGTCAAGTTATTTTGACAAGACGATAGCTAACACCGAGCTAGCTGTCAGGCTATGGTGCCTTGCGATCGGCTCTGTTAGTAGACCGACATTCAGGAGGCGTCAATCCTTAGGTCATACTGTTATCGAGTGATCACATCGATGTACCTTTATGTTTTAGCGGTCGCCCGGACGTCTTTGGGAGCTTTTTTGGCTGTGGCGACTGCGTGGGTTGGAGATAAAGTATTTAGTCGATAGCCCAAGTGGTATAATAAATTTAACAGTATCGAAGACAAATATTGTTTTCAATAGAGAAAATTTTAAAGAATGAATGTTAAAGATAATTTTTTATTTTTAAAATTTTTAAAAGTAATTATTAATCATTTTTAACTTTTTTAAATTTTATAGCTGTGAGTTGTGCTTTGAACCAAAAAATCTTAATAGGATTTTGGATGAATTTGGCTTTGATTTTTTTAAAAAAAAAAAACTAGCAATAAAGAGATATTTAAAGGCTATGAGTGGCATAAATGAATTTGAATGATCTAAACTAAAATAAAATTAATGCCTCACCTGCCTACAAATTTCTTTTTAGAGAGAAAATGATAATTTCATTAATTATAAACTAGATTAGAATAAGCATTAATCCTATGAAATTATAGTAAAAACATACTCTTATCTTATAACTTGTGCTCTTTGATATTGACTGACATGTAATTATTGATTTGATTGTAATAATTTAATTGTGAGATTTTCAATTTATCTTAAATTGATGAGCTCAATTTTTAATTTCATCGAATATTTGAAAAAAAAAAAAAAAGGAAAAAGAGTGAAACAATGACAAGAGCCAATGTTATATATATATACTCAAAAAGCTTACTAAATTATATTAGTAGTATATTTGACTGAGATGTTGCTTAAAATCCCTTACAAACACTGTCAACCATCAAAATTTTAGGATTAAACTAAAAATAAGAACACTTTTGGTTTTTATTGAATTATTATTGTTTTTATTGAAATGAAAATAACAAATAAAAAAATATAAAATGTAGAAAACCTTGCAGAAATTTTGTTGATGACAATCTTAATTTCTTTCATGCATCAAAAAATTAAAAAAATTCACTTCAATTTAAATTTAATTAAATTTAAATACGTTTATATTTTTTATATAATTTGTTTTTGTTTGATATGATTAATTTAGTTTTATATTTTATTTAGTTAAATTATCTATGTCAAATTTTGATATTAAAAATATTTTATTATTTATTTAATATAAATGAAGGATAATAATCAATTTATTAAAATATTAATTTATACAAAATTAAGAATATGTATAAAATTAATTAATTTTTATTTGAAAATAACTTGATTTGACGTAAAAAAATAATAATAATATAATAGAATGATAGAACAATGGGCGGTGACGTGTGGTATTGTCAGAATCCAATTATCCAATTCCAAAAAGGGAGTGGACTGAGACTCCACTTTTTAGTCAAGTTTTCGGACAGTTGTTTGAGATGTCGACAACTTAACAACTTCACTCACACGTGTAACATTTTAACCGACGAATAAAAGCCCCATCCCATGTGTAAAGTTTGTGAATCTCTTTTTCCTTCTTTAACCAAATCAAATCCTAGATTTAATAAAATATAATCACCATATAATTATATAATATAAATAAAATAATATAAATATAATATAATAAAATAATTTTAATGTAAATTGACGCATAATAATGTTAAAATTTATGTAATATAAATATTAATTTATTAAAATTTATATAAATATATAATTAAAATATATAAAATATAAAAAATATGATAAATATAAATGCACTGTCAATTATATCAATGCTGATGGTTCCGTTTTCTATCCCAATGAATCAGTCTCTTTCTGTTTCTTTCTTTAAATAAAAAAAAAGAATTGAATTATCTTTTCTTTTTATTATTTTTAGAAAAGAAAAAAAGAAAAAGTTTTGCAAATATGGAGGCTGACTAGATTAGACTAGAGATTTATTTATATAAAATAATAAATAATTGAAAGTTTTTTTTTAATTTATCTAAAAAAATAAATAGTCTAAACTTGACACCCGACCATTCTAAGCTGTGACCGGGCTGCACACGTGCACCTTACTGCTTTTATCTTTTTTTATTTCTATTTATTTATTTATTTATCATATTATCTGCCATTCTTTCTGCACGAATGGCCGTTAAGTGTCTTTCTCTTTTCAAGGGGCCAATAGCAAGATTTTATTGGCAAAAAGTCAGAAAGGGCAAAAAAAAACATAAAAATATATAATTATATGTAGAGTAGATTATTTTATCAAGGTTCAAGAACGCTCTCAAATCCTTATGAAGAAAAAATAATAATAAAACTATAATAATTTCAATTGACCCAACATGATTTCAGGCTAACCAGATCTTACTAGCATATCCAGGAAGAAGCCCAAACCAATGAGACCACCTCTGGCCCAAAATTAACTAATTGGAGGATCTTTCAGTGGTTATTCTTTAACTGATTGCAGTTGGCCAGGGGCCTCCAATTACTGTTGGTTTCTGCCCGTGAGTGATAACAATAAATAATGTAAGTTTAATTCTTTTTGAATTTGGATGCTGCGGATTTTGCGCCGATATAGATATAAATCTCCTATATATATTATTTAAATTTTTATTATTTTTATAGATAATAAATTTTGGATATCTAAATTTATTATTCTCTTAATAAAAAGTAAGAAATTTATGTTTAGAGAAATAATCAAATCTTAGCTTCTAAGATTAATTATTTATTAAATTTAAAATTTTAACGAATAATATTATTTAATTTAAATTTTAATAGTAATATATAAATTTAATATAAATAATAAATACATTCAAATTTTAAGTCACTAATATAAATTTAGACTTGAATATTAAAAATATAGATATTCAATATGTTGTCATTTCTTCACGTGGGGCCTAATGGCCTGGCTTCCTCTTTGTTGATTATCTCCCCTCTGATGATGATGACGATGATTATGATGCAATCGGTTACCTCTTTGTTGCTGATGTTCATGCCCTCTATGAGCACCCTGGTTAACTAAAACTTGTCGATGCAAGTGTAATGTAATGAAATCGACTACACTGGCATGCCTCCAGACCCTTATAATTGGAGTGCGGAGGACTCTTGGGTCAGGATTGGACTAGGATTACTTTCAAACTTTTCAACTTGGCCTTCATGGTTTGGTCTGGTCCCCCCATCGCCACGGTAGACCAGCCATGAGCCACCAACTTCCGTCCACGAGTGAAAGGAGGCTAATGTGTGGATCTCTTTTCAGGGCAAAAGCTCGCTCTTCCACCGCCACCAACAAACAAGGACGTTAGCTAATTTTAAAGCCTTAAACTTCTGTCATTCCCCAGTTTTCTTGGATATCGCTGTACTTCCCTATGAACTTGTCCTTCAAACCAAACTCTCACAATTCGCCTACGATCATGCCTCTAAAAATTAAACTACACTTCATTTCCACCACTTTATCTTAATTTCAGAATCAAATCCAGTAGCTTCACGGGTTATAACACCAAAATCCGACCAAAACCAATTTACCATTTTAATCCTTTAACCTCGACTTCTTACAAACCAAAAGGAATGCAGGCTTCAGTTCGATCTTTTTCAACTTCCGTTGATTAAGAGCTCGTTGATCGACCCGGATGGTGGGGTCCTCGTCGATCTTGTTATCCCAGAGAGTGAAAGGGAAGCCAAGACGGTTGAGGGTGAGTCAATGCCAAAGATGAGGCTGACCAAGATCGATGCGGAGTGGGTGCATGTGATTAGTGAAGGATGGGCTAGTCCTTTGAAAGGGTTTACGAGGGAAGATGCATACTTGCAAAGGCTTGCATTTTAATTCATTGAGAATGAAAGATGGTTCAATTGTCAACATGTCACTTCCCATTGTTTTGGCTATTGACGATGAGACTAAGGAGGGCATTGGGTCTTCTTCAAATGTTGGGTTGGTTGGGCCTGACGGAGACTTAATCGCCATTCTCAGGAGGTTCATAATATCTTAAACCCCCTTTTTTTTTTTTTTGTGGATATATTTTTATTACGTACATGTGAAATTGACATTCCTATTTAGATAATTTAAATGTTAGTTTTATTCATTTTGTATCATGCAAGATAAAATTGAACTGGAAAGTTTTAAAATTTGTTCACTATTCTTGAAAATAACTTTTAAACGTTAAGTTTTTTTGTAGCATTCAAATCTACAAGCATAACAAAGAAGAAAGGATGGCTAGAACATGGGTAACAACTGCGCCAGGATTCCCATATGTTGAGGAAGTAATTTCTCTAGCTGGAAACTGGCTTATTGGAGGTGATCTGGAAGTTTTGAAACCTATCAAATATAACGATGGCATTGATCACTGCAGACTTTCCCCCAAGCAACGCAGGAAAGAATTTGATAGGAGTAAGGCTGATGCAGTTTTTGCTTTTCAGCTAAGGAACCTGGTTCATAACGGACATGCGCTATTGATGAACGATACTCGGAGACGACTTTTAGAAATGGGTTTCAAGAATCCAATCCTCGTGCTTCACCCTTTGGGTGGTTTCACCAAGGCTGACGATGTGCCCTTGGATGTTCGGATGGAGCAATACAGCAAGGTTTCTCCCATCATCCCTTCGTACTAATATTATCCACGTTAAGGTTTATTGCTATAATTACAAGATATGCGAACACTTTCTATTGCAATTCTATGTTCTCAATAGCTCTGAACTTTGACCTGAATCTATGATGGTGATGGCATTCAAATAAATGAACTCTTTTGGTCTTGATACTCTATAATTTCAATAGAGATTAGCTTCTCTCTTCAAATGACATGTATATTCGAACCAAACCTAATAATTTTATTATGATATTGGAAATTATTGTTGGATTGCATTTACGTTCAGGTCCTGGAAGACGGAGTCCTCGACCCAGAACCATTGTATCCATATTCCCATCACCTATGCATTATGCGGCTCCAACAGAGGTACAGTGGCATGCCAAGGCAAGGATAAATGCTGGGGCTAATTTCTATCTGGTAGGTCGTGAACCTGCTGGTATGGGTCACCCGACAGAGAAGAGGGATTTGTACGACCTTGATCATGGGAAAAAAGTGCTAAGCATGGCCCCTGGCTTGGAAAAGCTTAACATTTTGCCATTTAGGGTAGGTAACATATATGCTGTTTTAACCTTAATTGGAGATACTGTATGCATTCATCATATATATAGTACCAAGTATTCTTGATTGGTATTTCAAATTGCGTCTATCGGTTACGCCATCCTTTTGCTGGATCTTCGATGTATGAGCTACTCCCTTAATGAGAGTATTATCACATGATGACTCAAATTTTGCAGAATATACAGCCTGATCCTTTCTAGAAACTCCAAGCTTAATCAATCTTAATAAATGCCAATAAGCAGCCCCATAAACTTAATAAATACTGATTGCGTTGCCGCTCAACCAGGACTCCGTTTCGCTAAAACTGGTGCCGTACATTGTTTATCATTTGTTTTTGCGCTCATTTCCTTGAATTATGGTCTGCAGGTGGCAGCTTATGATACGGTGGCAAAGAAGATGGCTTTTTTTGATCCTTCACGTGCCAGCTATTTCCTCTTCATCTCTGGAACCAAGGTAAGTGCTGGATTTTGTAGATTTAGATGGTCTTTCAGGCTTCATCATTTTATAACAATCGTAAATCTCGTGCAGAATTACATATTAAACCAAATTCGATGCTTGTTGTTGAGTCAATTAGTCTTGGTTCTCACTCGGCGCTCAAACCTACCAGCACGTATTACTTTTGATATTATGCAGTGGCAGGTTACTAAGGGGGTCTACTCAGAAATTTAAGGGATTTTACTTCATCAATTTGCATTAGGACTCATGAAGGAATATCATGAACTGGTTTGGGACAATTCGTTACATTTCAGTTAACAAAGTAAATTAGTGAAGAAATTTATGACGTTGACGATCTATGGTATAGTTTCATGGCATGCAATGGTAGTTTCAGAGGAGTAAATATACTCTATAATCTGGCTGCAAATTTTAAAGTTCAGGTTACTATAACCCTAGTTTTATCCTGGAAATATGTTCTAATATTTATAATAATTCTGACTCTGGATTGGATGTCCAACGCTACTAGGAAAGCTTCCCCTAATATTATCCAAAATTTTGTTCTTGAATTTTCCATTTTTCGAAATGTTGTTGAACTAATTTTCTCTGGCATTTTCAAATTGTATGTAATTTTGAAGTTTCTGACTTTAATATATATATATATATATATATATATATATATATATTGCTGCAGATGCAAACTTATGCAAGAACCAGTGAGAACCCTCCTGACGGTTTTATGTGCCCCAGAGGATGGGAAGTCCTTGTCAAATATTACGGGATTTTGCAAGCAGAAGAGGCCACAACAAACAGCTGCGGTACCTTCGTAGATGCATAATTTAGTAGTAACATTTTGCGGCAAAGCTTATTACAGCAAATGAGCGAAAGAGTGTCCCATGGTTGATTTTCAAGACGAGCACCATCGGCGCCTAATTTCACCAGCTCCATTAATGAATTCAACATCTGCAACTCTACTTTTATGCCTTTGTTTAACTCTTGGTGATCGGATTTCAGTTTTTAGTGGGATTATATTGTAGCGGTATTCATATATATGCGAGCATATATATATATATATATATATTGAATTGTTAATGATTCATTCTTTTAGGGGAATTGATACTCAACAGAGGTCACAAGCTCCGAGGGCTATGAGCTGGCTTGAAATCTGAATGTGTTGAAAAGTGTTTCCTTTTTCCACTCAGGTTGACATTGTCACGTTCTGATTTTAGTTTAATAGCGCCTTCAACACTTCTTGTATTGTCGCATTAATGGCCGAATGCTGAATTTCCTAGCTATGAAGTAGGGGCAAATGGGAGGGATTCGTTGAAGAGCTAGAGTAGTAATCACCTTGCAACGCGGTCTGAAGGAAGTCAACTTTTCAACTCGGGTTAATTTTTTTTTATTTTCTTATCCAGATCTGGATTTATTTAAACTTTATCTAGCTTGAAAATTTATTTTATTATTTAAAATAATATTAAAAAATTATAAATATTTATATTTATATTAAATTTAAATAAATTATTTTATTATTTAAATTATCATTCCAATCAAAGCTATTCGAATTATAAAATTTCTTGTCTAGATTCAATTCAACGCCGAGTTGGACCCATAGAATTAGTGGACAATCTCATCCATGAAAAAGTTTACAATAAACATGTACTTAGAATTTCAATGATGGGAGGGTCGAAAATGGACATCCGGATGAATTTCTTAAAACTTTTTGTGAAGAGTGGAATAAAATTATCAGAAGTAAGTCATCCTGTTATCTCAAAAGCACAATATGTATTATCCTCCCCTTAAATCCTCAAGTTTTATCTTCTGCATGACATAAAATCTACCTCTTTTTATCTTGTCGGGGACCTTCAGGCTTCAGCTTAAATCATCCACATCAATGACGTTAGATGACGGGGACCAGCCTCCTCATCTTGGGTTCGCCCATCTTAACAATAACTCCAACCGATCGACAATTTGGCCTAAAACAAAGGGGTGCGGCATGGTGAGCCTGCACTTCATCAAACCGGTTGCAATATGCAGAGGGTTTTATCTCGATATAATAATATTAGATACAATTACACAAATATAATCCAAAAGATAGCCGCGTTGTTGCCTTGTCATAGAGCATGCTCTAGGAAGTATTTCTCTAAAGGCGAACTGCTTCAAAGACGAACTTCTCCAGAACTCACAGTTTAGATTGAAGTTGAACGCTGCTTCCAGACAGCGTTGTCTTTAAGGATGTCTCTATGGAACACATTTCTCTAAAGCATACGGTATGTCTGCATGAAAAACGTCAGTAGCAAAAAACAAGAATCTACAAAATTTTGGTCATAGTCAAAAATTTTCAGCTATTAAAAATCTCTGACTTAACTTTTAATGGTCTTTACCCAGGGCGCAAAGAGTAGCCAAAATTGCTCGAAACTTCCAAGGTTCATGGTTAGGACGTCCTCTCCCTCCATGACCCCATTACAGAACAAAATTCATCCACCCTAGCTGGCTTTGGACCACTTCCAATAGAAATCTTGCTCTGCAAAACACCTACAGAGATGATAATAATAATACAATCAGTGCAGCAGACCATCAACCGAAACATGACATTTATTGTTTCCCTTCATCTTACAGGCTACATGTGCTTCATCTCTCTCTGTTTGGAAGTACACCCGTAAGCCCTTGGCTTTCTAGATTCACAAGGCTTAGATGTAAAAATGGAATTAATATCTTCTGATCCTTGTCCTTTTTGTATCCACTAATCACATTTTTATTGCGTATTATTTATACTTATTTATATATAATATGGCAAAATTAAATTAGTGGGGCATGGAAAAGGGACAACAGATTTCCCTTCGTAAGAATGGAAGCCATCCCTTTTTCATTTCTTCTCCATTCCTCAATACATTCAGTTTTAAGATTAGGTTTTCAAAAAGTTTGTGCAATCAATTTCCTTGGTTATGTGTGGCTTTGATTAACGTATCGTCACATTTGAAAACTCCATGAAGATATCTAGTCTTACCGGCTACTTCTAAGGGCCACATTCTCCTCCTTAACTACCTAACTTTGGTTCTTTCATTAGAATAGATCATAGGTAGGCTATCTGCCTTTGCATTTATAGATTGTGACGTCGGTTCTAGCCTTTTCATGTTGATTTGGAGCATGTTTAATCCTGTCTATATATCTTTCTATTAAAGGATGGATCCGCTTACCCCAAATAATCTTTCCCCATCTTTGGTTAGGTAAACCATCCGGCCTTTCTATATAGATACTTTGCTGGTAAATGATGACCGAGGCTCAAACAAATCGCTTATGTACGTAATTATTATCAACAAAACAAGGTAGACTTTTGAATTCCCCCTACTCATCTCTCGTTAAAATTTACGGAGAATTGAAGATCCCCTTGAAATATTCCGACTATATATCAGGATTAACAAATCATGAAGGCTGACCCTCAGATTCCTAATTCAAACAAAAAAATATATGTAACAAATGTAGTTCAACAATCTTTTAAGCCAATTAAGCTGTTACTAATCAGGGTTTCACATCACTAACAGTAAATAATGGTTATAACATTGCATTGTAGTTACTATTTTGTCTCGAGATGTAGTTTTTGCCTTGGGGACAAAAGCCAAAATGGCCTCCATGTGCATCAACCCTTTCAACGTGAGGTCATTTTCTTCGACCGGCAATAAAATTAATACTTTGCCTTAGCTCTTAAACCCTACGAAAAATAGTTACTGCCCTTCGGTGAATATACGTTGGACCCACCTTCGTATTTGTTTCGATTTTCATGTTTTCAACCCTCCATTGTCGTTTCCTTTGGTCACATGAGTTCAGCCATCTGTTCAAGTTCAAGAAACTTTGAGTCCAATGAATCTGTTGATGATTTACTATCAGTTATTAATGATCGGCCAGCCCACATCCAGGCTTGTTATACTGCAAAAACACGACACCTAACTAAATAGTAACTTTTGGCCTAATTTTCAATTGGAATTCAACATATTTTTATTCTAGTTATAACCAAAAGAACAAAAAATAAGTTGGGGAAGTTGTAATACCTCTACTTCTGGTTTCAAATTCTGCAAAATTTTAAAACAAGCTGCAAAATACGTAAAAAAATTCATGTAGTATTAACGTTATATAGCTACCAAAATAAAAATATAAATGATACTATTAAAGCTAACGGTTCATGTGATTTGTTGATATAGTATTAAAATTTTAATTTTCAATATTAAAGTTTATTTAATCCTTGATTATCTCAAATATAGAAAAGTATTTGCAAAGCGTTTACTAAGAGAATGATTTGGGTTGAAACTAACACCGGCTCTGCCTCTTTGTGGACCTTAGAACATGGAGTTGAAAAGAGATGAGACGATCTCAAGGAAGGGTAGCCATAGAGGAGAAGAGACAAGTGGTTCTCATTTAATTTGAAATTTATTTCTGATTATGACAATGCTCTAGCCTAGCTCAAGGACCACGGTACCAAAGTCCTTAACTATTCATATACCAAGAGGTCTTCAAGAAAAGAACTCTTTTTTTCATTATTAAAAAAATCGTATTATCATTTAGAATAGAGCTATTCATGAATCAAATCAGATAAAATTTTATTGATCAAACTAAATTAAATTTGATTTGTTTTTAAAATTTTTGTTCAAAATCTGATCCAATCCAACATACCCAATAAAATATTTATAATATTTGAGATCAGAGTGAATTTTAAATTTTAAAATTAGTATCCCAAACTCGATTGATACATAGCTATATATAGGTCGTTTTGGTGCTATTAATTTTATTTACCTCTAATGCTTTTATATGTATTAATTTAACAGTAAATTACTTTACCTCAGCTGGTAACCGAATCTCTTTTAATAAATGATAGAAAGAAAAAGGCGGTCGAAGAGCCACGTTCTAGTTTCTACAAAGGACAGTGAAACAGTAACTTCACTTTATAGGGCAGCTGACGGCTGCATGTGGCTGCTAGAAATATATGTAAAAATAACATGCACTCATCCTAGCAGGGAGGATTAATTGTTTTAAAAAGTAGAGTTTATAAAATAATATATATTTTATTTATTATTTATTTTTTAAAATATATTTTATTGAATAAGTATTATTTTATAAATATTATTTATTGAATTTTTTGTTTATACAGTCGATGTATAGAATAATTTTTTCAATATTAATAACGATAATAGTTCAAGATTTCAGTGAAAATTGCTGGATTTACCATGACCTACCCTATGCATCTTGCATTTTCCAAAGTTTAATGTCTTATTCTTTTGATTAAAAAAATTTCTTGATGATTAGTGGAGTTGGAATATCATATTTGAAAATACGGTATCTTATATGGATATACATCTTAATTAATATCTTTGTGTTTCATTAATAATCATGTGATTTATGCATAAATGTATATTTTAATTTTAATGATTAGAATTCAATCCGTAACGGTTGATATAGCGGCTAAGGGTTGAATTCTAGACATTTACTGCCGAACTTTAACCTAAGAAATCTTGGTTATATTTAAATCTGAATAGTCGAGAGAATGTAACTATATTTTTTTTTATAGATTATAAGTAAAATTTCAATTATTATTAAACACTGTATTCATATAAAAAATTAAATTAATTCAAATAAGCAAATCATTTAATGAATCGATACGTTACTTGATAAATTTAAAATAAAATTAAATCAAATTCACAGGTAAAATACTTCAAACCGGGTCTTAAAAAGTTCCAAACTCCATCTTTCACCGCGATATATATGCCAAGGCTTTATTGGCGAGTATAACTGTACCCATAAAACTTGATCAAAATACTTAATTTCTAGAAACCAAAGTTGACGAATACAAATACCTCTTAATTGTACTTATATTCATTCGAAGGAGAATGTAATATTTTTATTTAAATTTTTTTACGCATTAAATAAATAACTTGCTTAGTGAATAAATTTATTAAAAGATTAAGTTTTTTTTTTTTTGGACAATCAACGATTGCAAATGAGAGAAACTATGCAAGCATCTAAAACATTTCAAAAGGCCAAGAAACCAATGAAGCTTCTCAATTAAATGATGAAATTATTTGAATTCGACAAGGGCATCAAAAACTTGCATGCGTATGCATGTGAATTCACTGATATTTCATCTGCCAATCGATTCTCAGAATCACAAAGCTCAAAAATTAAGATGGGTCTGAAGCCTACAGCAGCAAGTAGTGGTACACCTTCAGTACAGTTATTGTTATTTATTATTATTTTTGGCCCCTGAATTATAAACCACGTACAGGAAGGGGAAGAATTTGCCTTGTGTCATGCTTTATTATTTCATTCATTTGATTGCATTTTCTCGCGTTAAAATTTAAAGGTCTAGCCATGGTGTTTTATTTCTTGAAAATAATTATGAAAGAATCTCTGCACTTAAACATGTATACAAGAGATATGCAAGTAGATTTTTCAGAATGGGATTTTCAAAGCTTAATTATAAAGAAGGAGACAAAAGCAAAAAAAAAAAAAAAAAACTTGAAAATTAACATCCCAATAGCAAGAAAGGAACACCTGATAGCCAAGAAAACTGTAAGGGGCTGGGCTGGGCTAGTTATCAAGATCAGTAGTACGGGGAAGAATTACATTAGTTGAGTACTTGAAGCCTAGAGAGAGAGAGAGAGAGAGAGAGGGACCATTATGTCCTTTAGGAAGGCAACAACTGCCTTCCAAGCATGTTTTGTGAGCCCAATCAGACCCCAAAAAATTACCCATCACTGTACTGTGTCCCCACAGCCCCACATGACTTGTTTCTCGATCTCTTTGAAAATCTATTATCTCATCATATATACCCCTTCCAATCCCCCTTCGGCCATCACCCTTTCAAACCACCTCTCTAAAACTATTCTTTCTTGCTATATTCCTCTCAATCTTTTTTTTTTTTAAAGAAAGAAAAAGAAAAGAAAACCCCAAACTCTTATTTACAATGGCTATCAGGAAATCAAACAAATTGCCACAAACAGCAGTTATCAAGCAAATCCTGAAAAGATGTTCCAGCTTAGGAAAGAAACAAAGTTATGATGAACAAGGAATACTCCCTTTGGATGTCCCAAAAGGTCATTTTGTTGTATATGTTGGTGAAAACAGGAGCAGATACATTGTTCCCATCTCTTTCTTGACCCGACCGGAGTTTCAAACCTTGCTTCATCAAGCTGAAGAAGAGTTCGGATTTGATCACGACATGGGGCTCACCATTCCTTGCGACGAAGTTGTTTTCCAGTCTCTGACATCCATGCTCAGATAAAACAAATAAATAAAAAAAATGCTACCGACGACAATAAGGCTGATTAATGGTTAGGGTTGATGAAACTATTTTTGGATAAGATGATTAAGATGAAGCTGATTCATTGCTTGTCTGATTAGATTTTTCTCCTTTCTTTTAACTGTTGTTTAAAACTCTGACCCAAAAACCCATGAATGTTATTTAATTTAATATTAGATTTGTAACTCTGAGAAGGCTTGAAAATTTTCCTCATTGAGGTCTGGGTTGTATATCATTATCAACTGCCAATGTACCCTTTGAGAGAGTTAATATCAAGAATTTGAGCGTTACCCATGGCTGATTGCCACCCTTTTTATCTTATTTTCATTGTTTTATTTAGTTTCTCTGCATCTTTGTCTCTCAAAATCTGTCTCTTTAACGTCCACGATGCACAGTTTAACCAGTTTTCAGGGTTTTGTCTCTTAGTTTCAGGTTTTCTTTTTCTTTTTTAATGTTGCTGGTTAACTCAACATTTAAACCGTTGACGACTGTTATAAACAATGTTCCAGCAGACAACTCACTGGAATGTTTTGCCAGAGATTGAAACCAAAACTAATCAAACAAAAACAAAGAAATTAGGAAAGAAAAAGAGAAAGAAAAAGGTTTAAAAAAAAAAAAAACAAAAAAAACAAAGTTAACTTACTTTGTTTTGTAACCAAACTTTCATAAATTCGTTGGCCAGCTTCGTTTGATTTTTGCTTCTGGTTTTGCCTGAATCACCAGTAGCTTACCTTACGTTTGTACATATTGTAAGCAAAAAGCTAAAAAGTTCTTTCTTTCCATTGGTTATTTCCAACTTCCAATCCTATGAAAGTTTCAATTGTTACTTTTAACATTATTTATTGGTTAACTATTTAAATGATCCATTTGTATTATTAGGTATCAATTAGTATTTTTTTCAATTTAGTGTATTAATTTTGTTAAATTAAAAAAATAATATATTTATGATTTTTCATTAAATATCATTTTAATCTCTATTATTCACTTTGACCCTTTTTTTTACACTCATTTTTACCGATCATTAGTCTCTTCTCTTCGAATTACTAAAAAGGAAAATATAAATGTTCAAAAACCAATTATCAGTCAACATCCATTAAGGATTGGCATGTGATAGGATCCACGAAGAACAAATCTCATATATATATATATATATATATATATATGAGAGAGAGAGAGAGAGAGAGAGAGCAGAGTCAAGTGATGACCCACAAATTGAAGGAATCAGATTGCAGACGAAAAGCTACAACACACTCATATAAAAAACTTGTAAAATGGGCACTGAGTGGTACAGCCATTAAATGATGGGATTAGGATCTTATAGATTATGATTTGATCTGCGGTAGACATACCTCAAATCATTGAATTTTGAATGTATTAAATTGATGTATATTTTTAGAATTGTAAATTTACATTTCAATAAAATTATCAAAACTGGAGAATAACTTTGATGGTATTAAAAATATATATTAATAAATTTTAGGTCATGATGTTGGAAATTAAAAAAAAAAAAAAGTTTAATGGATTTGGTGTTAGTTTAAATGCTTCTATAAATGATATCAAGGAGTGCATGCGGCCATTGGCTATTATATAGTGTGGTTGGTTGATGTATATAGGCTTGCTTCGAGGCTATGCTTTATAATATAATAACAATAATATAAAAATTTGGTACCAAATTAATTTAATTTTACATATTTTTATAATTTTTATATATTTTATATTTAATTTTTTATTGTTTTATGCTCTATTTATATAAATTATATACATCAAATTTTAAATTAAATAAAGTATTTAATTATTTATTTGATATAAAAATTTAATTATTAAATGTATATTAAAAAAGACAATAATTATGATTGATATAATAAATTCAATTTAAAATTTTATATGTACGATAAGTACAATAATTTTAGTAAATCCAAATAATTAATTTATTAAAATATTAATTATACATAAAATTAATAAATTTTATACCAAATAACTTAATCCTCTTTTATATATATATATATATATACACCGGACTGTACTTTGGAAGTTACCAAAATTACTAATCAACTAACAATTTCAGCCTCTAATTTCCAACTTCATCTCTTACTTTGAGTAGATGAATAATTAAATAATGCTTAATTATAATCTTGAGTAGTGATGGGTTAAAATATTATTCTAAAGTTGAAACATCAAAATATAGCCCATATATTCCAAAGATGAGGGATTACCCCAGCAATCAAATTCATGAAATGAAGACAAGGTTCACATGTATACATAGTATGATTTAGTAGGTGAAAGATACTATGACCTTTTTGGATCTGCTTTAGTTAGAAAAGGTTAGATTCAAATCTTATTAGTAATAAATTAGTTGGTGAATTTTTTTTTTCTGTACTTTCTTCATTCTTCCATGTGTCATTTCAATGGTTTTTTCTCCTTGTTTGTTATTCATGATTATGTTTGATCTTGTCTCCTTTAGTCCTTTAGTTCTTTAAAAAAAGTAAAGGTTATACTGGAATAAAATCTGCCATGTTTCTACAAATCTCTTTCCATCCAAAACCCTTTAAATGCAAGATTATTTCCTTACATAATAGGTCCATATTCATTTCATTTACCAAAAAAAAAAAGTAAAATCCTTTGATTAAGGCTTTCATTTGAAAACATCGTGAGAAACACCTATTATATCAGAGGTCGATTTATAATTGAATATCTAAGGGGTTTAATCATAAAACAATATCCCAACACTATGATCTCAACTGGAGCCTAAGTATAGCGTAATATTAGTATTGATATTTATCCTTGTTCTTTAAGTGTGCATGCAGCTGTCTGTCATTTGTTTCAAGGTAGGTGATTAGCGGATAAAATGCTTTAAAACCCAATTGCTTAACAGCAAAGATAATAAGTACAAGTATCAAAACAGACCTCCATGTGATTGCATTAAATCAAGTGGTTACAATGTCACATTATATGTGTCTTAACACATTTCTAACTAATAACACTGCATGATTGAAGGCATAATTTATCCCCAAATCTTGATTAACAAGTCATTTGATATCCCCTCACATCAAATTAAAGAGATTAAAAGGCAAAGTTTTTTATTCGCTAAACTGACGACAATTAGAAAATTGAAGGAAATGAAAAAAGATTTCAAAGGAATTAACAAATGTAGAAACTTATGCATACTTATAATAGATCTTTTTCAACACACAACTTAATTAGAGAGAAAATTATATAAAAAAAATATAATGATTACGGTTCAAACTTGACAATCTCAAATATAAAAAAAAATTTAAAAAAATCTGAATTACTGTAAGATTTAGAAACAATGGCGATAAAGAAATAAATAAAGTTTGCATGGTTGATATTATTCATATATATATATATATATATATATATATATAGATATATATATATGCCACATTGTTTGATTGGAGGCTGCTAGCAGCAGCTCCACTCAATGTTGTTATTTCATTGTTTTTCAATTGTTCTTTCTAAAAATATTTTTCAAAACTTCAAGTCACAATTTTAGGTACTAGGACAAGGAAAGCCACTTATGTTAGGGAGATGGGTTGTGCTGTAGGGTTGACATGCTTGGGGGTTCAACAAATTGTGGGGTTTCTTTTTTTTATTATTTGTTTGAGATTTAGCAACGGAATTGGCCTGCCCCAACTTTTATTGCTAGCTATACACATATAATATTATACGAGATATCATTCCATATACTATTAGTATAATTTTTTAATTTTATTAATATAGTTAATAGGATGACATATACGCTTATTATATAATAAAAAAATTAACATGACAGTGTAAAACTCGTATTATGTAACCATATAACCGAAAAAGCAACTAAATTTTGGATTCCTATTAAGAAGGATGGTTGAAAAATATCCTCTCATTATTATTCGAATATATCTCTAAATATCTTGGAATGATTTTTAGTTTTTTACATATCTATGGGCAATTACTTAAAATCCAAAACCCTTAGCCGACTATGTTAATTATTTTGAAAGACTAATGACAATAGCATTTTATAAGAAAAATATATTTTTGAGTAGAAACTATAGTTTATAACCTAAAAAGTAATTCAAATTAATATTGGAGACTGCTATTTCTTACAGTGTGAATGAACAATGGAGATAACATGGGTGATTTATGATTCTTTTTTTATTTTTTTGTAAAATGTTTTGTGTGAAGCTCAAATCTCTTTGGTCAACCTCGATTATAAACTTCTATAGGTATATATTTTAATTTATTTTTTTAAAAATAAAATCATACTAAATTGAAGTTTGCCTATCTACTATAATAATTCATTATTATGCATGTGGGCAATAGAGATTGAGAAAACTATAATAATAATAATAATAATAATAATAACACCTTATACCTTGAAAAAAGAAAAAGAAAGGAATTTAATTCTATGTTTATCCATAATCATTTCTTTATTAGAAAATGAAAGACGGCTTCAACTTGAAGCACATATCGTGTGATGAAAAGCTGGGATTGGATTATACCACAAACTTTCTAACAGCTCGAAGATTGATAAGCAGCAATCAATCCATGATTTCGGAACACACACACACACACACAGAGACATATATATATATATATATATATATATATATATATATATGCACACACACATACATATATATATATATATGCACTTAATTGTTGTCTGAAACAGCGTGTCATTTCTTCTAGCTTTACCAACTTGACTAACTACCCCAAACCAAGAAAAAAGAACATATGTAAAAAGATTCAAGGTTCCATGATCGTGACAAAAACATGCAATGGCGGGTCAAGTTTATGATAGGTAATAAACAATGCATTAATTAAAATTTAAGTAATAACTCGTTTGAATACTTCGTCCTTGGTGCATGCTTTTCTTTTCAATGAGTCAAGGGTAGGTAGGCTAGGCAAGGCAAAGCCGCCTACGGGCCTGTTTTTGCCGTCAACAATATGGCAAAGGAAAACAGGCTTTGACCGGTTTAAATGAGTTTTGCATTCTTCAGTAGTCAGTATTACGCCTATTGTATAAGATGGAAATTTTCTTCTGTTTTTCTTATACTACATCGAAAGCTTAAAAAATAAGGAAAGGGGTAAATATCCTGACATTATCATAGTTAAATTCCCGTTATGAAATGCAATGATTCTTAAAAAATAATTTACAAAATTAGATTCCAACAATTATAATTTTCGAATTACAACTTGTCCTTTAAAAAAAATCCCAGATGAAAATATCTAAAGAAAACCCAATTTTGGGATATCAAGGCAAGAGTTTTGAAGTGGGAGCCCAAGAGGACAGTAGGGATCAAAATCTGCAATGTGAGTTGCAAATTGCAATCCATCAATATTCAATATGGAATTGCCTTTTCCCAATCTTCATCCCTCGTGCGAGTAAATTTTAGGTAGGCCACGATAAAAGATGCTAAACAAGCTGAAATGGTACTCTCCTATCACTGAATGGCCCGACCCATTTAGAGTTTACAATAAAGCCCATTAACCCTTCTCCAGGTATATTTCTTAACATTTGTTCTCTCTGTCAAAAGAAAAAAAAAACCACATAATTTAGAGCAAAAATATATCTTTAAATTCTTCTGTGCTCGTTGGTTGCTTCAAATAAGGAGAACTGACGCATAAAATAATATTCATAAGATATTGAACAGTTTAGAACTATATCACATTCGCTTGGTCAAATTACAAAGGAAATTGAAGAAAAAAAAATAACAGATAAAAGCATACCATATACAGTCATTAAATGATCTCCTCAAATCACTTTATGGACATGAGTTGCGGGCTTAATGACCATTCTTCCCTTTGGAGGAAAAGAATCTGCTAAAGCCTCGCGAATGTGGCGCTGGGGTCGAAGCGTAAGACGAAGAGCTTGACATGGTAGACCTGTGTTTTGAACTGATTGGTGATCTCAAAATATTTGATTCAGTATCAGATGGGTTGCATGTGTTGAATGACTCCAGGGGGGGCTCTGCGCCGGTTCTGCTTCCGTTGTTGCCAGAAGCAGCGGTGTCTATCTCTGCCTGATGTAAGTCTTGCAAGTTCACGCCACTGGTAGTGGGTTCCTCCTCGCGGAAGCCTTCACCCTTTTGGTTCCTCTCGTTGTAGGGTGATCCCGTCTTATCCGTCTGAGGACGCAAAGCTTTCAATTGCTTGCCAAGAAGGAATATGGTTTCTTGACATTCCGCAAGTTTCTCTGCCGCAGCCGCTAATTCTTTCTCCTGTGATCGACAGGAACAATCTGAAGTCAGGCGTTTTATATTTGATAAAGCATATCAACAAACTACAGCCAGCAAGAATCGTGACGAGCAATTTTTTAAGAAAATTAGAACCTTAGAGGAAGAATGACTTATGCAAAAACTGAATTGTGTCATGATCGCAAATAAGAAAACCTAGCTAATATGGATTCTTCTGTATAAATAGCTAAGATCGGGCTGCCACTAATAAAAGTGTAGTAATATAAGTGCATGGAATTGTCGAAGGCAATACTTGAGCTCTCTATCAATGCTTTTGGAAGCTACCATAAGGACTTCGTTTATAGTTGCTTCTTTTTTTCCAGGAAAATGCCTCTGATTGCAACAATGTAAAATGTATTTTGATGCTCATTTTGATACATGGCTATTTGGTAGTTGTAACAGCAATATTAGATTTCCAAGTGGGTCTGAAAAGACCAATTTTAAGAAAGTCGAGATGAAATATAGCCTTACCTGCTTGTTCTTGATGTCATGATCGGCAGCTGCACAAACGGAACAGTTTTCGTTCCTAAAAAAAAGTAACAGAAAACGATTATGTTAGATAATTATATGTAAAGACACTGCCGTATAGAATCAAACAACAATTGGTAGTGGTAACTCTACGTCGTATGAAAAGAATGCAATTCTTACCTTTGCAATTGCTCTTCTAGTTCCTTACATCGGGCAAAAGTACCATGGTGAGTTCTCTTTTCATCTTGAAGTTCATTTTCCAGAGTCTCAATTTTTACCCTGAGAAGGTTCACCTCAGTCTCTAACTCCTGTGCACGTGTTTCAAGTGACCTATACGACTCTGCCATACACTTCAGCTGTGTCTCAGCCAAGCTGTTTGACTTTTGAGCAGAAGCCAATTGCGATTTAGCTTCTGCTAAAAGCTGCTCAGTTTCATGTAATTGAGACCTAGTCATCTCCAGATTTTCAGTACATCGAGAAAGATTCATTGCCATGTTTTCTTTCTCCAACTTCAACTCCTCAAACTCTTCCGAAGAGATTTTGCTTGTTTGTTTTGATTCATATTCTGAGACCAGGTTTCCATCATCAGGAACCTCGGGATTGGAAGTTGAATTTGAAATGTCGGCACAGCCGTTTTGATAGCTCCCCTCTGATGAATCCTTTTGAATTACCTTATTCTCAGGTAAAGCAACTTTATCTATGCAATCAGGACTATTGATTTCTACTTCATTACTTTTGTGGCCAAGCATGTTGAATCTTAGTTCGCTGGCTTCGGCTAAAACAGCGGAAAGATAAAAAATGAAATCATCCAAACTCCCATTGTTGCATAAGACTTTATTTTGGGTGACAGAGAACTCATCAATTTTGTGGCTTAGTCCATCGTAATCAGAAGATATGTCATCAACTGCCCTTGCTTCTTTTCCCAGGGACAATACAAAATCATGAATCTGAGAAATTGCAGCAGCTAATTCTTGACTTACAATTTGCACAGTTTCTGAAGTCACCTTATCAATCGTGGGCATAGCTATGTCCTTCTCTTCAGTTAATCTACCATCTCCAGGATAAGCCTGCCCATTGCATGAGCCATTGGAGTCATGCACTTCCTCCAAGACACCATTGGCAGGGTGCTGGCTCAGGGTGTCATGTGCATCCTGCATAGCACGTTTGATGTCCTCCAGAATTTTCTGCACATCAGCATCCTTAGACATTGATTCAAGCACCATAGAAAGCCTTCTTCGAAGCTTCATGACAGGCAGTTTGTCTGCATCAGATTCAGGGTAGACTACTGACAAACCCATATTTGAAGATGAGCGATTCGCTGATGGTGATAGATTATGCTGCTTTTCAGAATGGAGTTTCATGCAAGAAAACCTCCCTGAAGCATCACCGTTAACTGTTTCAGACATCTTATTGTTGGTGCAACCTGAAATGGTGATTGCACCATTCGCGGTTGAATCATTTGAAGAACACGCTAACTTCTCCATCTCAAGAAAGTCGTCCATAAGATCCAGGTGCTTCACATTTTCAGTTATATTTGACCTTTCAATGTTATATTCCTTCTTGAATTGAGAAAGCTCAGTGATCACAGATGTTGACCATGACTCAGCACAACTTCTGTCATCATCGTTTCCATCTTCAGACACAGAAGTCACGCTCGGTGAATTGCTTGCATTTTGACTCGAGTGAACTTCCACAGGAATCTGAACACCAGCTTTTGAGGGGCTTCTTTGTTGGTTGTTGATGGCAAGTTGCGCTTCTAAAGTTTGAAGCTTGCTAGATGTCTTAGCACACAGATTCCTAGAAGCCAGTAGTTCACTGTTACGCTTTGCCAAAGCTTCTTTCAGCATCTTTGTTTCTTCTTCCATTGCCAATAAACGTTCTGTGAGAAATGCATTCTCTTTGTGGAATTTCTGTGCATTTTCAAGGGAAAAGTCAGTCACAGTGGACATGTGTGGAATAGAAGGCCGGACAGGAGACCTCTTTAGTCGAGTATCTCCATAATCCCGTCCTAAACTCTCAACCTCTAGCCTCATTTGGGCAAGTGCAGCAGGACCAGGCAACTTTTTCCGGACAAGACCGCGCAGTCTTTGGCACTCTGCTTCTAGCTTCGTTATCTTTTTGACACCCTCCATATGCTGCTTGTTGGCTGCTTCTGCAGATTTCATGCTGATGTTCTTTTCTTCATTACGAATTTCTAGCTCTTTGGAAACAACATGAAGCTCATACTTCAGCGAATTTATTTCCCTTTCACACGATTCAATTTTACCTTTCAAAAGCTCAATCTCAGTCTCAGCTTGTGATTTTTCTTCAGTAATCTTGATCAGCATGTTAGAACGTTCTTGCAAAGACCTCGAAATCGCCGCATTTTCAGCTTCAGACTTAAGGAGCTCTTGGTCTAAATTAGCTATCTTAGCTTCAAGCTCGAGCTTAATCTTTTCGCATTGCTTGTTTTTGCTAATTACCACATCTTGCAACTTTTGTTCATGCTCTTCCTTCAGATTCCGGATTTGTCGCATGCACTCTTTAAGAGCACCGTCCAAATGTGACACCCTATCTTCAGCAGTGAGCTTTGAAAGGGTAACAGATTCCAAATGATTTTTCAATGCCAGGGCCTCCGCTTCAGCCTTTTCCCAACCTACAGCAAAATCAAAAGCATAGATTGAGAAAAATTCGGACCAAGATTAATTGGAGGAACTGTAGTCCTACATTAGACTTTGAACATCTGAGCATAGACTAACCCGAGACTGCTTCTTCTGCGACTTTAGTGTGCTGTTTCACCAGGTCTTCCTTGGTACTAATCTCCGAATTGGCTGCAGATAGCTTTTCGTTCAAGTCTTTAATCTCATCCTCCAATGTCTGCACCTGTTCCTCGTATATTTTCACTTGATTCTCCAAACCAGTGAGATGCGTATATGATTCCACGGAAATTTGAACATACTTCGGTTTTTTGTAGATATCCTGTCCACCAAAAAAAAAAAACCACAAAATTGATATCAGATAAAAACCTCAACAATTTAGATGATAAGCAGATCCGGATCTCAGCTCCAGCTGAGATAATTAACTATGAATTAAAGCTCCAGAATGATAACAAAATAACATAGATGAAAAAATAGAAAATTTCCCAAGCAAGTACATTTGATGTGTTTTTTTTAATAAAAAAGATGTACCTGATTGCTTTGTGATGCGACTAAAGCCAGAGCAGCAGCGGCAGCATCTGCTTCAGCGGCAGCGGCAGCAGCAGCTTTATCAGCTTTATCAGATGATTTTTTCTTCCAGGGCCAACGACGGTCCATTGCTTAAATCCCCTTTCTAGCCTATGTGAAGAAAACAATATAATTTGTCAAGAAAAATATATGAAGCAAAGAAGCAAATGGAAACAACTATATCATAAAAACCAAGTTAGGCCGTTATATCCAGAAAGTAGAGACATCACAGCCTCTCTCCAACCCAAAAACCATAGGGTTTTTTTTTTTTTTTTTGTGGTATAAAGGAGATCGCAACTTTAAGATACGGGACAAGACTACATATGCTGAGATTCGAAACCTAGATTTGCTAAATGCCCACCTTTTAAGGGTGACCATATAAACTAACTGAGCTAAACTCGAAAACGATAGTATATGACTAAGGCCACACGTTGCAGCCACCTGATTTAGGACATGCTTGCACTCAGATGGATTTCCAGCACACTGTTTCTGAATGAAGTAGAAACAAATTTCAAACCAGATTCAATTTCCTTAAAACATATTCAAAGACCATAAACATAAACATGTCTGTCCACATATTCTGTCTGAAAAACACACACAGTTCAAATAAACCAGATGTCTTTGAAGCAATCCTCTGCGAAGATACTGCAAAACTTGGAAATTCACTGAAAAATAACAAAAAATTAAGAAGAAAACATCATTAATTAAGAATGGGAATAATAAGATTAGGTAGCATTTCTTTAACATTGCATGATGGAATAATTTTTTATTTTTGGTACAAATACACCAAACTTTTAATTGTTTTTTGTTTATCGTTAACAAGAATCCTAAGAATAAAGTCTCAAATTTTTTTTTGAGGGGGGGGGGGGGGGTGTTTACGTCATCAGTGAACTAGAATTCACTTTGACCAAATCAAATAATAATACAGCTGTCAGATATCAAAGTCTTTCTTCTATTTCATCCTACATTTTCTCAGCTACCAAACAGAAAAAAGCAGATTGTACTACTAGAATGAAAGAACAAGCAGGAGTATGGTATTGGAGATGAAAAAAAAAGGTCATAGAATAAAGACAAGCCGTCAATTTAGAATTCAAAAGAGAAAGAAAAACGAAAGGAATCGAATCACAATCATTATCTTACAATACAAATAAAACTCCGATGGTTTTAGATTGAAAACAAGTAAGATCGTCAGTGTTTCAAAGTGTTGCAAATTGAATCAGATGAGACTGAATTTTCTTTTTTTTTCAAGCCAAACAAGTTCATCAATGGCTTGCAGTTGAAATGCAAAAGATCTAATCACAAAGCTAAAGATCTTAGAATCAAAAGGTGATTTCATATCAATCAAACGAGATAGATTTCGATTGAAAATGAAAATGAGAAAAAAAAAACAAAACAAAACAAACAAAACAAGGGAGACGGAATGAAATTTAAAGGAGAGTGAGTCTCACCGACAAAAAGGCAAAAAAATAAAGGCTAAAAAGACAACCTCAAAGGAAACATTTTACTCTGCATAAAACTAGACATTTGTCTTGCAATTAAAGAATCGAAAGAGTAACAAAGCAAGTGCAGAGATAAAAACAAAAATTTTCCATTTTTACTCACTAAAGTTCAACTGTGCACTCAACACCAACATTTATAGTTTAAAAAGCTAAAGAAATTCAATCAAACAACTTATAAAACAAAGACTATATTTTAGAACTCAAATTATTTCATAAACTTGACTTACCTTCAGAAATGTAGCTGTATACAGGGGAGACCAATATGAACTAAAGAGTTGTTTGAGATTTAAAGATTAAGATCAGAATTTGTGAGTTTTTTTTTTTTCTTTTGTTAATGTTAATGTCCAGGTTTTGAGAAAGTGACAGAAGTGGCGGCAATGGCGGTGGAAGAAATGAAGCAGAAGGAGAAGGAGGAAATGGGTGGAGGACTGGAGGATGGCAGGGAAAGTGGTGGTGGTAGTGGCGTTGGGTAAGATGGAAAATATTCTGGACTTTGGACAAGATTGCAAAAGTTTCAAAAACCAATCACCTTTAAAATTATTAATAGTTTTCTGCAAAAATGGGAAAAGAAAAAAAAAATAAAGGAAACAAAGATTGGAAAATATTTAGTCATGTATATTTTTATATATTGAAAAAGGAATATCCTTGACTTAAAACGGGTTTTTATTTATATTTAAATAAAAATATTTTTTTAGTGGTATAAAATTAATTTAATTTTATATTTTATTTATGTAAATTATATTAAATTTTAAATTATTTAAAAATAATTATTTATTTATTTATATAAATATATAAATAAATATAATTATATTATTAAATTCGATAATTATTTTTTAAAATATTATTTATAAAAAAAAATTATAAAAATATATAAAATAAAATAATTTTATGTGGTATAACATAATGTCTCTTAAAATTATGGCTATCGATCATAATTTAAGTACTAAATGTCAAAGTAATTGGACGAAATTATCCTCAACAAAAAGTAAAGAATGACAAATGCATCCCTACGCGGCAAACTTGACATTTCATTAATTTATATTATAAATAGTATTTTTTTTATATTATAATTATATTTAAAATATTTTATATTTTATAAATTTTAATTTATATAGTTATATTATATTATATTATATTTTAATAATTTTATATTATATATGTAAAGAAATTATCGAATCTACGTCAAGTACTCACTCACGCTTGTGGTGGAAGCAACGGCTGAGCTGTAGGCGATATTTTGGAAAAGCTCTGTTCTTCTGTTTTTTTTTTTTTTTAATTTTTAATTTTGGGTTTTTTTTTCAAACGCTTTTTGGACCACAGGCATCACTCACTACCAGCACACAATAACGTTTTCCTTACAAAAGTCTTTGTCTGCTGCTGCTACCACGCGCCGTCGCTGCATCTACAGCCATGCAGCACCAAATCTTCACCGTTGAATTTTTTTTTCTCGGAACATATGCATTTTGGGACATGTTTAATTTAATGTTTGGTGATCTTTAATATTTGATCTCTAGACCCACAGCTGTAAGATTTTGTTGTCTGTGTGACTGATTAAATGCTACCATCTATTCTTTGGTTTGGGGGGGGGGGGGGGGGGAACAACACTTTCAGCTTAAAAACCAAACCAAAAAAAAAAAACCCCCAGTCTTAACCCCCACCACCCCCCTTGCTTTTTCAAA
>JBBYHM010000001.1:9267316-9287576 GCA_038381775.1 Adansonia rubrostipa | reverse complement strand
CCCCCCCCCCCCCCCCCCCCCCCCCCCCCCCCCCCCCCCCCCCCCCCCCAACAACCTTAAATTAAGAACTAGACCCAAGAAAAAGAAACCCTAGTCTTGACATCTAATAATCCCATTGATTTTTTAAAAAAAAAAAACTTAATGTACTTTTAATTCTTCAATTTTTATCTACTTTAATTATTTTAAAAAATTGACATAAATTAATGTTAAATTGACAATAATCAACATCAAAATTGGATGCATATATGGTACCTTGCTATTTTTGAAGAATGAATTCAAGATTTAAAACAAATTTAGACGGATGAAAATGATCATCCTAGTGAAGATCCAAGTTAAATATTGAAATTCTTAATATAAAAAGAATTTTATCATAATTAAGTATTAAATCTAATATTGCAAACCAACTATAAATTCATTGATTTAAAAATTATTCGAGCTGCATTAGTAATAAAATATTATTTATTCTGATACTCGAAATTTATTTTTGTAATTTTATCTTTTGTATAATGTCAAATTAATAGGTGACACCTTTGTTTACAAAATCATAATTTAATTGTATTATCTCGTAGCAGACAAAATATTCATATCTTTAATTAAAATTTACTATTAAAAGAAAAACGAATCCATCTACAAATTAAGAATTGAATTATAATTTTATAATAATTATTCAAAAATGAAAACAAGTCCCTGAAGAAAAAAAAACAATATCTCATTTCAAAAAATAAAATAAATTTAATATAAAATTAAATCAAATTCATAGGTATAAATTGGTGTGGAGAATTGGCAATGATTAGGTAATTGTGTAATTTTTATTACCCAAACGGGAAAATGAAGCTAAAAATTGACGTAAGAGGGTGAAATTGACAAAAGTAGAAAAGTCCTGGTTGACCTGAAAAAAGAAATAAAGATTAGCTCACTTAAAGTCACGTAACACCTTAAATAAATAAATAAATAAATAAATAAATAAATAGATAAATAGATACACACATAAATTGCTGATAAGTTTTTTTTTTTAAATTGAGGGTTTGAAGAAAAATTTAAATATTTAATATCAACTTAAAGAATTAAATAAACAAAAATAAGAGGTTTTAAGCGTAAATTAAATTATAAAAATAAAATAAAAGCAAATCAAAGTCTTTTTTTTTTCCTCTATTTGTTTGATGGTATTATGTCAATTTCTGCAAGCGCAATCGGGGAAGCTTTTCTATTAATTTTAAAACTACATAAATTAAGGGTAGAAATGAGGGAAGTTGTCACATAATTTTCTCATTTATCCTCTTTCTGAAGTCATTGGAGTAAATTATTGTATTTCTTTTTTATTTCTTATATACATAAAGGTCAAAAAAGAATGAGAGAGATTTTGGACTTACCAATCATAAAAAAAAAAAAGATAATAAAAAATTTTAATTTAATTGATATATTTAACATGTCCAAATTTAAATATCAAATTTTCTATACTTAAAATAATTTCTCTTTATTTCAAACCATGAATCTATTTTATAAAGAAATTAAAAATGTAAAACTTGGATTTAAAACCTTTTATATTTGAAGGTTCTTTTGCCTTTGAATTAAGATATTATTTTAGAAATCAAAATAATATAATTTGCTATGAAAAATAAAATAAATATTTTAAAATTCATCTTTAATATAATGTTAATAAAAATTTTTAACTTCTAAAAATAAAGTTAAAAAATTATCGTATGCATTATTTTTTAAAAAAATATATGTTATGTATTTTAATTTATTAATAAAATTTAAAAATTTTATTGAAAATACATGAAATAAATTTCTCATATATTAACTAATTTAATAATATTTTAAATATAATTTTTAATAAAATTTCTTTTTTAATTTTTGTTTTTAAAAAATTGAATAAAGCATGCAAGAGATGGAGGAAACGACATGGTTTAAGCGCCCAAAGTCCCAAACCCAAAAAAAAAGTTAAAAAAAATAAAATCTGTTTCTGGTTTGGTTACCCTGACGGCTGTTTCAATTCAGACTTTTCAGTTTCATTAAAGGTAGCTGCTAAACTCTGACAACCACAACGACAACCTTGGTTACTTGTCTTTCTACTCAACTTTACCCAAGTCTGACAGCCCCCATTTTGCATCCTCCCGATCTGTCGTTAATTCAATTTGACGGTTACGATTCGTTCTCTCTCTCTAGATTCCTTTTACCTTGCATTCGTTTGGAATTTGTGACGTCAAGTCCAATTTTTCATCGTAGTCCGAACACTACTTTTTGGGTTTTTTTTATTCGATCCGATTAATTGATTTCTTTAAATATTTGTTAAATTTTGTTTTAAAAAATTTTATATTTAATAAATTATTTTAAAAATTATAATAATAACATTTAATTTATGTTTACCCTTAATTAGGGTTTATAAGTGCTAATTAATTTTATTTTTTTTTTACACTAATGAGCTACTTTTTGGGTTTGTTGAAGGGACATTGACACCATCACACTGATCACAATTTCACGTAATATTCATAACTCATAAGCAACCCTATATTAGTTAGAAAAATAAAATAAAATGAAACGGCAGGTCTTTTGAATTTGGATTTAGCCATTTGCATATATTAATTTAATTCACCTATTGTTCATATATATATATATATAGTATATATGTTCTTCAATGTATAAACTAATTTTCAAATTGCACTTAAAAATATAAATTGAACCACAATAATCAAAATTAGCTATCTATCCATTTCGATGACGCCAATTAATCACTTGTAATTGATATATCAAATGTTAAACAAATACAATCCCCTACTCACTTTCATCTTGATTTTCCCCTTTTGTAGCATCTCAATATTTTGTGTATATACACAAACGTGTATCAATCATCAGTTACATTAGTTTATAGGTCAAGTAAAATCAATGTAATAAAAAAAATACTAAATTAGAAAATAAAATATAATTAAAAATATTTTTACTCATAAAAACATTTTTATTTGTTTGTATGTCTTAAGAAAAGCTAATCTCTATGATTGTTTAAAAGAAAAAAAAAACTACCCACCGTAAAACAACTTGCTTTAAGAAATTATCCATCCATTATTCATTTTTTTAATCTTTTAAAACATAATTTTATTTATTTTTTACTCATATGTAACATATTTATTGAATTTCATGTAACAAATTAACTAACATCAATTCAATTTTAAATTTATATAAAATCAAATATCCGTAATATATATAAAGTTTTTGACTGAGTTTGATTCACAAAGTTAAATGACATCAATTGATAAAAAATCAAACTAATATTATAATAATAAAATAAATTAAGGATATTTAACTCTTTCAATATTACAAAATATCTATTAAAAATAACTACTTGTTTAAAAAACTACTTTTCTTTTTTTTTTTAATTTTAAATTATATTTTTTAAATATAATAATTTTCATCAATTTTGTAAGTGTGATAAATTCTAATTTTAATGCTAAAAACACAAGGTTAAGGATATATATTTATATGTATTTTTTACAAAAATATGTCAAAAAAAAAACATGCGTACTTCCTTTTTCTTTTCTTTTTTTAATTATAACATCTTGATCGCCTAACTTCCTAGTTTGTTTCAAAACATTGTCTTGTTTTCTAAAAAACCTACATAATCGGGGCAAATTCTAGCACTTAGGATGCAAAAGCATCATCCAATTCACACTAAACTCGAGACTTAATTTAAGATAGATTCCTAATATAATACAAGATAGAATCATACAAAATTGGGTTTGATATTCAACACTTCTAACTTTTTCTTTTTGCAATTTCCATAAACCTCGACTTCCTAAAAGAAATCAAGTAATGCATGATAGTTAGGCCTCGGCAAATATCGAGTTCAGATATTAATATTTTTGTTTAGGGTTGATTTGATCTGTCACGAAATAATAATTTTAAATTAAAATAATATATTTTTATTTAAATTTAATTATAAAATATATAAATATTTATTAAAAATATCTTTTACTATAAATAACAATAATATAAATTTTAATTGACTGATTTCGGCATATAAAAAATAAATCTAAACTTAAAATTAAAAAAAAAAAATCAAGTTACGATCTAGCCCGCCATGCTCAAGTCTAACAAGTATATAAATATTACTTATTAATTATATATATATATAGATCCAGTTAACATATACTTATAAAAATTCCTTAATTACTCAAAATTTTTTATTAAAAAATTTTTATAATAAAAATTTTTTTTTTATAAAATTCAAAAATAAAGTTATAAACATCTATTAAACTTTCCAACGTATATTACTAATGATCATGGAATGGCAGTACGCCATCACTACTTTTAATGCTAAAACATAATTCGTAAACCAGAGAAAGACAAATTGGTACCTTCGAATGAGAAATCAATAACAGGGCGATTGGGGTCCTAAGTACAAATTGAAGTGCGTCCAAAAATAAGACCCATTAAAGTAGAACTATAATATTTATTAAGTAATTTATGTAAATATCGTATATATATTTTCAGAATAAATAATATTTTGTTTGTACAAAAAAGTATACATAAAAAATGTTAGTAACATCATTTTACAATACTATTATCTATAATTATTTACAATAATTTTTATTATATTTAACATAATTATTTATAAATAACTATAATTTTTATTTTTAAATTTCATATTTATTATACTGTGGGGTAAGATCCTTACGAGTGGAGCAGAAACAATTCAAGAGAGGGGAAAGATCAAACAGTCAAAATTGATTAATATTTATATTATATTTATATATATTTATACAAATTTATATTATATTTATTTTATTTTAATATAATATCATATTTAATTATTTTTATATTATATCTGACATAAAAAATTAACGTATGTAACATCAGCATCTAAAGATAGTTAAAAAGGAGCCATAAAAGACACGTGGTCCCCAGTGTCCACAAGTGTCTGCTCTGTTGGAACCTTTTAATCACGTGGGGACCACGAGGAAAATGAGGGAGAAAAAAAAGCTCGGCGTACACGTGTCAACTGAATGGATCCACGTTTCATGTAAGCCGGGTGCTTAGGTCTTTAATTACAGAAAAGGACAGCGTCGGCAAAGGGGAAAGTGAATGTTGAAAGCCTTTAATCTTCCCGATCACGACAAATTATAATCACACGCCCATCCAAAACATAAATAGCTATCCAATATTTTTTTCTTAAAGAAAAGAAAAAGAATTTAAGTTGGAAAACTTTTAACCTTATAATAAATGAAATTCCATTCAAGTCCTCAACATGTCGCAATGATTATTGGCATCCAAGGTTCATTGAATTGCAACCCAAAATTACTTAAAAAATTTAAGGTTGATCTCTGATCCTTGATATATATACATATATATATATATATATTAAAATTTGTTAGACTTTCGCCTTTTTATGTATGAAAAAAAATAAATGGGTTCACATTATTAAGGTTTTAACACTTGATTAATTCTGAGATAATGCCAGCCAGCAGCAGCTTTATTATTATTTTTTTAAATTGCCGCTGAAAATAACAAGCTAACTACTGGGTTTTCAATTAATAATTAATCGAGCAAATACCGCTAAAATATTTAAAAAAAAAAAAAAACTAGAGAACAAAAATTCAATGTATAGTAATCTGATGGTTACCTGAAAATGTTCTCTCCAATTAATGAAAGGAGGGTACAAACATAAGTGTCATGTCTGGTTAACATTTAAGCATGACTACCAATCTTGTCATCTTTGAATTTAGACTTGTCATTATCATATATGACGAAGTACAAATATAAACATTATACAAATTGTAAAAAAAATTAAAATTTTAAATATAAATTTAATTTATATATTAAATAAATTATATTAATTATATTTAAAAATATTATATTAATATTGTAGATTTGGACCTTAATCAAAATTAAACTGTCTAATAAGCTACTTGCATTTTTACAATTAAATGATTAAGCTCCAATCTGTTATTTTTTAATTTATTTTTTAATATATTTATTAATATCATTTTTATATATAAGATTCATTTACTAATTATTAAAATTAAATAAAAGATAAAATTATAAATAATAATTAAAATTATATTTAATAATAATAAATAAAAAATAATAATGAAAGAAAACGTAACTCGTTGCTTAATCTAGCCCACCCCTTGTTCGCTGCCTTCAATAATTAGGCCAGAAGTCGTTTTCTTTTATCGGATTATTCAACTTGATTGGCATCCTGGGAGGCTTTGACAAAAGAAAAGACTGGTACCAAACCATAATTATTAATTATATATTTCTTATAAATTATATCTAGTCATAGCAAAATAATTTAGTATCATATTAATGGTCGCATAATCTTGTTATATAAATACCTTAAATCTATGTCGATAATAAAGAATTAAACATTAAAACTGTCTATTGATTTAGCAAAGAATAAGATTAACATCCAGCTGTATGGGATTAATTAAATTATCTAAATTGCAAAATGAAAAAGGATAAAGGAAAATGATTGGCTTTTACATTTGTGATTAATGATAGAATATTAAATAATTAATTTAAGTTGATTTCAAATAAAAAAAGGGTTGATTGTTCGGTGGCAACTATTATAAAGAAAATTGTGTTACAAGCTCGAATGATAGCAGCTATCTCCTAAACAAATATATATATATATATATATATATATATGTATATATAGCAATGGTAGATTGAATAAATATGAACAATTGGTAAAGTTGTCTATCTAAGAAGAATATTTAAAGATAGGGAGGGACAAAAGTAGTTGTCTTCTTTAGGTTTATTTCCTACTCTTTCTATTAGAAACATAGTTTATATGCTTTATTTTAATGTTAATTTTGTCGCTATTTTGTCATCAAATTTTGGTATCCTATATAATTAAGTCATAGCCATTAGTAATTAAATTGATTATCCACTAATTGGGTCCCTTAATCCAAAAAGTCCTTTGTCTCTCATTTAGAATTTTCTTTCTTGATAGCAGTGAGATTTAAATCTAAAATAATTGTACTTCTTCTTCTTATGCTCATTTATTATTCTTATATTTTATTTTTATTAAGATCACTTTTTGAAGTTTGTACATGAATTGTTAGTATTTTATAGTATTATTATAAGAATTTTGTTAAGGAGTTGTTTTAAAGGCATTTTATATAATGTTAGTTAAATATCATATCTAACATAAATTAGGAGAAAAAGAAATAGTGGCCCAAAACTTTGAGGTTCCAAATAAAGTTTCATTTTTTGGTTTGATCAAATTTTATGTCGGATTTATTTAATTACGTGTTTATTTATTTGATTTAATTTAATGTTTTCTTAAATGAATATGATTTTCTATAATTATTATAATTTTTTTCGTACTTATAATTTCATAAATATATATATTTAAGATTGATTTGAGAACAAGAAAATTAGAAAAGTGATAAAAAAATCTCAATAAATTAAATTGATTATAGATTAGACGTTCGTTTTAGATTTTACAGAGACAAATTTTTTTAATCATATTTTATGTTAAATTAAGAATTATCTTAAACACATAATTACTTAAAATTTCACAAACATAATATTGCAATGGGAATAATTGTCATAGAGATTAACGACTCTAATTTATCATAAACTACAAATTTGGTGGGTCAAAAAGAGAAAGCATTTGATGCAATGATGAGAAAACTATTGCAAGCAAAGTGACATCTCCATTCTCCATGCTTCACTTAATGGTGGGAGGTAAGGTCGATGGTGAGAATGATTGTCACAGATTTAAGTTATACGGATTCAAAATTTTGTTCAGTTGATTAATATAATTATTTTTAATAAGTAACATTCAATAGATTTGAATTTAAATTTTAATATTTATAATTTTTTTTCTTCATTGATTATGACATTCTTTATTAAAAAAAAAAAGAAGGTAAGCCTCGATTTCGCAATCCTATGCTATAAACTATCCTAATATATTATCATGGTGGGAATTTTCAACCCTTTGCTTTGTTGGTAAGAAAGAATGTTAAGATGAAGAAAAAAAGAACAAAATTATACCGCTTGGGCACCCCAAGTCCTTGAACATACATCATAGCTTTAGGCTTTAGCTAACATCCTTCCCTTAACTTTAATAGTACTTCAAAGTAGAAGTTTTTCTCTTAGCATTCATCAATTTTCCCTTTGGTACTCCTACCAGTCACCAACACAACTTTTTTTTCCCCTCTTTTTTGGGTTCTTTCTTAGCTATATATATTTGATCATTACCATCATATTGCTTCTTCCTTTTAGCTGTCACTAAATTTGTCTTAACCTGCGGTCAACATAGGTTATAATTTGCCATAATTTAGTTTGCTTTTCTCAGTAAAGATTTAAAGAATAATGCGAGTTGGAAGACAAAGATTTTATGTCATGAAGTTTACATGATCTAGAATTAACCATAATTATGAAACTCAAGCTGTTTTAATATCTTAAATGGATTTTATCAAATCATATACAACTCTCCGTGGCCAAAAATTTCGTGTCATAAAGTTTATCTTTATTTGCAGATAAAATTATTAAAAAATTTAAATTATCCATTCGGAGGACATAATTTAACCTTAAATATGAATTTTTTCATTTCATAATGATCTAACACAGGAACACTTATAGCTATTGTGGGCTACAATCAATGATTTTAGAATCTAAATTAAGCTCGGATGATTCAATTTTTTTTTAAATAAATTTTTTAAGATTAAAATTTGATTTTGCAATTCTAAGGGTTGTTTCACAAATATTGCCTTTTTGAACTTGTTAGGGAAATGTACATTTTCTGAATTTCCTGACCCTTTTTTTATTCCCACAAATCAAATTTGTGTGCCTGTTTGAGTATACAAACAAATCATATAGTTTACGATATTGGATTGGATTTCAAAACTTTTTGTAAATACTAAAAAAATAATAATAAATAAAGTTTCTTTGTGAGTTTTCAAAGACAAATGTAGTTGTGAGAAGACATCTGGTTTCATCATCAATGTCATTTCCTTTTGAGCCAAAATCACAACATTTCAATGCAAATTATAGAGATGGGTCTCACCCATATTATATTATTAATCAAAGCAAATTATATAATTTTGTATAGATAGAATCAAAAATCTAATTATTCATATTGTTTGTATTGAAATATTGACTTAGATTCAAGATAGAATCTTTTAAATTTGGATTGGTTCAGTCTGATTTAAATTATTATTTAATAATAAAGATATGAATATGTAAATATAAATAAGCAATTTTTTTCTTCCCATCTTTCCTAATTCTTAATTGAGGAAACCAATTAACTCGTTTTAAGGGTTTTTTTTTTCTTTTTTCAACTTACCATTTGGATTGCAAAAGGGATCACTTCTATTCCAACTCCGTTAATTTATGCATGAAAGGTAATAAGATTGTTGAAGTTGATAAATTCAACAGTCTGATAACTATATTTAAATATGTATAAAATTAAATAATTAACTCATGACGAAAAAGTCATGAGATTTGAGTAGCTTTTATAGATAAAGAGAAAATTCTATAAAAAAAAACAAAAATCAAAACATTAAATTTTGTACCTTCGATTTAATTGATTTGAATGTGTTGAGCGAGTCTAAATCTTAACTATAAAAAACAAATACGGTGATAAAATCATGCATAATTGAAAGTAATTTTTAGACTTTAATAACTCGTAAGTATGCTTTTAGCACCCTCATGTACATTAGGTGCAAAAATGTTTAAAGCGAGAATCATTGATATTGACATTGAAAGATCATGTTCATAATGGGAAATAAATCATCATTTAAAAAAAAAAAACTAGTTCTAATAATATCTTTTTAAAAAAAATTATTTAAGGATTACTGAAATTAATCTTTGTTGATTGGATTCTTTAAAATATATATATTGAGCTTATGCATCCATCACATACTCGATAAAAAATATGATATCTAAGATATATATAAAAATTTTTTTAAAGAAAAAGGATTTATCTTAAATAAATCCTTTTATCCGACATTCACTGAGTTTTGATGACATATCTAAATATTGAATGGGGTTTGATTGCAAGAGTACTCAGAAATGGTAACTTTCTTGTCCAACTTGCTAAGGTTTTGGGTCGGGCTCGATCATAAAAAAAAAAAAAATTGCCGAGGACCAACTGTAGGAAGCATATTCAGTGACATAATCCGGCCTTGCTAATGCTCTAGCCAGCTTTTGGGCTTATAACTACAGCGAAGTAGGCTGAGGTTCATTCCAATTTCCCTCTTGTGGAACACAAGTCCGAAGGCAGGCAAACCAGCAGTATAAATCATCACTCAGATCAAAACCCTTCAGAAATTACCGTCCAAATTTTTAACTATTGAAAATTGCTTGAACCCAAAAAAAATAAAAAATAAAAAAGGCCAATCTTATCTAAACCTGATCGGTTGTGAAATGCAACATCTTTGAGAACTCGATTCCACTAAATGTATATATAATTTCCGGCAGCAATAATAATGTGCTTCATTACGTCTGTTTCTTTTACAGTTCCTTTTATTTCTATTTATGTACGATTCCTTCCGACATCCCCTTTCGATTGTTGATAAGCAATCGTTGTTTAGGACATCCATTTTCATTTTAACAGCTTCGGCAAAACAAGTTACAATCTTAACATGTTTTTGTGTTTTTCAAAAATTAACTTCAAAAAAGTTCTGATCTCGGATTGTCATTTTCAACAAAGATTGTCTTTTCATATGCGGTGGTGGGTCGATATGAAGCAAGATTTTATATGCAACGCTGCTCACCTCTACGGGACGCTTGCCGCTCCCTCACCGGCAAACTCCTTAAAACCATCGACTGAACTGAGACTATATATATATAGTTGGGTTTTGAGGGAGGATTTTGACCAAATGGTTGGCTAATGTATTGGTTGACATTTTGTCAATAAATCCCATATCAAAGTGGTGGGTTAAGCCTCAGCCATTATAAGCCGACACAAAGTCTTTTTTTTCCCCCCCTTAATTTTTCTCTCTGGATCATGTGTAGGGTTACTTGGAAGAGAAGCCAAGCAGACGAAAGGCCAATGGTCTAGATAATGTCAATCCATCCACTGACTAATAATTAAAAGATGAAAAAAATATAAATATATATGTATATATTTTTATAGAGATTGGTATTTGATAATGTCAACTTATTCTATCAACATGTTCAAAGGTTGAAAAATTAGTTCTGACTCAATAAATTGGATTTAATTTTAATTTTAATATGATATTTTATGATTCAAACGTCAAACTGAACTAAATTAAATTTAAATTTAAAATTGAATTTTATTTTTTTTCGGAGGACCATGACCCACTTCAACCCATCTCGACCAATAAGCATGCCATTTCCACCTCCTTTCTTTATATTAACCCTACCAAATGCAAAAAATGGAAAAAAAAAATACATGGCAAACATTACTAGACAAATGTTGGTTGATGGTAAGAAAAATTTTATAATTCGTTAATAAATTATCAAATATTTTTATTTTTAATTAAATTTATAGATAAAAAGTCAATACGTTATACTAAACTCACTTGTAGAATCTAAAAACTACATTTAACACAATAATTGTTTTAAAAAATTCAAAATTACTACTATACTCAAGATTGAAAAGAAAACAATGTAATTCATCAACTACATTAATTATTATAAAAAACAAATTGCAATTTTCAAAAAAAAAAAAAATTAAATTAAACGTCCAACAATGGAAATAATTAAATATCATTGATGGAATATCTCTACAAGTTTTTTCCTTCATCAGTCAATAAAATCAGAGTATTTACAGCATTGATTTTTAATTAACAATCACACTTTTTTCTTTTCTTTTCTTCTTCTTCGTAAATTTAATTGTCTCAAAGGAACAACCTGTTTTTGCCTCCACTCCGATTCGAACCAGGGACGACTCGGCGGATAACTCACCCACCTTTTTCTGCCATCTCCTTGAATTCTCCGGAGCTATTTTACAACTCACCGATTTTCAGCAATGTAGTAATTAATTTTCACTCGAGCTAACTCGGAACTGAGTTAAAAACACGGATAAAGATCGAAGCATTTTGTTTTCTATTTCCACTGTTTTCCTTACGTATTACCAGATTGTTTTCTCAGCGATCCCTTGCAGTAACGGTCGAGATTCCGTCCAGAAATCGAGCGTACTCCTGATTCCGACGTGACAGCTCCCTTTGAAGTCCTCGATGTTCACGAACCTGCCGGAGTGACCCGGATCCAACCGGGAAATGAATCGGATCACTTCTTCGAAAACGGACTCGTCGCAGGGGATCGCCAATGGGCCTTGGTTAGTGAAGCCGTACTCTTCCTCGGCTTGGATAAGGAGTTTCTTGAAGACGGGATGGTTCAGATACGTGGCGCGCACCACGAATCTCCTGCAACTCGCCCCCACGTAGACCGCAACGTGTCCAGCAGGCACATCGGACGGGATGCGGCTGGCAGACATGCGGGCCTTGTTCCTCCACCGCCGCAGCATTTGGCGAAGCCTAACAATGTGGCGAATTTTGCTGCATTTCCCAATCCCCGCCGACATCTTTCCGGAAAATTAAGAAATCAGAGAGAAAAAAAAAAATAAGTCTTTGATTTGTTTGGCTTTTGCTTCTAAAGTTAAGGGGAAAAATAATTTAGACCGGGGGATCGAGTAATCGGAAGCTAGAAGGATTTTATAAAAATAGAGTGTAGAAAAGTGCCCAAAGTTTGAGATAATTACAAGACTGTGTCTGCTGCCCTACCGATTATTCAATTAAAAAAGCCACCCTAAAATGTCTTTTGGCATACTATAAGGACTTCTACAATTAATAACAATAAATAAATTTAAAAAATTATCTAATATTTCACATTAAATAAATATAAAATATATAAAATTAAAATATAATATGATATGAATAAATTTTTAAAATTTATATAATATAAA
Source organism: Adansonia rubrostipa (assembly GCA_038381775.1). Lineage (NCBI taxonomy): Eukaryota > Viridiplantae > Streptophyta > Magnoliopsida > Malvales > Malvaceae > Adansonia > Adansonia rubrostipa. The sequence continues at coordinate 9,274,696 of JBBYHM010000001.1, read as the reverse complement.
TTATTAATATATTAAAATTAATATACATATAAAATATCTTAAACATTACAATAATAAATAAAATATACGAATATAATATTACTACATGAATTATCAAATTTAATAATACGAGTTTTGTATCTAGTTAAATGAAAAATATTTCACTTATAATGAATAAAAAATAAATCATTAAATTTATGTTATTATTAAAGTTTTTTTATTTAATTTGATGTTACGAGTTAATGATATTATTTTAATTAATAAAATTTTAAAAAAATATAAAATATTAGATAAAAAGAAAAAATAGTTTTAATTATTTAAAGATTATAAAAATAATTTGCTTTATATTATAAAAACAAAGTCAATAATTATTTTTTACTTTTTATTTAAAGGAAAAAACTTATTGTGAGTATATCAAATTTCAAATAATTATAATATTTGTAACAGTGAAACAAATATAAAAAATAAATAAAAATTTTAAATTTTTATTTGAAAAGATAGATGCCATGTCATGTATCTTTAAAGAAATATTTTAAAAAAACAAAATTGATACATTAATTGAACAACTTTAGAAATAGTCATTTGAGAATCAAAATTAGTAACTAAAAAACAATGAGTAATATGACTTCGAAAAGATTGATATCTAGAAGAATAAATTTTTAAAAATATATATTTAATTATTTTTTATTTTATTGTTAACTTTAAATAAAATTTTTAATATAGAAACGGGTGAAATGATAGCTAAAGTATGAAATTAAGAAAGAAGATATATGAAATTAAAGTAGTGATAATTTCACTTAAAAAAGGGAAAGAAAGCCACAAACATGCATGTATCTTCCGGAAAAAGTAACAAAAATATTAAATCAATAAATACAGTACTGCAAATATATGTTATTCGAATTTGATTATAAATATTAGATATAAATATTTATTTAATTTTTATATATTTAATATATTTTAAATTTTTTATGTATTTTAAAAAAATTTAAAAATTTATTTTTATATTTTTATATTTAAATTTACGTCTAATATAAATGTTTACATAAATACTTAACGAAAAATAAAAACTTACAGCAATATAAATGCAAAACAAATTTGACTCTTCAAATAATCAAATGGATAATCAATGATTATCTTTCTTTCTTTAATTTTCTAGGTTGAAATGATAATACCTTCCCAATATAGTAAGTCAAATCAAGCAAGCAATTCAACTTCATTAATTCAAGTTTAGACTTTAAATTATGGGTAATTAAGCACAATGAATCTCAATTTATGCAATATTAGTCGCCCATAGTTTTTTGTAAACCTCCCCCTTTCATATAACAATAGAAAGGATAAGAATACAATTAAATTTAAATTTAAACGCTCATATATTAATATTATATTAATATATTTTATCGTACAATTTTTTTAATACATAAAATAAAAAAATATATGGAAGCCTTTGAAAATAAAACCCACCACATGCAAAAGTAGGGCGAAAAAGAAAACAAAAAGGTTATGACTATTCTAACAATTGGTCGAGTTAATTGAAAAAACTTTTGTTTCCTAAAACATAAAAGAAAAATCCAGCCCTCGCCTAAACCCACGATTTTGTATTCTCCGTATCTGACTATGCTCCATGTGCTGGGATGCCCCACCTTTCCTTTTCTTTAATTCTACAAAACATATTGTCAAAAATTAAATTCGATAATTTTAAATTTGATACGAGAAGATAATATAAAAATAATATATTTAATAAATATGAATATCATTTAATATAATACATATTATATAAATTATTAAATATATAAAAAATTCTCTCACCTTCATCACTCATTGATCTCAATAAAAAGCCAATTATCTTCTAATTATAGACATAAAAGCTTTTTAAAGTGAGATAAATAATTAATCATTTTCATATATATTTCTGCTTTGTGCCCTTGAATGGTGAAGATGGGGCAATAGGGTTCATGGTTCCACGTGCATGTTACGGGGAAGGTAGGTTGCATTCCCCCAAACGTCATAGTATTTGCACATTAAGAAGTTAAGAAACCCACTTGCTAGGATTTGAGGATCATATCATTTATTTCGTTTTTATTGCAAACGTCTTTCGAATTTTAACCAAATACATCCCCAAAAGACATGGTTGATACAGCATATATTAAGAAAAATGTTGAAAATAATTTAAAAAAATAATTAAAAAAATGTAACAAAGGGGATTTAGCTAACGTAAAAGCTATGGTGATATCTTCTTTATCAACATAAATCATGATGGGTGATGATATGGTGGACAACCTTTTATGCGGTTGCAAGCATCTTGTTCAAAGGCTGCCCAATCTATATTGGCACGGATTTAAACATAAGATTTTTATTATTCAAATTAATTTAATTTAATTTAATTTATTATTTATTTAATTAAAAATATTTTTGTTTAAAATTAATTTTATAAATAAATTATTTTAAATTTTTAAACAATAAAATAAACATACCAAATAAATAAAGTGAAGATCATATTAAATCCAAATAAAAAATAAATAAATTTTTAAAATACAATATAATTTGATTCAATTCATAAATAAATGCAGTTGCAGGAAAGGAACCCGCAGAATCGAGAAATAGCATTATCCACGCCACTACGCCAGTGTGGAGAGGCAACATGGCACCGTCGTTCAGTCAAGGAAGCCATGAGAGAGAGAGAGAGAGAGAGTGGGGCTGAGGGAGGTCGCTTGAGTGGGGCAACCGCCCCCTTCACCAATGGGCCAACTAGATTATATTTTATGTGGCGACTTGCGAGTACAGTTGGAGGAGGCTACTTTTTTTTTTTTTTGGCCAAAGACGGTGCCTAGGTTCATAGCCGCTTAGGCTTAGTTGTGCTGAAAAGTGTCACGAGCCTCACGGACCACCCCCACGCCTTATTTCGGCTTAGCAATTTGCATCCCCTGTTCCGCTCGTACTTGTAGATGCCTTTTAATAATTAAAAAAAAAAAGTATGTGTCTATCTTAGACCCACGAGTAGGTCGGACCAAAGAATATGAAATTTTTAATTTTTTATTTAAATTAAAATTGAATAAAATTTAAATTTTATTTTTCATGTTTTTATATTATTAAAATATTTTTATATTTTAATAATTAAATATAAATAAATATATTATTTTTTGGATAATTATTTTATAATCAAGACTAACTCTTAATTATTTTATTTTTTATTTTAACTTATAATAAATATAATAGTAAAATAAAATATTTTTTATTTTATTTTTTTCAATTTTCAATCATATCAAATAATTAAAAGAAATTAAATTATTTTTTATTTTTTTATTTTTTATCAAACATACTAACAAAAAAATATTTTTTTATTTTTTTTAATATTTTATCTTTTTAAATTTCTTTCCGTTCTGTTAAACAAAACATTGATATGAAATTTAGAATTTCACCCAAACAATGCTTTCTGTTTTAGTAGAACGGAACCTATATATGGAAAGCGTAATTGCAAATATCAAAGAAGAATTTGTGGTGATGGAAACTCAAGGTTTTGGAGGGGGGAGAAAGGACAAATTAAAAAAAAAAATCAAAAAGCTTAAGAAAGGCAGTTAATTACTTTTTGGAAGGTGCAAAGAATGAAAGAAGAAGAAGACGTGTTTTCTTCCTTCTTTACTTCTTTAGTTACAACAGAAATATGGGTTTTTTGCTCCTAAATTGTATTAATCTGCGTCTGTTTTTGTTTTGAGAATAAGGAACCTTAAATATATATATATATATATATATATATATTAGATTTGCACATTTTTATAATTTTTTATATTTTTTATATTTGTTTAATTAGACTTTTATATTATATATATATATGTATATTAAGAAATAATATTTTTGATCGATATAACAATCAGATCTATTCAAAACTTAATTTCCATGTTGACAATTATAATTATCTTATTAAATTTAATAGTCGATTAATTAATTAAAATAATAAAAAAAATTAAAATTATATAAAATTAATTTAATTTTACGTTAATATAAATGAATTCGTACTTACTACGTATACTAATTAAATTTTTTAATTTAAAGGTAATCAAGCTGAATTAAGGCCGATAATTTTTGGTGGAAGGAGAAATTAATAAAGCCGGCATATTACATGATTGCTAGATAGAAAGCTTAGCTTAGAATTTAGGACAAATGTCATTTTAATGTTTTAACTTATTCGGACTTTGAATTTATTATATGTTCCACCCACTTTCGATGTTTGTAGAACATCTTCCAGAGTTTGCCATTTTGAGACTCTCGATTTTTCATTTGTCAAAAATCTAGAAGAAAAAGAAAATATTATTAACACTCATTTTTCCATTGAATAAAACAAAAAAATTAATAAAATTATTGATTGCAATATTTAATACAAAATTATTATTATTATTATATATTCATTAATATTAAAATATTTTTTAAAATATTTTTTAACAAAACCCAAAAAAAAAAAATAAAAACTTATTGGCCTAGTTTACAACTTTGAACAATTCCACATCACTGTGTTGGATTAGTTAATGTGTTAAAATTGTAGTAATTCTATAATATTATTTTGTCATTAATTAATCCAAACTTCTTACATGGAGTTATCGTTCGCACCTAATATTTGGAGTTATTAACTATATATATCAGTACATCATTTTAATATCGAAATTAGTAATTAAATATTTAGAGTTTATTCAGTTGGTTCATTTATTTATTCAAACTATAATAATATATAGCGATAAACTTTTTTTTAACTTTAATTAGCTTTTATAATTTGACTCATACAAATAACCGAAAGAAATATTAATCAGTGCCATTAGAAATTAGATAAGATGATTGAATAGAATCCGGTAAAGAAAAATTGTAAATATCAACACATTAATAATTGAGATGGTTTTTAGAGCTCCCCAACAAGAAACCAATTCAATATTGGATAAGGATTCAAGAACCCAACATTAATATTATCATTTGGATAGATGGAGGTTGATATCAATTGTAAAATGTGATCAATCCCCACTTGCTTATAAGAGAAAAGGTTTTATAAATTATTTCAATTTGCATTTTAGCTTTAACCATGAAACAATTAAATTTTTGTTTTGAGTTGATGAGATCTAAAAATATAATGTAATTTTTCTTTGAAGATATAGTATTAGAAATGTGTATGGGTTAGATGAGATCTAAGCTTTTGATATTAACAAAAATTAATTTTACTCACGCCTAATTTGACTCGAATACGAGCAAAAAATTTTGCCTAAATCATACAACTTAGGCCGATACAAGCTCAGCCAAATTTATAGATAGAGTAATTGATCTTTAATGAAAAAGGATTGATACTTATTAACAAAGGCTTGTACCTTATTAAAGGAGAATTGATCTTTTTTTAATAATAGTAAATGGATCGGGTTAGGTTGGGATAAAATATGCTATATTTAAAATTTAGTTCATTTTTTCATCAAATCTATTTTTTAAATTTATTTTTTTATTTAAATTTTTTCAACTATCGAATGAATTTTTTATTGTTTGGTAATGATTGATAAACAATTTAATATCTAATTTCTTTGCTGAAATGTGTGGGAACCGAAATTTTTTTTTATTAGAACAAGTTTATAATAAAATCAAATAGAGTTTGAACACTCTATTTGCACCCTCTTCTCTTTTAAAAAAGATAATAATCAAAAGTACAAAACTAAGATTACATATTGGTCAGCCATTTTAATAAAGAACAAAATGGAGTAATTTAATATATTTAATGGCCATCCAAATAGCCATTAATTTTTTCATAATAATAATAATAATAATATCTTTGTCAATGTTTGATTTACAGCTCCTATATATCACCATCAAAACAGCAATTCCTCGTTTTTAGAAACAAATTTGAAACTTTCTTATATGGCAATCTATTTGTTCAATTTACAACAACATAAGCTAATTTCAATTTTAAAATTTTTGCTTAATTACTTTATTGAAAATTTGGAAGTGTGTGTAAGCATGTCAACTTGAAATGCACCTTTCTATGTAGATTATCATTAAACCAAGCTTTTAATATACTCTTATAAATTATAAAAACTTTCCCAAAGTCATTTTCACTAAGATTCATTTTCTATATTTTGATGAAAAATTATTCTAGGTAGCAAAAAGTGTGATGAATTGTCCTTTTAACAAAAAATTGAAGACCAATTTAAAATCTTTGAGACCATATATATACACACACACACACAAATAAGCAAAAGTCAAATTAAATTCTTATATTGCTTGCAAGTTTAGAAAGTTGAAATCATTCAAGGACTATTGATTGATCTAATTTTATGTTGAATTTGTTTATTTAAATGCTATTTAAAATCAAACGTCAAAGATACATATACTCTTATTCTCATATCAATCACAATGCTCTATTTTTAACTACAAAAATTATAGTAATTGAAATTCACTGGAAACTATATGATTAATTATTATTATTATTACCATTTAGTATGGTTTTGAGTCTTGAAATTAATGTAAAGAATGGAAATGAAGAGTAAGGAAGGAAGCATTATCCAGAAGAAAAACATGTGTGTCTATATATAGATATATATATATCATATTTTTTAGCAAGTTTTATACATGCTTTTGGAGAAAAAAATACAAATGAAGATAAGAATATATATGAATGCATATGGCCAAGCGCAGTCGAGTAATTGACAGGGGCGCGATGAGCGGACGTACGTGCACAGATGTCATGATTAGCTGAACATGAATGAAAGCCCACGACATTGACAATTACCATCAAGTCCGCAAAATGCGCATGCGACCGAAAGGAAGAATAAAAAGCAGTACAGATGGATTGCACTAGCACGTACAATCTGCCACCATTTTAGAATTTTTACCGTTAAAAGTAGAGTTTTCTCAATTGTTCCACCTTTTCCAGACTGACAAAAGAACTTGGACGGTAAATGGATCATACCTTGAGGAATTAAGATAGGTACAGGGTGAATCAATCCAACGCAAAAACAACCAATCAAACCCAGTTACTTTCTCTTTTTTGTGACCATGAAATAATCATGAATGTGTGTGTGTGTGTGTGTATATATATATATATATTCCTTTTTAGTTCTCTTGGTTGGTGATTCCAAAGAATCCGTACTCTCACAAGGAGCTCATTGGCCATAAGCTCTATGCTTCCAAGCTTTCGTAAGATCCCAAAAAATGTTAATGGATACTTAATGATATTAGTTAAAATGACATATATATGTATATATATATATGTAATTAATATATTATTTTTTTGAATTAGTTTCTAAACCCATTCGATCCCTAATTAGTTTCTCTATTTTCTTTTTCAAAAGGGTTTGGCTAATGATACGCATAAATTTTATAAATATCATTTTAATGAACATCATTAACATTTTTCATTTCTACATACGATTATTTAATTTTATT
>JBBYHM010000001.1:9235088-9266064 GCA_038381775.1 Adansonia rubrostipa | reverse complement strand
TTATATTATCGTATTTAAAATTATTAAAAAAAACTAAAAGCTAAGAATGCGGCGAGTTTAACTTCCAAAGGCCATGGAACAGAGTGCTATAGGGTCCAAATCTAAAGTCTAAGAATCTATTTTAAAGTGGCTTGTTGTGGCTGTTGTACTACGCGTGCGTTACCCACCGATTTCAGCGTTAAATATGCTCCGTCCAATCATATTTTCACATCCTCATTCACTCACAAGCCTTCCGCAAGGTTCATATGATCATTCGTGCCGCCAGGGAATGTTAAATGACACCCCAAAAAAAAAAATACTTAGTTGAAATTTATAAAAAAATTTATTAAAAGTTACTTAACAATTAATTTAATAAAGTTATCTTTTATTTAATATATTATTTTTATTGAATTTAAAAAATATATATTAATTACATGTTTATTTCTTTTTAATATCATTTTAATTAATGTGATATTCATAAAAAGAAAATCTTAGTACATTAATATTTCTCTAGAATGTCTATATCAAAACAAAACAGAAAGTTATAATGTTTTAGGCTACTCACAATAAATAAATATAAAAATTTTTGTTATTTATTATAGAATTATTATTTTAAATACTAAAGTTTTTTAATTTTACATGTGAAATTAAAAAAAAAGCTATAAATTATTATTTATTATTATTTAACTTGGCTCACATTTTAAATAGCCAAAAAAGTCTTTTAAAACATTTGTTTATGAAATTATAAAAGTTAGTAATATTACTTTGTTTTATCTTAATTAGATGTATTAAAAATCGTTTACCAAAATAGTTCATTTAAGATTTTCGTTAATAAAATCATTATTTCGGTTATTTTATTCAGAATTTGTGAAGGAAAACAAAAGCATTATTTTCCAATAGAAAAAAATGTTAACCAAAAGAGAACCAAAAGAGACAACTTTCCTTTTTGCTTTTGATCTTTCATTGTTTTGCTTTGTTTTATTTCTTTTTGGTCTACGAAGGAGAGAGCAACCATGCAAGACGGATCATGACCCACCATTTAAAAAGTTGTCCCCTTTGGCTGGCCCTTGAGCAGCCCTCTTTGGGAGGCAAGACTTTGCATCATGTAGGGTGCATTAGTACTTAATGCTACGCTTAAAATTATTTCCTCATTTATTCATTATATACTTATTCTTTTAAAAGATAACTTTTTAAATAATTTAAGATTTAAATATTAATATTTATAATTTTTTTATATTTAATGATATCTTTTCATATAAATCTTAATGTTTGTAATTCATTTTCATATATCTTACATTGCAACTTTATTTATAAAAAAAAAATTTCTCAAAAAATATTTTTTAAGATTAATTAATGTACTATTTATAATAATATTATATTAAATATAATAATTTATAATTTAGTTTATTACTATCAATTTATTAAAAGAAGATTTATCTACGTGTATAAGAAAAACCCAAAATATTTTGACATAAACAAAGTATAATAAATGGGGATGCGTGCGTGAGGCCTTTTTGCCCCATGCGTATTCAACCATGCAATAGTAGTAGCTACCATCAGTCGTCACTTTTTTCTTCTTCTTCTTCTTATTATCATGTACACAGCATGACTTTTCGAGAAAAAGCCTTTCTATCCTTTTTGGTGAAATTCTCTCTCTATTTTTCTTAATACATGTGCATATAGATACGTCGGACCGTGACTCGTCTCTTTTACGTCCTTTGTTCAAATCCGTAGAAGGTTAGATTAGGTTTGATTTGAAAACTTTATCATTATTTAAAAAATATTAAAAAATTAATTTTTATAATAATTAAATTAATTTTATAAGGATAATTGTTAATAAATTTTTTTTATATCAACTCACTTGTGAACATTTTGTTTCTACAAAGTAGAAAAAGACGAAGTAATCATAGTCTAGTTTGTGTTAATGTTAATTCTCGACAACAAGCAATACAAGCAAAAGAAATTAATAAAAAGTAGTAAATATATTTAATAGTGTATGCATATTATTGAAAGCAAGATCAATAATGAAGAGTAAAAAAATTTTTTTTTGCAATAAATGCATGAGAAAAACAAACAAATGTACTATAAAGATATAAAAATTGGAGGCACATAAATGTTATTGATGTAAAACAAGGAAGCAAAGGAATTATTGGCAGCCTACATTTACATTCATCTTTAAATATAGTTGTCTATGTTTGGACAAAAGTTTATTAAAAACCCCAACCCCAACCTCAATTCCAATTCAAATCCAAACAACCCCAAGGTATAGCTTACATACTACATTTAGCATTTAAATCGTTCTTGCAAAAGTGGTTTTAAAATGTTATTTAAATTTATTTAATATATCATTTATAATGATATTATTGTATTAATATAATGAATAAGAGTTATTAACAGGTATCCTGACGGTAAAAATTTCTTAACTTGATAATCAGAGTTTAAAAATTACCACATATATTATTTATTTATTTTTAAATATAAATTGAATTATGTTAACTCTATTATCAATGTTTATGGAAATAATCCATATAATAATTGACAAATTTATTTATCGATCATTTTCTATGCATGACATGAAAATATTATTTTATATATTAACCTTTAAAATTGCCTCAACTCTTTGGATATTCATTGATAAAATATTTTTTAAATTTATTTGATCAAAGAAAAGAATTTTATTAATGAGTATCTTTAAAATTAATTAATATATTATGGGTATTATGGGTCTCCTTAATTGGTTCCTATAACATTAACTTAGGATTACTTTATTATTGTTCGCAGAGTTTTTTTTCGAATTTATTATATTATTTCTATTAATTAAAGAAAAAGTGATACACTATATGTAAAATTTTTTTTACAAATATTACTTTAATCGGCGTGTAATGAAATTAGTTAACAATTTTATGTATTATTTACAATAATAATTGATAATTTTATTTTTAATTTTACTATATTAATAAAAATATTATTATATATAATAATTTAAAATTTTAGTAAGAAATTCATTAATAAAATCTTAAAAAAATAATTTTGTCCAAAAAAAATATAAAAAGATGAAAAATAGGAAAACAAAATGTGGCGAGTTGCAAAAACTATATAAAAAAAAAAAAAACTATATAGTAATAGCATGTGATGTGAAAAGAAGAAACGGCGCCGTAATAGTGGGAAAAAAATAAAGGCGATACGTGTCCGGCTGCAATTGTTCCCACTTCCTCATTGGTTTTGTCGTGAACCGCACGCGTGATGATCGGTCAAATATCATACGCAAAAAGGCACTCAAAGCTTTTTTTTTTCTCCCTATTTTCCACTATTGGCTTATTAAAAATTAAATTAGATTAAAACAAATAAAATAAAATGACTTTCACACGCTTAAAGTCTAAAGCAATTTTCAACAGTAATTTATTTTATTATAATTTTGTAATTATTTAATAATATCATAAAAAATTTTTATCTTTAAAAGCATAAATTTTATATAATAAATTTAATAATTTATATTATATTTTCTGATATATTATAATTATATTTTATATATTTTATATTTTTATAAAATTTTTATATATTAAAAATTTTGTATTATATACATATATATTTATATCAAATTTTAATTAATTTATCAGTCACTCATTTGTATAATCGTCTCTGACCTTTTTCAAAATCGAAGAGGAGAAGAAACAACCAATCCTCATTGTCCACGTGTTAAAATGCCACGTAGGTATTGTTCATCATCTTACACGCTACTCTCCGTCGCTTACCATGGCTACCTCTTTTTTTTTAAAAAAAAAAAAGAAAGAAAATCTTTTTTTTTTTTGCTTTTTCTCTTTCGCTCGTACTATTTTCGTGTTCTGTTAGTTTTGCTCTGTTTTTCGACATTTCTTTATTGATTTTCCTTTTAGCCCTTTTATTTTATTATTTATTATTATATAAAATGTATTGGTTCGAAGTTTAAAGCTGCAACGGAATCACCTATATACAGAAAGTGTGTTCACAGGATAAGAGCATGCACACTCTTCCCTAGTTTCAAGCAACTTACAGAATTCTGATATTCATTCCTTTTTTTTTTTGAGTATTATGGAGAGGGAAAAGGATTGAAAATTTACAAGTTTTTTAAACTTCGGATTTTGTTTATTTTTTGATGATCGAGCAAAGGGAAGATAGGAATCAAGAGTGATGATGAGGAATGTGGGGTTTCATTGAAAGGTCTATATCTTTTAAGAGAAAAAGAGAGAGGAGCTACTCAAATGCTTTGGTCGGCGTGCTTTGATGCTGCTAACTGAAGGAGGGAGGCTTTTTTTTCTTTTTCCCCTTCGGTTATATAAAAAAAAGCCCTCCACATAAGAAAAGATCTTTCTTTTCCCGTGTTGATCCCTTTTCTTTGCAGGTTTTTGTTCCTTGATTTTGGACTCCGTTTGCTGCCATTGTTGAGGGTGGTGAGTGTTGAGAGAAGGGCTAAAAGGTTCTCTTGTAGTGTTTCATGAGACCCTTTTTTTTCCTTTGATAATTTCTCCATCTCTAAAAGATACTATACGTGATTTTGCTTAGGTGGGAGTTGGATTCAGTGGAGCAATGGGAATGGGAATTTGTTTCTTCTCTTTTCTAAAGGTTTTTTTTTTTTTAGTTTTTCAAGCAAAGATGTAAAGTTGGGGTCTTTGCTTTGAGAGTTCTTATGGTTGGTGTGAATTTCAAAGGAGCCTAAAAAGGAAGAATTCTTTCAGTAAGTGAAGACCATAATGGGTTCTGTTGTTGAAGAGAAGATCAAACCAGGAGCTTTTGTTAATGGAGGAACACAACCCACTCTGCTTGAGGAAATGAAATTATTGAAAGAAATGCAAGATCAATCTGGTTTGTTTTTCTTTATAAAAAACTGGGCTATTTTTTTTCATTGTTTAGTTTTTACAAAATTAATTCTTTACTCATATGTTAAAACATTTCGTTTTAGTTTTTATTCGATTTCTAAAAGTTGTTGTTGCTAATAATTTGAACCAACCATTGACGTTTCTTTGATAGAAACTTACAATGAGAGATTTTAATTGTTAAGTCATTACTTTGTTTTAAAAATGGCGACCGGTTTAAGTCTTCAACAGTGTAATGGGTAAATCTCTGTCGAATCATGTGTCTCATGGATGTTTCTTTTTTTCCTGACTGATTTCAGGGACCCGTAAGGCTATAAATTCCGAGTTATGGCATGCCTGCGCAGGTCCACTTGTTTCCTTGCCTCAGGTGGGAAGTCTTGTGTATTATTTCCCTCAAGGACATAGCGAACAGGTTTGCATTTATTTCTCTCACTTTGATTATTTGCTTTCCTGGAGGCAAAAACCGCTTCTTTTTCTCCTAACTTTTCTCCCAGTTGTCTTCTTTTTTGTTACATTTTTTTCCTTGTTTGTTTTGTAACATTCATTTAGCATTAACATAATGGGAACTTAGGCTGATGGCTGCTAAACCAATCAACTCATGTCTTAAACATTGCCTGAGCCATGTTTCCGAAAATACCATGTTTCCACCAGGACTATGGCTGCTATATTATACTGCACACTGCACAGTTTTCCGCTCGGATCACAGTTTGGGCTTATTTCATTCTGATTTGAGTTGAGAATGATGAATATATATTTGCAGTGGATGAGTTGCGTATTCACATCTTTTAACTGGCCGCATCATTTGGATTCTAAAACCGATGCGTTAGGCTTCTTCCATTGCATACTATGAAATGAAACTTAGGAGTTATGTGCCAATATATCACCTTGCAGCTTCCTAACAAAGCCAGAGATGCCACAACATGGTGGGATACTAACACTTGGGAGTTGTCTTATAACATTTGAAAAAAACTGTACTAAAATCCCGGAAATTTATTGAAGCATTTCCATGAATTTTGTCACTTATATAATCAAGAACCACAGGACTGATGAGCTCTCTATTCCTTTGAGCAGGTAGCAGTGTCCACAAAAAGAATGGCGACCTCTCAAATTCCGAACTATCCAAATCTTCCATCTCAGTTGATGTGCCAAGTTCACAATGTTACATTACATGTATGTCATTTATATATAGTCACTAAGGCAAATCAATGTTGCTTAGGCTTAAATATGCTCCCACTACTGTATTTCTTGTTCTAAATAAACACTGATGTTTCTTCCTTGTAATCTTCACAGGCAGACAGAGATACCGATGAAATATATGCCCAAATGAGCCTTCAACCGGTGAACTCTGTAAGCTTCTCTACTGTGATATATATCTGAAACTCTTATTAATTTCCTATGCAGTTAGATGTGACAAAAAAAAAAAGAAACACACTTTTTTGCCATTAAGATAATGTATCTAGACTTCAATATACTGTTCTCATTTTTAGGATTTTACTTTGATTAGGAAAGAGATGTCTTCCCGATACCAGACTTTGGATTGAAGCTGAGCAAGCATCCAAATGAATTTTTCTGCAAAACTTTGACTGCAAGTGATACAAGTACACATGGTGGTTTTTCTGTGCCACGCAGAGCAGCGGAGAAGCTCTTTCCTCCATTGGTGAGGTTCTAATAGGTTGATCAAAGCATTGCTAGCATCCATGGACATTCAGGGACATTATGTGAAATCACATTACTGTTTTTATCTATTTTTCAGGATTACACTATGCAACCTCCAACTCAAGAGCTTGTTGTGAGAGACTTGCATGATAATACCTGGACATTTCGCCATATATACCGTGGTGAGTGTTCTTTTGATTATTCACATTCTGTTTCAGCAAGTAATCTTATTTGACAACTACAAATATGGAAATTGTTTAAAATGAAATTTGGCCACATGAGTCTTTATTGCTAGTTCTCATGATAAAGCAGAATTATTATGTTTATTATTATGTTCGTCTATGTATATCCGTAAAAACTATATTTTGACAATATGAAGTTGATCTCTATTATAATACATGTTGTTTCATGCAGGGCAGCCTAAGCGACACCTTCTTACAACTGGGTGGAGTTTGTTTGTTGGATCAAAAAGGCTTAGGGCTGGTGATTCCGTTCTCTTCATCAGGTATGCTATAGTCACATACTGCAATTGTTTTTGAGATATATATACTTGCTTATGTTTGGTTCAAGTTATTCTCACTGCTAAATCATGATTCTATCTTATTGTTGAAAGGGATGAGAAATCACAGTTATTGGTGGGTGTGAGGCGTGCAAATCGTCAACAAACAACATTGCCGTCATCGGTTCTATCTGCTGATAGTATGCACATTGGTGTCCTTGCTGCTGCTGCGCACGCTGCTGCCAATAGAAGCCCATTCACAATTTTCTACAATCCAAGGTGTGTTTGGTAGCATTCGTCTCGCACCTCTATTTTGCATCCTATATCTTGACACTGTTCTCTCTTGTCCTTTTGTAGAGCGTGTCCTTCAGAATTCGTCATCCCTTTGCCTAAATACCGTAAATCAGTATACGGGTCTCAAGTTTCAGTTGGTATGAGGTTTGGAATGATGTTTGAAACAGAAGAGTCAGGAAAACGTAGGTAAGTTTCTAAATAGTTTCATTCTCTCGCCATATGTTTCCAACTTAAGGTGCTAGAAAAATTTTGTTTGTAACGATCATTTGTGGTGTCAAGGCACTACTTATAATAGACGTGTTAGATTGTTAAAGCTTTCTTACACTTTTGCACAAAGTGAGATATTATAGGCCTGTTTCATGTTGTTTCTTGACAGTGTAAGATAATATAATTATTGTAAGATTATTAAACTTGAGAAAAATATCCAATATATCTGAATATCTAGATGTCTGTTAATTTTTTTTTTTTTCAATTTTCTGCAGATATATGGGCACAATAGTTGGTATAAGCGACTTGGATCCTCTGAGATGGCCTGGCTCGAAGTGGCGCAACCTTCAGGTTTGCTTTCATTGATACCGTTTATTGCAACAGGATACTGATTTAAATCTTGGTATCAAGTAGTAGAGCTTTATTTGCTGGTCAGTTTAATCATGGAACTTCTTCTATACATTCTCCAAACAGGTTGAGTGGGATGAACCTGGATGTAATGATAAACAGAATCGGGTGAGCGCGTGGGAAATTGAAACTCCTGAAAGCCTCTTTATTTTTCCTTCTCTGACTTCAGGTCTCAAGCGACCATTACATCCTGGATTTTTTGGTAAGCTTCTGTTTGTGATATTGAGTGGTGGTTAACATTTTTACATACTTATCTAGTGGCTGTATTTTTTTATGCTCACAGGAGCAGAATCTGAATGGGGAAGCTTGATAAAAAGGCCCCTACTCCAGTTTCCTGACAGTGGAAATGGGAATCTTCCCTTTTCGATCTCGAACTTATGTTCCGAACAGTTGATGAAGATGATACTGAAGCCACAGCTCGTTAACCATCCTGGAAATTTTGCATCTACTTTTCAACAAATCTCTGATGCAAAGGTAATTCCATTAGAAGAAATGAAGAACTTGCAGTCTAAGAGCAACCAGAAACCTGAGCTAATGCAATCCGAAAATCTGTTGATAGAAAACCAAAATCCTTCCTTATTAGTCCCCGACCAACCTGATCACATCAAATCAAATATGCCCAAAATAAATGCTAATGCGAACCTGCATCCTGCAAATAAGTTTGAAAGCCAAACGCAAGCTAGGAGCAGTGACGAAAAACTAAAGTTGGAACCAAAGCATTCAACTGAGCAGTTGACTTCAACATCAGAATGCAATGAAGAAAAATTGGTGGCAAATGCTACAAGCCCAACTATGTTGAACCAACTTTCTTTGCCTAACCAGAACCAGATTCCACTCCAATTGCAAAACAATCCATGGTCAGTTCAGTTACAGTTGGAGTCATCTGCCCTCCAAGCTCATCAGATGGTGGTATCGCAAGCTGATATTAGTACTTTAAGCAGCTTTCTTCCTTTCTCAGACACTGACGAGTGGACGTCACACCTTTCTTCTTGTCAACCTTTTGCTGGGGCTTGTAGATCACCGGGTCCTATGCCAGTGGTTGGTTTACAGGACTCTTCAGCAGTCTTTCCTGAAGAAACCGATCCTTCTTTAACTACAGGAGGTCAGGATGTATGGGATCCTCAGCTGAATAATTGTAGGTTTTTATCCCAAGCAGACCAATTAACTTCATTCACTCAGCAAGATCCATGCAGTCTTAATTCTGGTGCGGTGAAAGATTTGTCTGATGACAGCAACAATCAAAGTGGGATATATAGCTGTCTTAACATTGATGTTAGCAACGGTGGTGGCAGTACTGTGATTGATCCTTCTGTTTCCACGGTCATTCTGGATGAGTTCTGTCCATTGAAGGATGCTGATTTTCAAAATCCTTCAGACTGTTTGGTTGGAAACTTTAGTTCTAGTCAGGATGTTCAATCTCAGATTACCTCTGCCAGCTTTGGCACGTCTTCCGGCAATATTGATTTTGATGAGAGTGGCCTTCTGCAGAATCATTCATGGCAGCAAACAGCTCCGCGTGTGAGAACATACACAAAGGTATATGATAACCTCCATTTAGATTTTGGATACGAAATTTCTTTTGAGGCATCAACTGACATTGAAATTTTTCTGTATGGTTGTATTACTTTTGTTTTTGTAACTCTCATTTTTCTGAACTCTTACTGGGCCTTGCTGACAGGTTCAGAAGGCAGGATCTGTCGGAAGGTCAATAGATGTCACGAGTTTTAAGAACTATGATGAACTAATCTCTGCAATTGAAAGCATGTTTGGCCTTAAGGGATTGCTGGATGATCCGAGAGGTTCAGGGTGGAAATTGGTATATGTGGATTATGAGAATGATGTTCTACTTGTTGGGGATGATCCTTGGGAGTAAGTTTATATATTTATTTCGTTTGTTAATTCTTTTGTAATTGCTCTTAGCTATGCTGTTCCGATTTTTTATTTTTCTTGAAATATAAATGTCAAGTGCTCGTGTTTGATGTATATCCAAATATAACTATGAAATATGATCCTCTAATAACTTTCCAAATACATGGGAAAAACTTGGATAAATCTAACCATATGCACATCTAACGCATCCATATCTGACATACATCTGAATTCAAGTGTGCAGAGAACTTGATGTCTAATGGCTATGATTTTCATGTCTGTGCAGGGAATTTGTAGGATGTGTCCGCTGCATCAGAATTCTATCCCCTATAGAAGTACAACAGATGAGTGAAGAAGGGATGAAGCTTCTCAACAGTGCTGCCACAGTGCAATGCATCAATGGCCCCAATTCAGATGGTTGCAATGCAATGGTTAAGGTACCACCGAGCTGAATTATATATCATTAATGCTGTCCATTGTTTATTTGGAGAAATGGCAGGAGAGTCTTCGATTGCTGAAGAATCAGATGTATTTCCGCTAGTATGTCTGTAAGCTTTGGTTTGCAATTCGGATGCTCTTCTTTTAGCTTTCACGTGCTAGAGATGGAAAATGTGATGTACCAATTTAAATTACATTTTTCAGCAGGAAATGAAGGAACTATCAGACATCAGAACCTAAATGCATGCTCATGAGTGATGATATATATATATATATTTCAAGATCCATTACATCCTTAAGATTGTATAATATGATGTTTTGGATCAACTGGAAGATGTTTGAGATCCAAGCATACAGATTGAATCATGATATATTCGGGGTCAAAAGATCAAGGAAACATCAAATATGGAGAACTTAAAACAACTTAAAGAATGTACTCAAAAACGAAAAAAAAAACTTAAAGAATACACGATGGAAATAACCAAGACGGGCTAAAAATACTAAAAGAGATGGAAGAGGAAAAAAAGGGGTTTTTACATTACAGATCAGAGGCCGTCCTCCACCACTGCTAGTTGCGGAAGGAAACAATTGCAGCATTTATTCCACCTTTAGAATAAATTCATTGGGGGGAGGGGTATATTTAATAAATTTTGCACAAATTTTGTATGGATAAAGATAGAAATTTCAAACAATATTTTCTTACCTCCATCATTTTTTTTCCAGGAAAATGTTTAATCATCAGAATCTCACTGGTTTCTGTAAAACAGCAGATAGATAAACTTCAGGTTTTCCTGATCCAGCTGCATCCGTTTTATCTCCTACAACCCATTTCAGCTTCTTATAACCAAATCTTTCTATCAAACGAGTCAAAGATCTCTTCTTTTCATCATCAGCACAATAAATATTATCTAACCAAAGCAAGCCACCTGCCCTTAAAATCCGATCGATATCGAAGATCAAGAACTCCAATTTTTCTGGTTTACCTCCCACATCTAATCCACTTGTGACATGAATCAAATCGAACACATTATCATAGAAAGGGAACCGATGGTCCAAGCTCAAAAACAATGGGAAAAGGCCTCTAGCAGCAATGAATTCACTATATGGTGCATCAACATTCAAGGTGTTTGTAATCACAGTCACATTCCTCTCAGCCATTCTAGCAGCAAAAGTCCCAGACCCACCTCCAATATCAAATCCAATTCTAATCCCACCATTACTCCCCATAGCTAACACGTCATCCATAAGAAAATCATTCTTGCTTCTAGCCTTAACATATTTTTGAGTCTCATATCCATTAACCAAATCAAAGCAACCAACACAATCTCTACTCAATTTCTTACCATTCAAACAGTTAAAATTCTTGCAACCAAGACCACTCCAAGTAACAGTCTTTTCACTAACAGGTTTCCAAAGAGAAACAGGTATAGAAGTAAGACCTGACTTAGGAACAGTCTTGGCAAAGCACCTTCTTCTTGGCAAAGGCTCACATCCCTTCAAAATAAGCTTCTGAGCAAGACTCCAGTCATCAGGACAAGGTCCAGAAACCTTGTAACTCATGTACTGGGACAATAAATCAGCAGATTTGTCACAAGAATGCCCCACAGAAGCCACCATCTCAGTGATACCAGTTCTTGAATCCTTCCCCAAAGGAAGCTGATGATGTTGCAAAAACAACTTAAGCTCAGCTGCAAGATTGGGTCTTGAGAGATCAAAAGTGTCATAACCAAGGAGCTCTTTTTCAATTTGAGCAAGCTTCCTTTGAGAAGAATCGATCTCTCTTATAATCAAAGAGACCTGTTGAGAGATCAAAGAGATGTTTTTGTGAGGATGGTGAAGTGGGTTATTTACGTTTTGTGTTGGCGAATACGTGAAGGCATATAAAGCAAAGAGATTGGTGGTAATAACAGAGAAAAGCATGAGAATGTTAACAGCTGAAGAACAAAGTGTTGCTCTCTTGAATCTTGCTGTCCCATCTCCAATTTTCAGTGAAACTGAACCCATCTTTGCTTTTCTGCTGTTCTTTTTCCTTCTAGAGAGTCAAGCCTGAACTGAAGCCAGAGGGATTAAATAAAAAATGGGTTCTTTTACTCTTTTTGCGACTCAGATTTGTGAGGCGAAACCAAGTTGAGAGTTTTTTTTTTTTTTTTTTTTTAATTTCTGTTTCTGTTTCTTTGTTTATTATTCAGTAAAGAAAGATTAGACAGCCAAAATTCAGGATTTAAAGACACCGGAAAGCGAGTCCGTCGGTTTGGGTTGGGGTTCCTCTAAAGATCAATCATTCAAAGTAAGCAAGATCAACGCTCCGAACTCGTTTGTCCCCGAGAAGTAGTACAAGCTTTTAGCGTAGGAGATATTGATAATGGCTAGAATTTAAGATTTCCACAAAACAAATGATTAAAAAATAATTTTTTTTTTTTTTAGAATGTAATTAGATTTTTTAGAAAGAAATAAAAATAATTCTTTTAGATGAATAGTTTTTTTAAATAAAAATGAATGGTTTTTTGAGAAATTATTAATTTAATTTTAAAAAATAAACTGTCACATCAATTATATAAGTGAATGAAAGAAAACTATATGAGTAATTTTAATCTATTGAAATGGTAATTTTTAAGAAAATGGTAATTTAAAAAACATGATAATTTTTAACTTAGTCTAGTTCTTCTAAAATAAATTAATCCTACTGGTTAAAAGAATGATATTTTTTTTCATAGAGTGGAATTCTTTTTTTTTATTAAAAAATTATATAAGATATAAATACCTTTATATATTATTTAATTCATAAGATATTTGATTTTTTTGTCATTTTTTGATAAATTTAATTACACTTGACTTATTAATATCAAACTCAGTTAAAATTTTTATTAATAATATAGATATAAAAAAAAAGTTAAATTTTGTGCAGTATCAAACCCATCACTAAATTGTAAATTTTTTTATGTTTAAAGTAAAAACATTTATCAATTTAATATAAGATAATATTAAATATAATACAATTATATAGCTCGAATATAATATAAAATATAATATGATAAAAATAATATAAAATAATATTATAAATATAAATATTTTAAATTTTATACAATAGGTAATATAGAGTTCGAGTATATATATATATATATATATATATGTATAATAGGTGAATGATGAGTATAGAGAGAAGACGTGATATAATGCGAAGGAAAAAGAAACGGTGTGTTTATATCACCATTTTACCGATTAAACGATGCGTTTTTAGTTGAATCCTTTTCAGTTATTTGCCGGTGGTAATGGCTCTTCAGTGAGACGAAAGGCCACTCCATGTATCTTCCAGAACCCAATCAGGCAAAAGAAAAAAAAACTCTTAATTCTGAAATCTGAATTACAGAAGTTTTTTTTAGTCGTTTTTTGCAACAATGGGAGCATCATCTTCGACGGAGAAGACGGTATCGGCGGAGCAACGAGAGTTGGAAAGCCTCGCAGCTTCCACGGGATCTCTTCCTTTGCTTCAAAAATCCTTCTCAAAGCTCTCCGATCCTCAAACAAACACAATCTCCGTTCAAACCCTTCAGGTAAATGTTAATTCACTAAACAATTATTATTAATTTCAATCAATCACTTAGTTTATAATACCCTTTTTTCCCCTTTTTCTTTTTACATGGATTCCAGCAATGTTTTTATTTAAGTTACGAGGACCCTGTTTGCGAATCGCAACCAAAGCCGGAGTCTTTTCCGAGGTTGTTGGATCACTTAGGATCATCAATAGTAGACTTATTTTTCATGTCTGAAAAAGGAGGCATAAACTGGCTAGGCTTTCTAAGAGGTTACGTTAAGTGCTGTGGCAGAATGTCTACATCGATGTCTCTTAGTGTATTGTTGAGAATATTTGCTATGGCAGTGAAAAAATTGGGACATTCTTCGAATTTGGAGTTCGAATCGGATGACGATGATTGTAAGATAAATGGGTTTTTGCTACCGGCTGATCTGCTTCAGCTTCTTTGGATGTGTTGGGCTATGTTGTGGAATGCCAGGAGTTCTAAATTTTCTGAAGGGAAAGGGAAATTATTCCTGCCTGATATTAATCATTTGGTGTTGTCTGCTGTTGTTTCATGTGCTGAAATTAATGGCAGCTTGGATATATGGGATTGTGATATATTAGGCTTGGATGTTCAGCTTCCTGTCGGAAAGTTTCTTACTTGGGCCATAGCAACAACACCGGCACTTTCGGACTGCTTTACACAATTCGTTAATGGAAGACTTCAAAGCTCAGTTACTGCAGAGGTGCTGTATATCATTTCATTGTAAGATCTGAACAAAATTGTTGGCTTTATATTTGTCTATCACCAAATTCCCTTACTCTGTTGGGCACTCGGCTGATGTCTGCTTGTGTATGTGTTTACCTGAGATCTAGTATATATCTTCTTTCGCATTTTTGATGCATCATTATTATGCAAAAATGAGTTGATCCGGTTGGAAAATCACTAGTTAGATACCTTTTTTTTTTGATGAATTGCAGGACGATGCAGGATCTTCACAATCTATTTCAGGAGATATTTCATTGAAGACATCTCAATCTTTACTTTTAACGCATGGAAGGGCATGGGCAATTTCCCTTGCATCTAGAAACACCATTAGTGAAGAAATTTTGAAGTCATGCTTTTCTGCTGATATTGTTGGAACAGATGAAAAGCTTCTTTATCGGTTTGTCATTTCCCCTTTAATGATATTGTGATTTATCTTCTTAAAGGTTATGCTGCTTAAAGTATTAATTCTCTTAGTAATCTTTTCAAGATAGAGTGTGGTGTTTTGTTGACCTTTGTTTTTTATTTTCATAAGTTCATGTATTTGTTTGGTTGTTTGCGACTTTGTAGGTCATCTACTCATGGAAAAGGCTTGAACAGATTCTGGTCGAATGTTGAAGGTTATCATGGTCCATTACTTATTCTAATTTCCGCTAATTCGAAAGATGCCTATCAGGATAATAACAGAACCAGGAAATGGATCATAGGAGCACTTACACAGCAGGGTTTGGAAAATAAGGATACATTCTATGGAAGCTTAGGGAACCTATATGCTATAAGTCCAATTTTCCATGTATTTTCACCTTCAGGTATGTAATCAAACAAGAGAAAATATAGCAATAGTTGATTGTGTCTTTATCTTTGTCTTTTATTCCCTTCTTTCCTGGAGGGTGGGAAAGAAGGGCGAGTCGGAGCACACACTGAGGATTTTAAGATCAATTCTTTACCTGGCCTATGTAATCAAATTTCTGTCAGGCATTTTTTTGGTTGGTGACTTGGTGAATATAATTACTTGTAATTTTTAACAGGGAAAGAGAAGAACTTTGTATACAGCCACTTGCATCCTACAGGAAAAGTTTATGAATCGCATCCAAAGTCTGTGGGAATTGCATTTGGAGGAACTATTGGAAATGAGAGGATATTTATAGATGAAGATTTTGCAAAGATTACTGTTCGCCATCACGCAATGGACAAAACTTACCAACCTGGTTCGCTTATCCCAAATCAGGTGCATAGCACTATCATATTTAGTTCTCATAATAAATGCAGAATCCTGTAAAGCTATTAGTTAATGCTAGCCTATGTTATTTGGACTTGGGTTGTGAGTGTTGGACATGTGTATTTTTTTTTTTTTTTTTCAAGTTTTGCTATGTATTTGGATGTTTCTTAGGTATGCCCTTATACCCATGCAGGAATATGTGTCGGATACAAGTACGTAAAGAAAATAAGAGTTGGAGCAGCATAGATTCCAACTATTTTGATCTGCTATATTTTTTCAACATGCAAAGGAACTGATATGGTAATACTCAGAGACCTTTTACTGAAATGTGGAATGATTTCTTGCAGGGATTCCTCCCGGTGGAAGCTTTGATATTGGAAGTGGGGGTTTGGGGACTTGGTGGTAAGACTGCAAAGGAAGTCCAGAATTCATACAAGAAAAGGGAAGAACTTTTCACCGAGCAAAGACGCAAGGTAAAATAAAAAGACCAAAACCATTTAACGTTTTAAATCATTTACAAACTCTTCGATGAAGTAATATAGACTGTTCCAAAGGCTTAAGCATGGGATCCGCCCATTGTGCAGGTTGACTTGAAAACATTTGCAAATTGGGATGATTCACCTGAGAAGATGATGATGGATATGATGGCTGATCCCAACAGAGTTCAGCGAGAAGATCGCTGAGCAATTGACCACAAAGAATATATTTGAGAATTTGTGTATTCGTATTATTTTTGTATATTTTATTATGTTATAATCATATTTAAAATTTTTTTATTTATCAGTTCTGATATATTATTAATTTATATTATCTAAATTTTAAGACATATATTAATGTTGTGTTTTTAGTACATTACATGTATCATATTCATGTGATTGTGTTTTATATTGGTAAGAGAACTCGTCATTCTACTATAATTTTCTAGCTTTTTTAACAGATCCCCTGCCATTTATAGTGTAGCTTGTTTGTAAACTATTTAGAAGAGATGAGTCAATTGAGAAAAAAAATTCTTTGTTCTGCCGTACATTGGCCGTAAAAAATTTGAGAACTAATGTTTGTAACTGATTTAGGCCCTTTCGTACCGTTTTGCTCCCAATTGTCCGCATATAACATGCCACGGTTAATTCATTTTTAAAACTTATTACACTTGTATATAAGTATATAAATATAAAAGCGTCTGCAATGAAGGTGTGTTTATTCTTACATAAGATATATTAGTATCAAAATACTTGAATTAAATACGTATGTGAAAAAAATTTTAGAGTATTGATAAGTTAAAAATGATATATTAAAATACATCGTATTAATATGTACTAATATTAAAACAAACCAAGAAAAAATAAGATATATTTGTCATGCCTTAATACATGAAATATAAATCAATGTTAACAGATGGATGCAAGAAGAAATAAAGAAACAAAAAAAGAAAAGAAATGCGGCCTTAGAGAAGAATACGTGCCAGACTACAATGGATTGTGAATTATCAAGGCTCTCTCGCCCATAGCTTAAATCTTGATGCTTGATTCCAGACTTAAAAACCAAAAAAAAAAGGTGAGTACTATAATTAAACTATATGCCAAAAAAAAATTAAGGGAACAAATGATAAGAGCTGCAGTATACTTTTTCTATGTGAAAAAAAAGGCATATATTATGTTTCTAACTGCTTATCTCTCTATCCATTTTCATTCTCTTGGCATTAGGTGCGTCTGGAACGTTATTGGCCTTGTTCTGGGACGATGCATCATGTTGATACGCACAATTGGCTCCATTCCTGCATCCCCTAGAGCTGTTAAAGTACATACAAGGCTTCATTATCCTCGGCTTCGAGTCTCTTGATTTTGGGTTATTTATTACTTCTTGGTTTGGCCT
The DNA here is from genome assembly GCA_038381775.1 of Adansonia rubrostipa. Classification (NCBI taxonomy): domain Eukaryota; kingdom Viridiplantae; phylum Streptophyta; class Magnoliopsida; order Malvales; family Malvaceae; genus Adansonia; species Adansonia rubrostipa. The sequence continues at coordinate 9,248,496 of JBBYHM010000001.1, read as the reverse complement.
TACTTGTTGATTGTATCGGCTATTGAACTTCTGAGCTGATCCTTGTTTTTCTCCTCCATGCTGCTGTATCAAGTTCTTGTAATAGTTTACATCCTTCTTCTGAGGAAGGACCGCAGCCGGTGATGGCAAAACTGGACGGACACCAGGAAGCGGACCCTGTTTATTTGGAAGTCCAACTCCAACCCCATTTGGCTCAGCATAAAACGGTCCACCAGAAGTAGCTGCTAGGGATGCTGTACCATTTTCTGTTCTATTTATGTGGACAGGAGATGGATCAGATAGATTTACAGGTAGAGGTGGGTCAAAAGATGGTACCAAAGGGGATGTCGATATAGGTAAGTTTTGTGCACTTGAAGCCACTCCATAATCTGTAACCAATTTCTCAATCAATTTGGGGTTGCTGAGAATTTTAACGAGTAAGTCAGGATCAATCATGTTTCCATGTTCATTGCTTTGGTTAATTGCTGTAAAGACAGTAGATGCAGCAGCTGCTACACCAGGTTCGACGTTAAGGACCATTCCAGCCGCTGGATTCTCATTGCCTGAAGCACCTGAAACACTTGGCATACTGCAATGCAGAGGAGGTAAAATACCAGGAACCAAAAACTGAGCCTGCGTACTAATGGGGGCACTGAATGGTGCTAAGACATCAGATGGTGTTTCAATTGCTGCATCCTCATCTTCAATGGGAGTGATAGGTATTTGAGGAGTTTGCTGATCATCGTAGTGACAGTTTTCTATGTCTGCTGAATCGGCAGGGCTGCACAATGAGAAGAAAATTTAGGCTCATGGTAAATTAAAGCTCAAGAGAAGCAGTTTTTTTCAAAGACCCAACCCCCCTCGAAAAATAAAAGAAAAAGAAAACTATCAGACTTTGCAGGAATTGCAGATAGGCGTGGATAAACGGCTTCAAGCAGGCTCACTTCTCTCAGATTTTGAACCTCCACCTCTTTACTTTCCTCTCCGGCAACTACTTGCCAATTCAAGTCCAGTACAAACTGTGGAAATGTAAATTCAACTTTCACAGAAATGCTGAGGACAATAATCATAAATCAAGCTAAAATCGAATGGCCAGAAAAAAAAAATCTTTAGAACTGTTACTCTGAAAGGACATCTCCATTTAATGACAGGGATTTCCGACAAGTTAAGCTGCAGATGATGTGTAGAATGAGCTCCTTCAAAGCCAGGAGGCAGAAATTCATCCACAGCTGCCCCATTTAAATGTGATACGGAAGAGGTTTTTGCTTGTAGGTGATCTTGAGTGCCCAACCCAACCTGTAAAGGTGATTCCTCCGATAGAAAGAGCCTTATCTGTTAAAAGAAGCATTTATATTTTTTGTTTATCATCTTCAATAAAAGTTAAAACAGGGTTGTAAAATGCTTAATCATCATTTTATTGTAGAAACACCCTCTAGCAACTGAACTGAAGAGAGCTTGTATAAACAGGGATTTGTTTTCAAAACTTTCTCACACTATATATGCATATATATATATTTATATACATATATATATATATATGATGCTGATATGTGCCAACTAATATGTCATTTTTCCGAGTTGTTACAAATCTTTTGACCTATCACAGAATCAGCTGAGACTAACAAAATCTGAAGGTGAATTTCAGATGCTTATCCTTGTAAACTTCGCCTTATACTTTTATAATTGGAAGCACCATAAATCTAGAATTAGTTACTCAACTAGCTTTAGTCCCGGCAAACAAACATCTTGATGGAAAAAGATGGTAAGGTTAGCTGTCTGTATAAACAGCCTATAAACATAGGACAGGGAAGAAACATTTGGTTCCTCACAGTCAAATAGACGAGTTATGGTACAGTCAGGTTTGTCATGAATCTCATTGAGTATTTCAGAATAAGATACATGTTACCAACCAAAATGTAAATGGATAAAACAGTGAGATCAGCTATTTGTCATGTTTGTGATGAACTCAGCCTATCTATTGAGGGAAAATCTCACTACTTAAACTCGTTAAAGTGCACAGTTGGACCTTCTTTCTTACTGGCTTGACAGAATTTACTAAATGGATTGCCCTTTTAAGTTACACGGACCATTGCAAAGGACATGTCTGAAATCTCACATCAAACAAAAGTAAAAGTTAATTTCAGCTTATTTCAGAATTCGAAAGAAGAACTTAGGATGAGACCAAAAAAATAATCTTTATCAACCTGTAGTAGCTATAATAGGGACATGTCCATTCAATTTGTAAGGAACCTCATACATCTATAAATTAGATACTAAAATTGGAACTTCTCCAAAGGAAACTGAATACTGAATATCCTTTCAAATTGTTTATGACTCAGGACAAAAGGGAAATACTTAAGACACTTTGGAAAGACATTTTAATCATCCAACATGAAAGGGGTCAGACCACAAATTACAAGGTTTTGTGATGACTACAAGCAATAATCTAAAGTTGAGATTTAAAGTACATTCCACTCAAACTCCGTGGAGTTTTTTACTTTGGTACTCTTGTTCTGTCTAGGTGAACATTATATGAAAGGAAGCATCATGAATTGACAAGCCAGGGATGTTAATCAAAGCTATATACATATATATATATATATGTATATATATTATCTTCATTGGCATCTTTGAATAAGTTAAAAGCCAAAGTCTTTTTTACCATTCTCGTTCTATCATATCCTGTGTCTAACTAGCAATAACAAACTTCCAAAATCCACTGATTTACTCCTATAAAAAGAAGTTCCTAAAGGGTGCAAAAAACTAAATTAGCCATAAATAACTCTGAAAAAGAGTATAAGAAGTTCATCATTTCATACCCTAAAAGGCTTCATGCAACAATGCCGTCACCAAAATGAAAAACAAATCTGGAATCATGCTTTGCAAAAATACTAAAAATGAACTAAATTAACTACCAGAGAAGTTCAAAAATGCAATTCGAACACGGTGTGACAAAAGAAAAAAAAAAAAGAAAAGAAAAAACCCAAAACAGAATACAGGACAGTTTCATATATCTTCATTTTTGAGGTCCATTCTCTTTTTCATTTCTCTATTTCACCTGAAACAGAGCTCGAAATCTGGGAATTTCGAAAGTAAACGTTGGAATTTTTACCTGACAAAGGTTCACATCCGGTGCCCAAGTAACCCTCTTCGATTTGTGCACTCCTCGCATATTTATAAATCGCAAAAAATACAATTATATTATAATCAAAGATATAAAATCACTCAAAAATCCTCCTTTTCCAGCTTCGATTCCGGTAAAAATGTTACGAGTCCAATTCCCAAAATCACCAATTTAGGGTTCGATCAATTAAAAACCCTAACTCCGACACTACTGTTCTAAAAACAAAAAGGGTCTCAGCCTTTGCATCAACTTACCCGTTTCGAAAACCCAAATTACACGATATACAAAGAGCTAATCGATTAAAAAAGACCTATATATATCTATATCTAATCATCTAATATTTCGAAACAGAGAGATCCAAGGTAATCCTAGAATCCTCTGGCTTTTTTGCCTTGCCGTTTCCCCATCTCTTTTTTTTTTTTTTTTTCCAATTTCTCTTTTAAATATGTTTCACTTTTTTTAAAAAAAAAACTTTCTTTTAGGCTTATGTTCTGTACCGCGAGATCCTGTCGAGTGAGCTCTTGTACACGCATTGTACTGACGCGTCAAAGTGGGATAAGAATAAATAAAGACCTTTGTACTTATAAATTATTTAAATTTAATTTTAAAAAATTTAATTTATTTATAGTAAAATTGAATTCATCTTGAAATATTAAATAAATTAAATAATTTAATAATTTAATAATTTAATAGTTTAATTAAATATTTTATTTTAATTTATGTTAAAAATATTAATTTAAATTTAAATATAAATAATTAAATTTAAAATTAAATATAACAATATTCAATATTCAATAAATATATTTAATTAAATAAATTTAAATAATTTAATTTTTATTTTTCATCAAACTCAACAAAAAAATATGAAATCTTGCATTTTAATACAAACTTCCCTTTAACTTGTTTGAACTTCCGGCTCGATTGAACTCTTGCAATTGGGGATGTTTGGAATTGTGACGTTGAAGTACACGCGTAGTAAATGCGGGTGCGGATATTCTGACCGCATTTTTATTTTGTTTACTTTCCTTTCCTATTCTTCTATTTTCTTTCAGTTTTTGAGTTATTTTTATTTGTTTATTTTCGAGTTAAACAATGAAAGGACAGTAAGTTGATGAAGAAGGTCGCAGCTTGGGCACAGTCAACACTCAAAGTCAATGACTTTACGCTGATCATGTTTGTCGATAGAAATCCACCACGTGGCTCCTTTCTTTTATTTGGGAAAAACAATTTGATAGAGGAAAATGAAAAATTAAAAAAAAAAAGAGTTTTGAATATATTTGATTGGAAAAAAATGAAAGGAAAAAAATTAAAACATTATTATTTTTTTATATTTATTAATAAAAATAAATTATTTTAAATTAGATAAAAAAATGATAGAAGTGTGTGTTAAATGTATATATTTATAAAATTATCTATTAATTTTAAATTTTATTTTTGCATATTAACTTCTAATAAGTATAATAATAAAATAATATATTTTTTTATTCCATTTCATTTTTTAATCATACAAAAAATGAGAGGAAAGAAAAGTATATTTTTTTTATTTTTTTATCTTTCTTACGAAACACATTAATAAAAAAAATATATATTTTTCATCTTTTCATTTTTTTCTTCTAATTTTTCATCTTTCCGAATTTCTTTTCACTTTAGCGAATGAAGCCTTAAGGCCGATACTTAAGGTCCATTATTTTCATTCATTTACCTTTTTTGGACATCTTAACTCAAAAGGACAAAAATTTAGATCCAAACCAAATAAAAGAATCATTTATTATATATTTCTCACCAAATATTATACACTTCTAATTTAAGAATTCCAATAAAGAAAGGTTGCAGACCTAAACTAAATTTCGAGTTCACTTTCTCAGACTAATTTAATAAATTCAAGATTTTACTCTTAAAATGCCTATTTGAGAATAAAACCTTCTTTTTCGAAAGCATAAATAAACAGTAAACTTCAGAAAAAAAAAAAACTACACCCCTAATTTTATAACCAAATGTATCATCTAGAGTTTGATTAGGTGATGGTTAAGTTGTATTTCTGGCTATGAAAACATTTTAACCCATGTTTTGTAAAACAGAATTGAGCAACAATGAAAGATTCTAAAACGAAAATTAAATATCAAACGAATTTATAGAATTTAATCAATGGAAAAGAAAATAAAAAATAAAAAAAAAACAGTCATTGAAATTGTAGACAATGCAACAACAGAGAATGGCGGCCGAGTTATTACAAAGAAAAGAGTGATCAAAGCCACTTCTAAAAGCTCTCCACTTTACAGTCATTGTCTCAAACTCCGGACAGACATCTCAAAAACATGTTGTAAGCAAACCTGAATAATAATCACACCAAACAGTGTTCAACAAAATCCACAAATCATAACTCCCAGGCAAAAAGTTTTGAAAAAATATGTATAATAATAATAATAACAATAATTTCAATGGTTTTACTACTGGTAATATACAAGAAAATTTTTTCTCAATTATATATATATATATAAACTCTGCTCACTTGGGAAACCCCAGATGGCATGCAAGAATCAACTGATGTGGGAAAATGCCTTGGCATAAAACTAGATAGTAAGAACAATAATCAGCTAACCAGCTCCACTTTTCAATCTGAGAGGTTGAATAGCGTGACACCGTGGTATACGGTTGCTCCAAATAAGCCTATTCACCTTTGCCATCGTCTCTCTGAAACAAACAGGATGTCAAGCTTTTAAGCACAAGTCACTAATGTGAAAAACCTCTAGAAACATAAAGGGTCAACCCTTTCTAGCCCATAACGAATGGCGTAAGGCAGCATGTCATGGTGACATACAGTTCCCTAAATGAATGAGTGATATGAATTTAAGTTCCGGTAAATACAAGGATATCCTGATGAGAAACAAGAGCTTCGCATGTTAAAAAGCTCAACAGAAGTTATTGCTAACAAATAAAGGTTATCTGGTATGCTTGAATATTTATGAAAATCAGCTAGTTCGAAGCTTTATTTATTGTATAAAAAAAGTACAATACTGGATACCCTTTAAAAGAAAATTGAAGAATGTCTAGAATGTACTTTTTAGCTGGCAACACTGGATGACCAGATAGTAGCAAGGTCAACAATTTAAGATAACGTTAAAATAATAAAGTTTAGAACATACCGTGACTAGGATTGGTACCATTTCCTTTTCCACCCTGCGGGGCTTGAGACATTGATCGCTGGATTCTCGGAGAACCATGCCTCCCATTGACACCAGGTAAGGAATGTCGCTTCTTGATATAAATGTCTCTGTCTTGCACATCCGGACTTGATCTTGGTGAATTATTTGCATTAACCTTAGCTCTTGCAGATTCCGTGGCTTGCATGAAATGGGGAAGAGAATTGCCACTGCTACTATCTCTTGGTTCCTCATCGATGTTCTCATGTCTTGTTGAACTAAAAGAATTGCGCCTCTTCCCATTTTTCTGATCTTTGGGCAACTTTTCCATACTACTTCTCGCACCACTACTATTTGCTGGAGTTGATGGAGAACCCTTGGATGCAGACAAGAACTTGCACTTTTGACTGCTCTTGTCGGTTTTTTTCTGTTTAGCTTTCACTGACACCTGACTAGAAGGCGTTCCTTGGGATTCCGGAACAGTCATATGACTCCGGGGAGAGGCTTCGGGGGATGGCCTGTATGGTTGATTATTCACAGAGTCCTGCTCTCTCTGCAGATTTGATGTGCTTTTCAGTGGCTCCTGCTCTACTTGAGGGAAGTCGACAATCATTAAATTTGCCGATACCCCTTTAGAATCATCAAGTTTCTCGGTCTGGTCAGCAACAGATATAGAAGAATCAGGCACTGGGATTGCAACTGTAACATTTTCATTAACATCCAAATCCCTAGCACCATTAGAACTGCAATTTTCTTGCTCAGAAACTTTGGCACTATTTTCATATTCTAGGTTTCCGACTTCAGATCTATCAGGTGAATCGAGAGTGGAAGTAATAGAAAGTTCAGTGCCACATTCAGAGCCAACATGTTGAACCCTCCAATAATTTAGGATTGGATTTTCAGAGATGCTTGGCTCCTTTGCCCTGCTTATTGTATCTGCCCCAGATGACACAGTATCCAAGTTTGATTCAACTCCAACCTCTTGGTGGGATGAATCAATTGATCTACTTGAATTGGCTGTTGAACTCAACTCCTCAAATTTGGTTTGTGCAGCAATAAATGCAGGATTACTAGCCTTTCTTGATCCAAATACAAATTTCTTCGCCTCTGTTTCCAGTTGTTCAGAAGCCAATCTTTTCATAGAATGTTTGGGTTGTTCACTTTCTATTTCAGGCTTGTTAGAAAGACAACTGACCTCTATTTGAGAACATCCATCCATTTGCATTGTTTGATCTTGTAAGTTTAACTCCTGAGAGGTCTCGTTCGCGTCAGATTTACTCATGTTGTCAATTTGAGGTTGCTCCAAATCATCTGTTACTGAAGAGGAAATTGGCTGGCTTGCCCCAAACTTAAAGTTGGCTGCATCATAGGTGATTAGATTCTCTTCATTCTCTGATGAAACCAATGCCTCCCTTACATCAGACTTTGATTCACTTGACACGGAAGTAGCTTCAGATGGAACTGCAGCAGTAAGTGGAGAGTCACAATTGTCACTTTTCCTTGTTTCCGGTTGTTCAATATGTAACTCTGCCGTTGATGCCTTTTCAGATGATGACACAGACATCCACCTCTCCAGCCAGCTCCAAGCAGAATTTGGCTTCAACGGATCACACTTGATGCGGATAGGTTTGGTCTTCGGAGTTGAATCCATCAGCTGCAATCAAAGCAAATTCTGAGATGGGTTGACATAATTTGAGGGACAGGTGCCAGGAAATAGTTAAAAACATGTAGCTAAAGAATGTCGATTTAACATACCTGACGAGCAAACCTATTGCTGAGCAGCTTCTGTATGGAAGTATAAGTCATATTTTGTTTTGTTGCCGAGCTTCCCTGCTTCACGAATAAAAGAAAGAATAATGGGTAAAACTATCAATGAATAGCAGTTATTGAAAGTAACAGATTGCACAAAACTTTTTCCACCTAGAACACCAAAGCTCCACTAATCAAAAGGATTGGATGATATTATTTGCTATATATTTCTAAGTGATTCATTGCACATTGTCATATAAAAGGAAATTAATTACGCAAACATCATGGGCTCTAGGACCGTTAGCCCATAATATCTGAATGTCTTGTAAAGCTCATCAAAGAGTAAACAAATCCTACATGATACTTGCATATCTCTCTCAAACAACAACTGAAAAGTAAGACTGAGCAAATTACAGATACAACTCAGTCTCCACTCCTTGTTTAATTAGATTTGTGCCAGGTGGGCGGAAGTGAATACTTTTAAAGGTCTTCAAGGATCACTTTGAACTATCATGCTTGAAAATAACACACGCAAGTAGAATGTACTCTTAATTATGGGCGGCCATCTAAGCTGAAAAACCTATATCCTTTAATTGAACTAGGAACAAGTGGCATAAAGTAAAGCACTCGTGCGGAAATCCTAATTACGCCAAAGGAACAGGACACAGATTAATAAAGAGACCATAGATTTAGATTCTAAGAACACAGGATAAATTGTAATATTAAAGAACGGTTTCTTGAAAGTGGAAGCTAGCATGCCACCTATCGATAATGAACCAGAACATCTATGGAAAACAGCCTTCAGACTCCAACTTTTGATATGAGCTAAAAGAATTACCAAACTCTGATTTTCTTCATTGTACTCGCCACCCAGCTTCTTTTCAGCATAAGACCCTTCTTGAGATAGGCGAGCACGAACAAGAAGTTGCATTTTGACAATGGCTTGAACGCACCGTAAGGTCCCCACAGCATGCCTTCGAACCAAGTGCCCACGTACAGCAGCCTGCAACTTTACTAAATTCTTAAGCTTTCCTAGCTTTTTCTGTGCCTGCCAATGAGTGCATAAGATAAAAAGTAAGAATATTACTGATTACTCAGTTTTAAATTCATGTTGAGAAAGAAATTATACCAAGAACGCTCTGATAGCAGTCTGGACGATAACAACAACAGATTCATCCAGGCCAGCATCAACTTCAGCCTCACTTGTGGTGACCACAACAGGTTCAGGCACTTTTGATTCATCTGGAGCCAGCAACTGAGATTTTTCTTCAGTGTATTCTATCAGTGTCGGGAACTGAGATTTTTCTTTTGTGAGTTCTACCGTAGTCAGTGGCTGAGGTTTTTCCTCGGCAAACTCTTTTGGTGCCACCAACTGAGATTTTTCTTCGATGTACTCTTTTGGTGTAACCAGCTGAGGTTTGTCTTCAGTGTACTGAATGGCGGATGTTTTCTCTGGAGCAGTCGAGACATCTGGCTGTTGAAAACTAAAACCAGCAGATTCTGGACTTTCCTTGAGTCCTCCGGAAGTAGCTTCTTGTATCACAGTGTTGCTAAGCACTCGATGCCGTTCAGATCTCTTTCGAAAACTCCATCCCTTTTTGTCACTTGATCTCTTATTCTGGAATGAAATTTAAACAGCTTAATTCAGCTCAAGGGGAGATGGAGAACAGGAAGACAGATAAAAAGAACAATTTCCCAATTTCAAATGAATTAAGATGCTTTTAACTCTAAATTCCACTTCGAACGTATTGCTTTTTTGATCTTTTTTACATGAATTAAAATGTTCTTAACTCTAAATTCTAGCGTCAATCAAATCAAATTCGGTTAAGGGCTATCAACAATGGAGTCCCAACAAGGTCATATCAGTACTACTTTAACTTTCATTTGTCCAAGAGACAAAAGATGGACCACTACATCTACACAAGAATAGCCTCACATTTCCTTTGTAAAACATTTTAAGACTTCCGACATTGAAAATTGCCAGCAATTTCCAATCACTAATGGCATCACTAGTAATTATATGAATCAGATAAAGAAAAAGTAAATAAATCTCGTTAAAAGACAGTTAAAAGAAAACAAAACCAGTTGAAAGACAACAAAATTTTAAAACATTGCCAGATTTGGAACCTGATACCAAGAAAACAACTTGCATTTCATAAATTTAGGAAGTAATCAGATTAAAAAGGCAGCTTTAACAATTGCTGATAAAAATGGAAAGCCAAGATTTCTCAGATCTTAAAAATTGTTGTGAAGTAAGGCAAGTTTCAAAACTCCGATTCCTCGAGGAAAAAAAAAAAAAAACACGAGAACTGAATGTTTTGAACTCAACACTTCAAACGAAAGTAACTAAAACATCAAATGCAAGTCGAAACAGAACATGAAATCCTAATTCAACTCAAAAAAACAACAAAAACAAAAGGCAGCCGTAATACCTCAGGAACTTCAATGGCGTCGTCTTTTTCAGCAGAATCGCTGCCGCAAGCGATGATTTTCAAACAGGAAGTAGATCTTCCCATTTTTTTCTCTTTTTTTTTTTAGTGGTGCTTAATCTGTTTTATTTTCTTGATTTTCCCCTTCGCTCACCCTTTAAGAGTCTTCAACTCTTTGGCAAGTGTGACAGACACGACAGTCTAATAATATGTTGATGTGTAGTGGTTTGGCATTGGAAATTGCAATAATGTTAAAAAAAAAAAAAACGGACTTCAAACAGACTCCTTAACTCTACTGAACTCCTTACGTTGGAATCCGCCAGTTATCATTAGGTCCGTAGCTTACGTGCTTTGCATTTCTCTCTCTTTCTGTCTGCTCTGCTCGTCAAGAGAACCGAATCAATAAGCTGTCAGATTTCCGCACTTTCTTTTCCCTATTATTAAAATAAAATGAAAGCATTTTTTTTTACCAATTCTCTATAATTTTTATCAAATAAAAATAAATATAATAAAAAATTAAATATAATATAAACATATAAATATTTTAAAATTCATATAAAATAAATTATTAATATATAAAATTTATATAAATATAAAATATTTTAATATAATTATTAGATTCAAGTTTTGTTGTGTACTGAGTAGGGTAAATAATAAATATCTGATCCAGCCGTTCGTCAGCGGACTGGCGACAAGTTACAATGTTTTTTTTGGGTTAATAACTTAATATATATAATATATATTTATACTATTACTGTAAAAAAATTATAAAATATATATATAATGCATACCTAAATTATTAATTCACAAAAATTAGAATCTTGTGGGTGAAAATTTATTACCAAAAAAAAGAAAATCTCAAAAGAGCTGAGATCTTACATAAAATAAGCTTTGTCTGAGATCATGAGAATAGCTTCCAATAACAGCAAGTGCAAATATAGTAATTTTTCTGCAGCGATGTGATCTTGCATCATTAAAGAAGTTTGTCTGAATTTCATGACAATGCATCCAATAATAGTAAGCCAACTGCCAAACCCATCTTTATATATCAAATATTCTCAAATTCACCTCAAAACAAATTTGATATAATTAAAGAGTTACTCATTAAAAATATATATATAAATCTTATTCTAGATTTTTTTTATTATTAAAATATTAAGTTTCATTTAAAAATTAAATTAAAATTATTGTGCCATCAAATTGCAATAGTCAAACACAATTATCTACATCTCCAATATATTAAAAAGACTAACAAATTTGATGTGATGTGTTAACCAAATTTTAATTAGATTAATAAAATTTTATTTAAAATTATTTTAAAAATATATTTAATAAGTTATATTTAAAAAAAAAACCTATTCACTAAACAGATTTGATAATGTAAGAAAACTAGTAAATAAAATTTCAATTATACAAAAGAATATCATTATCATCGTCGTCGTCATCATCATCATCATTATTATTATTATTATATCATGTAACTCATAAAAGAAAGTGTTAGAAAAGTAAAATGGGGAAAGAAGAATTCAAGATAAGTGGAGAAGGTGTTGGGTGTGGTCTGGTGGGGGCATTCATGCTTGGGAGTTGGGACTAGGAATAAAATAAACAAAAAAAAAGGTGTCTTGTAACAAGCAACGGGGTTGTCGAAGAATCCCCTCCCACAAAATCCTACAAACTAAATCCAACAAATAATTGTAATGTGTGTATATATATATATATTGTTAACGAATATGTTGAAACATTTATGGCTAATTAGATTATTATATTTAATAGAGTTTTGTTAATATATTATTTATAATAATAATAAATATTGAATTAAATGTAATAATTAATAATTTTATTTATAATTTGGTTAATATATATTTTTTATAATAATTGCTAATTAATTACATAAGAATTAATCCATAAAAAAATAACTTAATAAATCGTATATATGTTAGTTTTATCTCTACGTAATTTGATGTTTTCATATCTATATATATATAGATACCGGTATAAAATTAAATTTAATTGTAAGATTTTATTTAGTTTTGCGTCATCCTTTCATAAATTTTAGTATAATTTTTATTTGATTATTATATTTTATATTATATTCATATAAATCATATAATGTAAAATTACTTAAAAATATTTATATATTTTTTATTTAGAAATTTTTAACATTTAAATAAAAAATAATATTTTTAATTAATATAATAACAAAATTAAAACAGTTTAACGTACACGATAAATAAAGTCGTTAAATTCAATGATTCTTTCATTAAAATATTAATTTTACAAAAATCATAAAAATAAAATTAATTATCTAGCCTCTAGTATAACATAGTATCATGAGTACTAACGAATATATTGATCCGTTGATAGCCATTTTGTCTTTGAACGCCAGGTGGCAAAAGGTGGGGGTGGATGACACGATTAAAGCACATGATTTCCACTCCACCAGATCCGGGGGAAGGGAGGGGACCGAATGGATGTAACCATCCGCCTGGCTGCACCTGCTATAGCCATATGCCATGTTTGGCTGCCGCAAGTGGGAATGGATCCCATTACACTGATATATTATTATCTGTCCGAGGTGGGTCGCCACCTAAACTTAATGCTCTTTTTTAGTTAGTTAACTCACTATTAATTAGCCTCTTAATGCCCTTTTTTAGTTAGTTAACTCACTATTAATTAGCCTCTAATCATTCTTCTCCTTTTGTGCTTAACCTTTCACGACATGTAGCTACAGACAAACAAACGAACAAGACCTTAATTATATGGTTCCAAATTCATTGGTATTTTTGGTTACTAAAAAATTTATTCAATTATCATTTTAAAAAACATTTTTATTTAATATATTATATTTATTGAATTTAATCAAAATAATTTATTAATTATCTTTTCTTTTTGAATCTGCTTAATCTTTACTATTAAGAATTATTATTTATTAATTATTTTAAATTTTTCATTTGATACATTATTTTTATTAAATTCAAGAAAAAATG
>JBBYHM010000001.1:9223061-9234988 GCA_038381775.1 Adansonia rubrostipa | reverse complement strand
GGGCTTAGGTGGAGAATTATTTCAGCAATCAATTGGGGCATTTTAGGTACAACGGCTTATTTGACTGTCCACCATTTTCCCCAGGGTCCGCTTTCGAGGTAACGTGGTGGAGCCCTTTTCTCACATGGCGGAGGCAGAATGCAGTCACGATTATTTTCATTTAACAAAAAATCGACATCTTTTTTTCTCAATTTATGTCCTTTAAAAACACATTTCCCACTTGTGTATAATCTGACTATTTCAATCCGTATAGGCATTATGCAGGCAATTTGCACCGCAAATATGATTTCAATCTTGATAATTCATATATTATATATATTAAAATTTTATTTAAAATATTATATATTTATATTTTTTAAAATTATATTATATTCTATTTAAAATTATTAAAATCATCATCGTCATCATCTATCCCTTCACTCTTTTTGCATCGACAAGAGGTAACCCTTTACTAAGGACTGTGGCCGCCATCCTCTTTGGATACTCCCAAAAGGATTAAGTTTCAGAGAGCTTGGCTTGACATATATACATACACACACACATACACGTGGGTGTCTGGGGAAGGTCCTAAATCATGTTTTGGTATTTTAATTATGAGTGGGTATATTCATTAATTACCAACTGTCATGGTTGAAATTTGCAAAGAAAAAGATTAGGTTAGTTACTAGATAAGTATGGATTAGACGCCAAATAATTAATTAGTGGCAACTTTAAATCTGTATTACTTAGTTTTCTTATATATATATATATATATATATATATATTGAACACAAATACAAATATTTAAGATAAATGAACAGTTCGTTATATAACTTAAAACGTAGAACAAAGCGAGTACTAAAAATATGGTCCCTGAGGTTTAATAATTTGGGCTGGGCCTAGGGACCCTAGACAGTGTAGGTCCACAAGGAGAAGGGATTCCCAGAGTGTGTCTTCACTGATTTGGAAACAACATCTGGTCTCATTGGGGCCTCGAACCATTTGAGAGCTACTGATGCTTCCTTCACAGCTTTCATACTTGACTTTAGAAGCAAAACTGAGTGAGAAAAAAAAAATGGTCCCCTAACCTTACTTGAAAAAAAGATCTTAACCACAATGTGCACCACAAAAGATTACTACATTTTTGTTTGTTTGTTTGCTGCTTTGCCTTTGCCAGGCCATTGTTTCAACATGTTTCTAAACGTCGGTTTCTGGTTTCGGATAGATTCAATCTGTTTCGGAAAAAAAAAAAAAAAACCAAAATTGAAAGGAATTAGCCAGTTAAGTGTTCTTAATACTTGTAGAACTTTTAATGAGGACCTCACAAACAAGTTGCTTGAGTTGATAAGAACTTTAATACTTTGTACGAAAGATTTAGATTCGATTCTCGTTGCTAATAATAATTCTGAAGTTAGTGACATGTTTTGATCTTGGAAATAAGTTGATCAAGAGAAAAGATATATATTTGAAAGTTTTAACTAAGAAAATATCTCAGAAAGGTAGGCCAAGTGAGTGCTTAACATTTGAAAAATATGTAGGCAAAAGTTAAGTTCATTGGTTTTCTTTGGGCCAGCATGAACTTTGTTTTAATCTTCGGCCTTTATTGTTTGTCGGTAATAGCAGACGCATCAAATCGAGTAATTCTGGACTTTGGATTGGATCATGATCCCACTCGGGCTTATGACAGTTTTTAAAATTCAAGTTTATGTTGGTTTAATTTGAGACATTATTTTATAAAATACAATACATTTTATTTAATTTTAATTTTTAAATATTTAAAAATATTAAAATTTTTAAATTGAAAAATTCAGACTTTTTGAATTTAACTGGTCAAGCCGAATTGAGCCTTGAACAAATGTTTTTCGATACCAATCATGTTGGCCTCATCCGATTCATGAATACTGCTAACTTCGAGAAAGGTTTCCAAAATCAATCGTGCTGACTTAATCCCTGCCTACCTCTAACTTGAAGTTATTGTGAGATCATATATGGTTCTGTATTATCTTAATTTTGTCATAGGCTAACTAACCTTATAAAATTGTTGCAACTTTAGGTCAATCCAGGTAAGTTTCATAAAATCTTTAGGGTGAAACTAATCTATATTATCCGGACTTAAAAGGGCAATTATTGACTATGAATCTGACACGAGTATATTCTTTTCAAAATTTTCTTTATATTAATAGGATCATACCTTATAATTATATCAATAAATTTGAATAAGTGTCAGACTCAGACTTCTCAAACAATTCAAGAATAAAACCAAACTTACAAACGTTTATCAGAGAAGAAGATTGGTGGACTAACCTAATAAACTGAAATTTCATTCAAGTACAACTAGAAGTTTGAGGTACAATACTTTTACGATTTCAAGTAGAGAGTTACAGGTAACATAGTGGCAATTGAAGCCCCCATCATTTTCCAAGATTGGATATGGCAAAGAAAATGAAGAAAAGAAAAATGGATGAGATATATCACATACCCTTAATCTTCTCTTCAATTACCAGCCTTCCCTTGCTCCTGCTAAATGCAGACATCAATTCATAAAACACTAATGGAGGAACAAAGCAGAGGAGAGAGAGAGAGAGAGAGAGAGAGAGAGAGAGAGAGGCCATTTCGAAGTAAACCCCGAATTAAGTTGGCATTACCTGAAACTAGTGATCCTCACTATGGTTATTTCTAGATCATTTTTTATTCCTAACTGCTAAAATGACTGAGGATGCGATCATAAGCGGTAACTGTTCTCCATTACATCCTATTTGCAGTTGGTATTTTGAACAACCTACTTGATTGTGATGTAGCGGTTTGTCCCATGCTTGGCCCAATGGTGCTTAAGATCAACAGGATTGGACAAATCATGACCTTCAGCTGCAAGACGAGTCAGCAGCTTGTTGAAAGCACTTCCACTCATCTTTCTGCCACCAATTCGGGCATGTCTTTTGTTGGGAACTGCTGGCAAAGGATACATCGACAAGGCCGTTGTGCAACACGAAGATTGCCATCCCCCGTTTCCCCATTTGTAGCACTGCCTTAAGACTCCAGTGCAGGAACAAACAGGTGGTGGCATGGTTGAGTCATCAAATACAACTTGATTCAACCCCAGATCCTTATCTTTCCAATCGGACTTCGTTGTCACAAGCTGTTTGTTGAGATCATCACCCGCAACACCTAAAACTTGTTCATCCTTACGCTCAGGTGACTTACCAAACATAATCTTATTCAAGTCGTCATTCTCTCGTTTCACCTTTTTCAGAGGTTTTGAAGCCTTCTTGTTAGGCACAGTTACCTTGGCCTCTTTTGCTCTTTTACCCTGTCTTGACTTTGCAGCTTCAGAAGTACCTGGTGTCACTGGTAGGGCATCACTTGAATGCATTTCCCTTGAGTTGTACGGAACATCACTGATGTGGGGCAGATGGTGAACATTTTGTTGCGAATTTTGCATGTGCTTCACCCCCCGTGTCATTTGGAACCCTGGTGGACAAGAGGACATAGTACCCGATGCCAAGGAGTTCTCTCGATACTGCAGATTTGCTATGGCATTATCACGTTCCGCTATAGCATTATTTCGCTCAGCAATTGCTGCATCTCGCTGCAAGAATGCCATATCTCTCTCCGCAATAGCAGCCTTCTTCTCAGAAAGTGCTAAATTCCTTTCTTGAACAGCTGCATCTCTTTCAGCCATAATTGCCATTATCTGCTTCATTGATGGCTGATGCATCAGCCACTGCAACAATAATGCCCATAAAAATTATCATCGACAGAAGTTTCCAGAAAATGCTGAAATCGAACAAATTAATCACAGAGGAGAGTTTATTCATTTATGTCATTCTATATCACTCCAAGTATCTATAATCTGCAAAAAAAAGAAAAAAAAAAAGCCTTAAAATACCTGGCCCTGAGCCGTTCTATACTGATCTGTTTTAAGTCTTCCATTTTCACGATGCCCACCATCATCCATTGGAGATCCCAAGAAACGGTTGAAGTCGATAAATAACTTTCAAAACTCCGCTGTGAGGATGGTATTCAATCAAGTAAGCATCACATCACTTCAGACGCAGAAAATCCTGTATATCGGAAAAGTTTGAAGGGGAAACTATTAAAGATTATGTTATTAATAGCAAAGGATTACTCCACCGCTATCAAAAAATAGCTGATATCATCCCAAAAAAAAAAAACTATCATCTTACTACAGAGAAGTGTACAAGGAACAGAAAAAATCTGTTCGCAGTTGATCTTCCCTGAATAAGATCTGATGCATAAAGACTTCATCAAGAACTAGGAAACAAAAAGTTTAAATACCAATTATTCTTCACTTATTAGCAACAAATTCTATCTGTTCAATGAGACTCATTTCTTAGTTTAGTCAAGAGGTATATAACCCCAAATAGCCTCCAAAAAATCGGCCAAACACACCAATCAATTGAAAGGGTTTCCAAAGTAGAAACTTTGGAGGCAAAAACATCTACCCCCATATCCAGAGGCCAGTTTTAGATATATCACTATATACAAAGAACTCGAGACCTTAATAATCGATGATTAGAGTTGAATTTCGATTTTAAATTCAATGTAAGTAACTCACCACCTACCTTTTTCCTCCGTTATTTGCCTTTTTAGGATCAGATTATAGATTCTGTAGATAACAAGATATCAGTAACACATACTTGACACTTCAAACATCAACTTTAATACTTTGAATTTTCACATAATATTTTAAGTCTACTTCTTTAACTATAATACCTTACACTTAAGTGAGACAATGAAAGCTAAATTTAAGGGCAAGACTTGAATAACTGTACAAGTCAAACACTCAAAAAAAAAGTGTTTACAATCCTATGCTAAAGCCCAAAACTAAACAAAAACCCAGAAGCATCTAATTCTTAGTGGAAAGCTAAAAAAATCAAGAGTCTTTAAGTTCACTCTCACAACTGTTTAAAAGAACCCAATTCATAAAACAATCTTAAAACCCTAGAAATGAAAGATACGAAGCTCATTGAAAGCACTCTCCCGTTGCTCCCACAAAGCACGAAACACAAAAAAAGAGTCAAAACAAGCTAATCAAAAGCAGAAAAACACTAAAACTAAGCATGATTAAGATGGGTTTGAAGCCAGACCGATGATAAAACCCCCCAAAAAAAAAAAGAAGAGTGGGTATAGAAGAGAAGAAGAAAAAGAAGCAGAAGCAGCTCACCAGTGGAAAGAATTTCAGAGGAAATAGATGGGGAATCAAAACATGGATTTTGGGGAAGTTGGGGGAAATCTGTAGACGAGTGGAAAAAGGGAAGACAAAGGAATTTTCCCTTAACTTTTTGTGTCCTAAGAAGGGGTTTTTAGGAATCACCCCATGTATTCTTTGAAAATTCCTTTATATATTTATTCACAGTTATATACATAAATTTCGTATATTTGTATGTAAATATAAATAAATTTTTTAAATTATAAATATTTAATATTTAAAAAAATCAAAATCCTTTTATATTAACATATTATTCGGTACAAGATCAATACAAATCGATTGGATGCCGTTTATTGTACTTGGTGCAATAGGACAATTTTGCAAGCTTTTGGTGCAGTAGTACCACATTAAAGGGTGTGAAATTGATTTATCAGTGTAATCTACGGCTTACCTTAAAAATAAAATTATTTATATTTATTTTTAAAAATTTTTAACTTTATTAAAATAATTAAATCATATTATGTTATGAAAGTTAATGAGCCTAAATTGTCACGAATCTCTTAAAAAGTGGTATCGATATATTTAAATTTCGAATATTCGCTTCAATGCTCATATGCATTTCTCTTATTTTCGAGCTGCAATTTCTTCGTAAAAAAAGAAAAATTCATCATGGCAGCACCAATGCATTGTAATGTACGTAGCTTGTACAAATTCCCTGTTTTCAACTTTCCATACTTGAATTTAGCAGAACTTGACTGTTGAAAAAGAGTACGAAGAAAACTGTATTATAACCTCTCTAATCCTTTGATCTCATTGTGGGATGGGAATCAATGGAGAGCTCCAGGATCAATGACCTTCCCTGCAATTGCTTATAAGCATGTTTGCCGCAATCGAAAATGGTAGTTCGTCAAGGACATTTAGACTTAAGGATCCAAGATTAAGATCTTAAATATTAACGTCTGCAATGGAAACAAAAAGCAATCAAATCCGTGATTATCACAAATCTCCGGCTTAGTTCGTTTGTCCATAATTGACTTCATAGGTCATATATACCCAGACAAATGAGAAAGAATCAGATGAAAATCGCAAATCCGACTGATTCTGATTACTGCAAACATCTCTTTAGTTGTTGAAGAACATATAGCCAGGAAAAGGAACCATGTTGCACCAACAATTTGGTGGTTGATGATGACTGAAAGAGATTTTCTAAAACAAAAGAAACCAAATGCAGCACCATTAACCGAAACTCTAATCGATGTTTGCCTTCCTCTCTACACTCGACTTGCTAAGGATAAATACACCGATTACAATGAACAGAGCACCTGCAAACCACTGAAAAAGGTCTCAATCAGAACATGCTTGTTGCTGAGTTAATTGCTTAAAAGTAACGAGTATTAGTTTGGTTTCCATGCATTTTTTTAAGCAAAAATATATCGCCGTTAGAACTCGTCACCAAAGCAAAACTCCATAAAATATTTATGGAACAACTTTAATGTGGAATCCAACTTCCTCCTTCTACTTGACTTTTTTAAGTGCCATAACATAAAAGGACTGCTACATAACACAAATAAAAGCGTAACAGATAAGTCATTTCTTCGACAAAGATTAGGGCCTGCTGACAAAACTAACTGAAGTTACGATGTTAGAAGCAATGAAGATCTCTTATTCTTCTAGAATGATTGGTGGCCGTCCATCAGGAAACTTGCCACCAAAAACAGCAAACAAGCAAAAGCCTGAGAGAAAAATTTTCTCATTACCAGCTTCTGTCGCAAAGTAAATCTGATTATTATACACAAACACTGATTAGCATATGCTGCGAACTAATCAATCCCTCCTACAAGTAAACGACATAAACATTTTATTAAACCCTTCGAAGTCTTAAAAAACTACTATTATGATGCTGACCAACTGATTATCTCGCAAAATCTTCACTTTGTTCTTGTTTTTCACCTATATTACCCAAATTCGGATGTGAGCATCGGATATGGGTATGTATCCGACCACAAGTATATTCAACTTTTTTTAAGCTTTTCATGTACTTGAAAGTTTTTTAGAGGGTCATATCCCTATATCCATGTACAAAAATGTGTGAGACATTAGTGTCAGACTCAGATACTTAAAGTAAAATGAAAAGGAAGAGCAACATGGTTTTTCACAGAGGAGGCCAAAGATGATTCCAGCCATGCTGAAATCTAACTGCTAATTTGGGCTAGAACCCATGGTTCTTCACCTTGTTCTTGTTACTTGTTAGTAATTTGTTAAGATATTCAAATATCAATTTCATAAATTCGTTTATTGGCTTTACCTTAAACGACAATAGTTCATCGAACAAGAAGAAGCCGGCAAGACCAGAAGTGAGGAAATTCGTAGCAAAATTCGTAACTGTAGCTTGAAGAGATGAAAGAGCTTTCAAGCTGTTAACGTAACATCCCCACATTATGACGTTGAAAATCAAGACCAGACCGTATCTAAGCATCTGTAAAATTTAAGGACACATTAACTTTAAGATCAGTTATTATTTCAACACTGACGTTAAAACCATGGGTCATTTCAGAATCCAATAAAATCGATGTAAAATTCCTGGGTAATTTACAAATAAACGTAAGACTTACTCTATGAAAACGATGGAATTTCAGGAAAAAGAAAAGAACAAAGTGAAAACAAGTAGCAAGTAGCAAGCGAAATTGAGATCGGCGGAAATTGGTGATGAGAAAGTTACCGTAGGTAAGAAGAGTTTAGCTGAAACGGCGGCGAACGCAGCGTTGAATCCAGCAGAGATTGCCCAGGCGTAGCCTTTCCTCCTCCCGCTACCCTCCATCTCCGTCGTCATGCCAAACACAGTGGACTTTCTCCCCCTTGAGAGCTCCAATGGCCCAAAATTTAGCTATGTTAGTCCATTGGGCCAAACTTAAAAACTATCTTTTTGATTTAATGTCCACTAAAGTTGACCATACATAATTTATCGCATTTAAATGAGATGATATGTGGTCTACAATATATTACATAAAATGTTGCTTCCAGCGTTTGAAATTACAAGCTACATGATATTAATTTAATTTTTAAATTTATATAAAATTAAATATTTTTTGGGTACGATAAAATTAAATATTTTAATAATAATAAATATAGGACTTGATATATAAGGAAATAGTTTAATAAATATTACATGATATATTTAAATACGATTAATGTAAAATTTATATACATATCATATTTTTATTTGATATTTCGATATATTTAATAATGTGTCACGTTATATTTACACATGATTGATATAAAAATATGAGATACGATATGTATATATTAATTAACAAATTTAGGTTCCTAGAAGCACCTGGAAAAGCAATTACTATATTGGAGTATAAGGCCTCCATTTTAATGAAGAACGCTGGAGCGATAATCAATGCTATAGTAAGTAAAAGATTTAAGAGAAGTAAAGAACCGAAAAACAGCTGCAATAGTCAAGTTTTGGACATGGAAAATGATTTGAGTAAGGTTTCATATATAAAGGCAAGAAGATCACGCTACTGGCAATTTCAATGACCATTTTGGCATTATGGATGGCCCCGCACGTACGAATCCACAACCAAACTAAACGTGCCGTGAATAAATTAATCAAGTTCTTTACTAGTTGGAAAACAATACTAATATTAGCGGTGTTATTTGTTACTAAAATGTCAGATTTTTAATTATTTTTAATTATTTTTTATATTTGGACAACCTCGGGTATTAAAAATGAAAGATAATAAATTAATTTGTATGTTTTTAATTTGATATTTTTATAAAGAGGTTGCACTTTAGAAAAAAAAGAAAAAGAGTTTTGGATGTCGGCAATTGGATCAGACTTGATAGTTATCGTCACTTAGGGTAATTATTTGAATCAATTAAGTGAAATCTTTTGTTCAATTTGGTTTATTTTGTACAAAAGAGACACCAATATGAAAATAATAAAAGAGGTCGTAAATATTAGGAATTGAACTTTGTATTTATTAGTCACCGACTCTAAAAGTTGACTCTACAAACTAATTAAGCTAAGCCTGAAATTTAATTTAATTTAATTGTTTTAGCCTTGTCACTAATTACAATTTGACCAATTATGAGAACAACTAAACAATTAATTAAAGCAAATCCTCTTTATTGATAGAACTTTGAAAATAAATACACTTGTGTGCAGAGGAAAATTTTACAACATGGTATCCTGGTTATATGGAAGCAAATCTGCAGAGATTGATGAAATATCATCTCTAAGATTAACTCCAAGAAGTATACAACAGGATGACGATCAAATTTTTGTGTTCATATAAAATAACAGACCTTTATTTTGGATATTTGAATGAATCTTTTTTTATTTTTTTTTTGTTTTGCTTTACTGCAACTTGACCCAAATGCCTTGGCTGGGAATGTCTTGATGGACCACAAATAAAAGATAAAACCCTGCTGGCGCAAGGTTTCCCGAACTTGGCGTAATGACATCAATGTTATACGTTGATTTCCC
The DNA here is from genome assembly GCA_038381775.1 of Adansonia rubrostipa. Classification (NCBI taxonomy): domain Eukaryota; kingdom Viridiplantae; phylum Streptophyta; class Magnoliopsida; order Malvales; family Malvaceae; genus Adansonia; species Adansonia rubrostipa. The sequence goes on along the minus strand of JBBYHM010000001.1, from coordinate 9,225,344 downwards.
CAAAGCTGTTACTTTGTCATTTCCCAGTACAAGCAACCTTTGATTCATGGAGAATGAATGTGTGTTGAAAGCTGGTTGCACCATTGTTACCGACAACAAGTTTTGGGCTACTTTCCCTGTAATCACCACTTGAACGTCTAGTTTTGAACCGTATCTGATTCTCGACATTGACTTCGGAGCAACGATGGTGGGTCGGAAAACGTTGAACTTGGCGTCCAAATATCCTGGAGAGAATGCCTCTAAGCTTAGTTCAGTAGGGAAAAGGACTCCTGTAAAATTGTAAAACGCGTGGGGATTGCTTCCTCCGACTAAAACTCTGCCATCACGAAGCAATGCAGCTGTCGAGTGGTACATCCGAGGGATCTTTGTCGGGTTTTGTGTCTCAAACCGTGACCCGATTCTGTTGTCAGGCTTGTACAAGACTGGATTCAAAACCGGGTTCCTGCCCAATTCCCAACCTGCTGTTCCGGAACCAGCTCCGTTGATAAGCAGAACTTTACCGTTTGGAAGCAATATCATGTCACCCATAACTCTAGCTAGAGGCATAGTTTCCAGGACCCATTGTGGTTTCGGGTCGTTTATTGCGATCCTGGCGCAAGTGTTCAAGGCTCCAATGAACTTACCTCGTAAGGCTTGGACATATGATCCTTTAGGAGCACCCCCACAAACCAAAACTTCAGCTTGAATAGCCGCTGCTTTCAAGTTCCTCAATGGAAGCAAGACAGCCGAACCTGTGCTCGGATAGCTTCTAGGATCGCCACCTGGAATTGTGGGATAAGTCTTTACAACTCTGTTGTTCTTATAATCAAGCAAAATAGCTCGATTGTTAGCGAAAATGAATAAGTTCCCATCGACATTAAGAAAAACAAAAGGGTAGAGATTGTTCTCTACTCCTCGGTCATTGGTTTCGGACAAGAAAGGCAAATTGAATGTGTTGGCGGCAATGTTTTTAGGAACAAACTCGTAGTTAAATTGTTTGCGACCACCGACAACAATTTGTCTTCCATCTGGCAAAATATGGTTGGTGGCATACCATCTTTTGGCTGCCAATCCATTTGGTATTTCTTGCCAATCGCAGGTACTGCATGGGCTGAAAACCCTGACCCTGCGTTCACCGTCATTGAAACCACCGGTTTGGACCAAGTTACCATCAGGCATGACAGCGCCTGAAGAACACCAGACGTCGGTTTGGACGGTAAGAGCCCTGAATTTATTGGCCAAAACATCGTAGTCAACCGAATGAGCGGTGCAATCCACTTTGAGAGCAGTGTCAGCTGGGTCATTGCGGCATTTACCATTTGGCAGCGGCAGTTTCGACGGCCCGAAATCAGTTCTGTCAAACATAACGACACGGTCGTTTCTTAGGAGTTGCATGTGCATGGCAGAGATGCCAATGCTTTTTTGCAGAAGTTGCCACCGGCCTTCGGCGGCAGAGCTGAGGATAAGTTGACATGGCTGTGATGCAAACAGGAGCTGAAAGACGAGGATTGAGAGAACAAATGTAAGAGCCGACATTGGTTTTTCCTTTTTGTTTTGATGGGTGCTACTTGTTGCAGTTAATACCGTGGAAATGTTGATCAAAACTGTCTGTTTGGTGCCCTTTATAAAGGCCTCGTGAAGGATAGAAGCAATGGAGGTTTGAGAATCCCACACGTATAAGTTGTATCGTGGGAAACTTGTTCTGGTTAATGAAAACGATGGCTTCCTGGTTTTAAAAGTAGGCAAATTTGGAGGAAGAGAGAGGAAGCTGGCTTAGCTAGGTAGTTGGCAATGTTCTAAGGTTTTGAAATTTGGCTGTTAGTTTGAAGTTGGATTTACATATTTTCATTTTTAATGAGATTGTTTGGATGATTAGAAAATGGGAAAGTCATTCTGGCTACTTCGGTCGACACTGCAAAGTACACAGGTCGCCATGGATCGATTTACATTTCTGATTTCACCCTTTGCAGATTCTTTAATGGTTGAACTTCGAAGTCCGACAACTTATGAGCGAGAGAGTTCCATTATTAACTGGTTTTACTGCTGGCCTCGCCATTGAAACTGTTCAGTTTTTAGAATTTTTAGAATTGAGTAAAATTCTTTCTCATTTCTTCTCAAATTCATCTATTCAGTGATTGGCCATAAGTTGGTCATTTTTCTTTTGTTGATTATTGTGGCTTAACGTGAACCTTTTTTTTTTTTTGAAGTTTATGTTTGACATTTGATCATATGATTTGGTTAGATTCTTTTCATTTAATAAACTTTTAATTAATCATAAAGTAATCATTTGGTTAACATTTCCTT
>JBBYHM010000001.1:9183601-9207528 GCA_038381775.1 Adansonia rubrostipa | reverse complement strand
TTGAAAATTTTCTTTAAAGTAATTTTTTTTTTTTCTTTTTTTTTCAAGTTTTCATTCTCGGCGTCCAAATGCATAATTCCCAAAACTAATGCTTGACTCCAGCTTTTATCAGCAGGATCTCCACTTAAGAAATTTATGACAAAGCAAACTGATGGAATATATACACACAGAGACTCATATATACCCAACTTAATCACATTGCACTCTTCAAGAAAGCAAAGCCATTAATTTTTTATTTCATGGCATAGAATAGACCTTATAATGGTTTGGACAGCCCATCCAGCAGGCCTAATTCGTATTAAATTAAGCTTGGGTAAGTTATTTTTTAATTCAGACAGCTTCGGCCAGATTGAAATTACTCTATAGATAATGTAAAATAAAATAATATTTTTTATTTAGATTTATAATTATTGATATAAAAATATTTTAATATTATTTTAAATAGTTAAATAAATTTTTAAATTGATTGAGATTCAACTTAAGTAAAAAATAATTTTTTAATTATAACTCAATTTGATTAAATTAAAAAATAATTTTTAAATCGTAATGTAATCCGGTCGGGAAGACTAGGGACAACATGTCTCAACCTTAATCTGGCCCATTTCACAAAATTTCAGATCCAGTTTTTTGACGACTTTCCCAGTTAAAGGGAAAATAGTCAGATGAACACTTCAATAACATGCAAATAACTAATATACAGCGTCGCCCATTGCCCGTTCCCCCATAATTTGGTTTATTTTGATTTGGAATTTTGAATACTAAAACATATGCTTAATTTTACATAACTAATATCATTTTTTTTATCATAATGGTATTTGAAATATAATATATATATATATAAATTTTAATATATTAATAATTTATATTATATAAATTTTTTATATCTTGCTCATATAATATAATCATGTAAAATAGATAAAAGTGAAGTTATCAGTTGCGCATACGGCATGATCATTCCGTCAAAACACAGTGATCTAAAGAAAAAAAAAATACTTTCCATTTATTGCATGCAAAAACCATGAAGGAAGATCAATTTAATTCAAGCAGTAATGTTATGGATCAGGTCGACATTAAACTAATCGTAACTCTCACAAAATTATACCACTATTTTGTGAACCGAAACCTTAAAGGCTTCAAAATACACATAAATGCAGCTGAAGTAGTACTATAAAGGTTTCAGTCCAGTACAAAGAGTAAGCAAGTCAAGCTCAAGAGAGAGGATGTCAGTGATGCAGATTTTTGGTCTGATAATGATGGTTATAATGACATTTATGGTGGCTAAGATAGCAACAGAATCTTCACCACTGTCGCCGTTATCATCACCATCTTCACCACCAGCTCGTCTCTTACATTCGATTCATGATAAGAACCAACAGCAGCAGCAGCAGCAGCAGCAGGAAGAGAAGAACGATTACCAGGAAGCTAATAATTTCCTCGACGATTATGGTGTTTGGAACCCTACACCTATATCAGGTGGAGTCTATCCTCCTCCAATTCCCCATGCAAAAGATAGGCACTAGACTAATGATCTTCCAAAATCTTCCAGGGATTGATTAGATTTACCCATTTTCCCGATCTAAGGATATATATATATATATATATATATATATATATATTATCAATATGATATGCAAGCATTTCTAGTATTATGCAATACTTAGCAGCAGCAGGAAGAGAAGAACGATTACCAGGAAGCTAATAATTTCCTCGAAGATTATGGTGTTTGGAACCCTACACCTATATCAGGTGGAGTCTATCCTCCTCCAATTCCCTATGCAAAAGATAGGCACTAGACTAATGATCTTCCAAAATCTTCTAGGGATTGATTAGATTTACCCATTTTCCCGATCTAAGGATATATATATATATATATATATATATATATATGATTATCAATATGATATGCAAGCAATTCTAGTATTATGCAATATTTAACATGTATTATCTCTTATTTTTAATCTATATGTATGCTTCTCTGGGTGATTTTTCTTTTACCTGGTTTTGTCAATGGAATGAGAAAATGAGACTAATTTTTTTTTAATAAATATACGGTATAATATGATCAACCACTCGAATTTTTTTATCGAATAAGAGCCTTAATCCACACTGACAGAAGCACATTCGTATTACAATTGCTTGCGTTATTATATCCTCGATCGAAATTTAATTATATCCTCGATCGAAATTTAAAACTATGTATGCTTGACCCCTTGGGACGCTTCAACCTGCTTTTAAAGATAAAACCAGCCCACCCCCTTTTTGCCTATCCCCCCCTCCCTTCATTATCCGATTCTATTTTCTTCTTACTTCTTGTACCTTCCAACAATATCTGTCAACTACAGTCTCAGTACAATGAATGATATACCTACCCGACCAAAGGGGGGGGATTAATTATATGTTCCTTTGACTGTCTGTTGAGGCTTTAGAGACAGTTTGACTTCGATTGTTCTCTTTAGATTTTCTGGTAACGATACTGTAATTAAAATTTTAATTGATATTTACAAAGGAGTAGCATTTTGCAAGTACAGGATTGGAAAAAAAAAAAAAAAAAGAAGAAGAAAATACTAATAACAAAAGTGACCCTGGAAAAAGAAACATCAAACTGAAATCAACTTAGCAAGAAAATGGGTAAAGCAAAGACGGGGTACTTGAAGGCTTGAGACCCTTGTCAAACTACAAGAGGAACATAAAGCTTTTGTACTTTGAAAATCTGATTTCTACCAGAATGGCCTACATCTCTTGGAGCCACTGGATGGAGGGCTGATTTGTGGCACTGTAAGGGCATCAACTGTCCAGCTCCTGTTACCTTTCATGCTTATAATTTGGTTAGTCTCCTTGAATCCAATTTGCCCTCCAAGTTGTGAAGAACATGGGGGAGGATACAAGGAAGATGGTGACTGAGAAACCCAAAGCTCTAAACTTTCTGGTGAGAAATTTCTCATATTGCCAAGATCATTACCATCATCGGTCTGACGAAATTAGACCCGAAAATCAAAAGATTATTCAAATCCAAAAGACAATCACATAATTGAAAGATCAAATTGTGAAACAAGGGAACAACAATAGATCAATGATGGGATCAATGCAAAACTTACAAAAACCAAAGGGAGATGATGAGGAATCAAGAAATCTTCAACATGCCAACCTGGTACCATTTCTGTCAAATACTCAGATATCCTACTCGTTGAACCAACCCCTCCACTTGCTAACAGGTTATGATCTCCACTGCTCTTGTTAATTAATGCGGAAGCTCTTCTTGTTGTATTAACGGATGAGGACTTAGCAAGTGAAGATGGATTGAAATTTGCTGGAGTAGCTGAGACAGGTTTCTTAACCAATTGCTGAGACTTGAATTCAGGGACAGAAGCACCATAGGGAGCCGAGGTTGCAGAGAGTTTAATTCCTGTAAGAAGAAACCTGTCATGTTTCTGGGTATGTTCGTTTGCTGAGTGAATTGGAACATCACAATCTCTGCATAGAATTGCCCTGTCTTGTTGACAAAACAAGAAAGCTCGCTTCTCCTAAATTAAAAAAAAAAAAAAACATCAATCAATCAAAACACGGACTTTACACAAATCTACACGAACCAAAGGGCCAGAATGGGGAAAAAAACCTGACAGACATCGCAAAGAGGGGCCTGCTTAGAAGATGAAGGATGGAGAAGAGTAAAACGATAGTGTTTAGAAGCAAGCTTGTTTGCGTGGTGAATCCGGCGGTCGCAGGTGTCGCACAAGGCGGCCTCGTCGGCGTTGCAGAACGAGGACGCCTCATCTTTGTAACACACGTCACACTGAATCCTCATCTTCTTTGCTGATCTCTTGCTCCAAACTCCAATCCTCTCACTCTTGATTCCCTGAAAGACGAGAATAGTTTGGAGGCTGTGGAAGTTTGGAACCCCAGTAGAGTTGGGAACTGCGAAGTGAGGATTAAAAGCGTTATCTGTCGGAGTATATATTAAGAATAATAGACTATCGAATAGATTACTCTGAGACAGAGTAAATCACAGGCACGGATTTTATTACATATATAATTACAGTATCGTGATCGTGGATGTAACGAACGTTACGCAACATATAATAGTATTATGATATTTTTTAAAAAAATTATTTATTTTTTAAAAAATAAAATATTTATACATTTTGATATCATGTTTTATTATTTTAATGTTCATATTTTTTATAAATTTTATTTAATTTATAAAAATAAAATTAATTTTATAAGTAGAATTTTCTTAAAAATTTAGTATGAATCATAATACTATTCAAACTTAATAATTGTTGAAGTAAATTATAATACGGTGTAAATAAAGTTATTTTAGTTTTAAAATACAAATTAATCTAATTTTCATCAACAATCCATAAAATGTAAAATAATCTTAACTTAAGAAAGCAAGAATTTGTCAAACAAGAAAAAAAAAAAATCAAATGAAAGGCTAACTGGCAACAACCATGTCGCTTATTTATAGTCCCAAGCACACAGAAATTGAGTTTGCAAATCAAAACCAAAAGCAGAACATCAACCAAGACTAGACGAACTCCATTCACAAACCAAGCATCACAGCAAAAACAAGACAATAAACAAATCTGCATATGTCGACCAAAGCTGAGAAACAGGGAAAGATTAAAGAAACAGAGCATGTTTGAGGTGGTGCCATCACCAAAGATAACAAGAACTAGAGCCATGGGAGGGTTGAAAAATGAAGCAGATCTCAATGCCGCGGGCGTTTCGGCGCATTTAAGCCACTACCGCGGCGTCATGCAACGTGTTTTGGTCGCTACGGTCGTGATTCGATTTCACGACTGCATAACGCCGGTAACTTTGGTATCCGTTGTGACGTGGCCGTTACGCAACGTAACAGCTGCATTTTAGTGGTGATTCATGTTCCGGATGCTGAAATATGAGTAGGTTGCTTCGCTTTCAATGATGATTTTTTTTTTATTTTTTTATTTCAATAATCATATTCTTATTTTTTTTACTATTTAAAATAATATTAAAAAATTAAAAATATTTTATAATTCAATTTAAATAAAAATATTTTTATTATTTAAATAATACTTTAGATTAGACCAAGTTATCTAAATTTAGACTAATACAAGTCGAACTAGATAACATTAATAAAATACAAAATGTTGGGATAACATTGATAATAATCTTTAGCTTATTTTACTATTTAACGGAAAGTGCTACTAATAATAAAGACTAAATAGTAATCTTCAAGCTTAGGACTCTTTTTCCCCTCTCTTTCTCACTTGTTTAATAATGAGTTTTGTCTTTAATTTGCATATTTTATTTTAAAATAAGTTAGTAAATTGACAACAATGCTTGCTTTTAGTTCCTCCTTGTGACAAATGAAATCATGACTTCATGTGTTGTATATCTTTAAATTATGATTTTTTTTAATAATATTTTAATTTTGTCAATATTATATTGTGACTTGATGCAATATTCTATTTACTTTTTATTTTCTTTTTTTAGATTTCAATTTTCTTTTTACATTGACAGTGGAAAGAGACCGATTAGATAATTATTGTGTTTTACATAATCACAGTCGTCATTCAATAATTTTTTATGTTTTATTTTGTAAAAGATAGCAGATAATTTTTGCTTTTCTTTTGTGTTCTTTTTCTGTGCTCATGTATAACGTGATAAAATATGATTGACGAGACATTAACAAAAATATTAAAAAGAGAAATAAAATTTCTTTATGTGAAAAAAGGGTTAGTTATTGAAAGCAAAATACAATCCAAATTCCAACAAGCACCTATCAGACAATATTTGAAATTAGTAGTAAAATGTTAGGATGTAATGGGATGGAATTTCTTCCCCTTCCAATGCAATATTAATGCTTTTTATTGATTAGTTGAATCCCCAAACTTGGTAGGATGTTGCTTCTTACATTTTAACATTTTTTACCATCTAGTTTTTTTAAAGTGAAACCACCAATATCTTAAAGCTCACTTAATTTAGAATAATTTAGCTCGAGATATTAAGATCTCATAATAGAGATAAGAGTTTTCTCAATGGAAGTGTTTCCATACATAAGATTCGAACTCAAAACCTTACGTAAGGGAAAGAAAATGCTTACTACTCTACCCAACAAACCCGTTTGTTTCACCATGCAAGTTATTGTCAGTAAAATTTGCCTAAATTGCTCGCTTTGAATCTTATTTTATTCAAAGTCATGACCATTTTGATTATAAAATGGTATAATCTTAAAACAACATAATTTCCCCATCATTCTTATTAATTTGCCTAAATTGCTCGCTCTGAATCTTATTAATTAATTTGCCTCAATTAATTAATGTTGATTTTTATTTAGACTAAGACTAGATAAGCAGATATATTTCATTACTTACATTTTTTTTTTAATTTCCCATCACTCATCCAAAGAAGGTGGGGACCTTTAAAAATTAAATTAATTTTTTAATTTAATTAGCTAGTTGAGTTATATATATATATATATATATTATATTGTCATTCTTTTAATATTGGAGAACTAAAATACATTTTCTTCTTTAAATTATTTTTTTTAGGGAAGGGGAGGGAAGGGATTTGTATTAAAATGGTGCTCAACCATGCTCAAGTTAAAAGACATTGTTAGCAAAATACGTGGATTTATGTCCCAAAAGCATTAGCAAAATCTGAGTAAGTCAAAATTTAAAATCTAATATAATTAATTCATATAATTATATTTAAAATAATTAATATTTAATAAATTTAAAGCTATAATTTTAATATTCGTAATTCTTCCTTTTAACCGAAGTAGTCTCTTTTACACAAACATTTCTTTCTTTTTCTTTCTGGCTTCCCAAGGCATGAATAACTGTATATATATATTCTTACAATATTCGTACGAAATGAATAACTGTCGTTCATATATTTATTTATACACATAATGTGAAAAAGTAAACGCAACTACGTATATATGTTTGTCGGAATCACAGGGTGGAAGAGGTAATGAGCGATACGACAAGACACGAATTCTAATAATGCTGTTCACTTTGAGCTAAAAATTGGCTCTCATTCGATCCGAAGGAATAATAACAATCTATAATTTAATAGTAGTGATGATTGCCCTTCTTATTTTTATATATTTTTCCTTCTTTTTCCTTGCAATTTGATTCTTAGTAACCCTTATTTTAAGACACGTTTGATGAAAGAATTGTTTGGAATATTTGAGCAAAAATTAATAAAGGATCAAACCTTGCAAGGCTATTTCAAGATGAGACCTTAAAAGGGGCTATAAGAGAGATTATCAGTCAGTCATGGTATGATAACAGCAGGGATTTTTCATTGAAAAATTCAAAAGAATTTTCATAATCATATGTGCTTAAAATGAGATCATACAAATCAAAGAAGGTATATTTTTGAAAGGTTAGACATTGAATATAAGTGAGAGACACTTATTGAATTTCAATCCGTTACAAGATTTTTTTTTTTTTTCTCAAACACTCAGTATTTGAGGACCTCCTCAGGCTCACCAGGGTCTCTCAAACATCACATTTTCAGCTCGAGGCTCCTGGGTTAAACTTACCATTCAAATACTGTTTCACGCTAGTTTGGTTTATCTCGAAAATGAATGGCACTCCCCTTATCTGCAAAATCACCATTTACAGCCGGTCAAGACGGATTATATATCCAAATATGTCACAAGCTTAACAACTTTGCCCAATATTCATACCGGACCCGCTTATGAAAAGAACAAAGTTCTACTGCACCGAAGTATGCATGTCACAATATACTCATAAAAAAAAAAAAAATTATCAAAACAGCACCTCAATCAAACAACCGGAATGAAGGCTCAGGCTCTGTCCTTGAGCAACTTCCTTGCTATTTATCGAAACTGAACGCTTGCCAAGATTTTTAAGATGGAATGATCCATCTTCTTCCATGTTGATAATTGCCTAAATACATTGAGAGGAACCATAAAAACTAGTATGGCAGGTTAATAGAAAACAGTTTAAGAGCTATAACTATTTTTAGCAATAATGGCTTGGATATATATAAATATATATCAAGTCATAGCAAATCTTACCTGCCGCCTCGACACTTTATTGGCACACCCTTCTCTTCCCAAGTCAACGTCAACGACAAAATCTTCCGTCGTTCTACCGAGTAAAATCTACACAATTGAAATTATAAAGTGTTATGAAAATTTAATTCATCGATTTTGATTTACTTACCTAAGCAAGAAAAACGATAACGTCTATTAGCTTCAGATAGCAACCTCCAAGAAACCATGGAATTTTGATGAAGTTGTGTAAGTGTAAAATTTAGTAACTTCATGATTTTCCCATTAAGCCTATAAAATAACAAAATAACTGATGGTTCCCTGGACAGTATTCTTTCCTATCCGCAATAGTTGCTTATCCAGTGTTCAGCTTCAACAAATACCAATAAGAACTTCATAAAGCATAGCTTTCTAACTGGACTTTGTTACGAGTACAATTATGAAACTATTTAAATAAAAGATAGTGATTTTTAGTAATTATCATTCAAATCAGGAAGGCAACATTGAGGAGAATGGTAAAAGTAAGGATATGGCAAGAAAACTTAAAAATAAAGACTTCTTAGTTTTAGAATACCTCGGGCTTCTTAATATAATGCTTGGAATGGCGACCATATAAAATGGCAAAGGCTCCATGGGATGCAATGGCCCTTTGCATGTAAGAACGGGAAGCCTGCTCCAGCCTTATAATTGCTCTTTTAGTGTCCTCATGCTGATATCTAGCAACTGCATAGAAAGTAAAAATCTCTGTTACTTGGACTCGGGTGCGAGTGTTTGATACGGATGTGTCCTGCACATGTATTTTCGATCTTTTTCTAAGTTTTCCATGCATTCGGAAGGTCATATCCCTATGTCCAAGTCCAAATATGTGTCGGACACGGGCACGTTAAGAAAAATGAAAGCAACATATGTAAAAATTATCTTCAATGTCCAGAAGACAGTATTCCAGATTCAGATAAGAAAAGATCAAATTTACACAACCTGCAACAGGTGGAGATGAGGAAGCAAAATAAAACACTTTTTTTTTATCTCCTCCCATTGCTTATAGATGGAGTTAAATTAAATCAGTAACTGCAGGTGTTACCAAACTACTAGAGTAGAAGATTGACAGATACAAGTTAGCAATTTAAAATTTATTCGGTCGATATACTACCTTCTGGATCACACAAATCTTGGTCATCTGGTTCCAAGTCCATATCAAGGATCTGTTCGTAGATTATAAAACATGAATAGAAGTAGTCAATAATGATGACTATAATAAAAGTGACAAGCAGTAGTGGTTGAAGACATACCATTGCCTCGATATCTGAGAAATATGGAACATCATCGTCACTTTCAATCATTAACTCTTCTAGTTCTGGCAGTGGATGATCGACAACTAGCTGTGGAGAAATAATATCCATGGACCCCAGCCCTGCATTTGAAGCTTGGTGATCTTTAATCATTTCTAGAGCATTCACTTCTTGTTTAATGACAAAAGAATCCACCAGTGAATAACTGTTGTGGCTATCAGAACAAAAAGCGGGTTTCTCGATTAAAGAATCAGCAGAACTATGACTCAAATGCTTTCCTGATACAACATCTTCACTCTTTTCCTTTGGCAGTGTTGGCTGGTGAGTGCCTTCACTAACATTTTTGGAATTAATTTGAGCAGAAGCATTGCCCACAAAACCATCAGTTTTAGGTGCTACACATGAAGAATCCTCGCATTTAACTCTGCAATCGCTAACTGGATGGAGTTGACCCTTTTCTGGTATAATCTGTGATCCTTTCATTTGAGAAGATCTATGAGATTGCCATGGATCTCTACGATCTCTCTGAACCAGTGGGCACAGCTGTTTGGGGAAGACAACATCTTCATTGCAAGGAATTTCCGGGTCCTCGGTATTTAACGTGCAACAAATGATAGCATTACTCAGTTCAGGGATATGACTATTTGAAGTTGACGCAGAGGAAGGCATCAGGACCTCTGAATCAAGGGATACAGGCCCATCTGCAGCACAAGATCCTGTAACTTCATCTAATTCTCCAAGACGTGAACAAGACACATTTGCAAGATTCTCTTGAGTTTCTGATGTCATAGCTTCAGTTACATCCGGCATTTGATCTTGATCACAGTTATTTGGTGAACTTGCGAAAAATGAGCTCAGACCATCAAAGTACGGCTTATCAATCACATCTTTTGCGTCAACATCCATGAATAAGGGTTCATCATTCATAAGGGTATTGGTTATTTCCATCAAATAACCTTCCGTATCAGCCGTCTGGTCTTCCATTTCCTCACATGGTATGTTTGATTCCAAATTTGAATCTGCATCAACAACATCATGTCCTGAAGCACGATCACTCTTAGCACTGACGTCATTAGGGAATGCATATATATCTCCTCCCTGCGGTTCATTTTCCCCATGACCATCATCAGCAGGAATAGCGGATGCAGGCAAGCCTTCATCAGTTCTCCAGATTGACAACCCACAATCCACAATTGGTGAGCTGAAGATCTGGTTGCCCTCAAACTCAGAGCAGATATTCTCCGAATCATTGTTAATCTGATCAAACGTATATGAAGGTTTCACCATTAAATCATTAGCGTCAAACAAGCTGTCCAAAGGCAAGTCCTTGGTTTCATGAAAGTCTGCAATGCCAGAGCCACTCTCTACAAGATACTGATTCTCTACGAGTATCTGAGGAATTTCCTTATGTATATTAAGTGGGTCAGCAGGAAAACCGTCATCATCTTGCTTATGAATAGTTGTCTGAAAGCCATCTGTTGCGCACTCATCCCTAGCGGCAGCAACATTATCAGCTAATATTTGCGGGAGAGAACAATTTGTTATATTCAAATTTGTTTCTTGAATTCCAAAATGGTCAGAATTAGGAGTTCCAAGCATGCAGCTGCCATGTAGGGGCTCATCTTCAATTCCCACATAGTGGCCATCATTAGGTGTGATAAGGAAATTCAGATCCATTGTGTTAAAGGGCTCATTCCGAATTCTTTTACGCAATGCATGGTAAGAGCTACGTACACTCTCAGACTTTCTCTTTCCAGGAAAAATTTTGCCACCTTTTGAATTTACTATTCTGCCAAATTTCGAAGATATGGAAGAAGCAGAACGTTCAAACTCAACTATGCGACAAGAAGCCTCCTTGGAAACAATAGGATCATAAAGGAGAGAATACCATCGATCTTGCAGTTCCCTAATGGTAAATTTTCTTGAGAATTGCACCGCACCTTTGGCAAGAGATTCCAAAGAAGCACCAGCCTGCAAATGGATACAAAGAAATAGAATGAAACACGGTTTCCTCAATTAGAAACATAATTATAAGGACCATAAACAACATAAGGAAAATTGAATTAGAGTGAGGTGATAACGTTATGCTGAATGCACAATTGGGATCCCGTTTTCCTGTTGACACTCATGCAGTCATTGCAACTTATGGTAATACTACACCAACCATAGCGATGTCATTTCAATTTTAGGAAAACCACTCGCATTTATGAATAGAAACTAATTTATCTAAAAAAAGCAATATCTATGAAACAGGTTGTATTTCCAAATCAGTGTTACTTAGAATGCGGATCAGTCTGGTACGAGGAACGAGAACTAGAACACAAATTGCTACGTACTGGAAATGCAATTCGATAAGGTAGTCATATTCGGATAATTTAGTACGAACGAAATACAATTAATTGGAACTTAAAAGAACGTATATAAAAAGTATTGTGATCTATATAAAGAGAAGAGACAGACAAAGATGAACCGCATCTTTACCCACTCGGGTTCGTAGACTTCACAAATTGGATCGCAGACGATCTGCGATTGGGATTGCGTGATCCAATCGAAAATAATATGAGAGTTACCGGTTTCTGGTAACAGAGTTCAAAATTAACACTTTGGCACAACACAAACTATTTTTAGTATGCTTTCTAAATGGCATTCCCGCAAGCAATCCGCCTATTGATAGATTTTGGCAGTTTGCCATAACATTCCTATAAAACAACAACAGTATAATCATATGAATATCTGCAATCCTTAAATTTATAAACTTAAAAGGAAGAGTCTTCTAACTCCTTTTATGACAGCCGCCTTATATTGGACACAATCAATCATTCAACACAACAAACCCAGAATTCCAAAACCAGAACAGTGACAATGCCATACATCCACAAAACTAAAAGAGAAGCTCAGTAATTCCAATAAATAAAACAAGAAGATAGAAAGGGCAAGCGAATCTTTTTTTTTTAATTATTATTCATCAACTAGAAAAAAAAAAAACAAAAAAAAAACTCAGTTTGGCCATGAGTAAATAATTATTTCCGAGTTGACTGTAAATACAATCACAATAAAAGTAGAATTGAGGTCACAACAAGCAAAACCAATTCTTGAAACAACTATGAAAAAGACCCAATCTTTTTTTTTCTTTCTTCGAGACCATGTACCTCAATGGCGTTCTTCAACAGAAGGTCATCTTCGGGTATCCAAGTGGAAACGATTGGAGCCAGAGCCCCCATTTATTATGGAGCTCAACCAACAGTCCTTCAGCCCCTTTCTTTCTTTGTTTTTGCCTTACTTTCACTTCCCACGATTTCTCTCTCTGAAGCGTCGCTTTGGCTCTCCCCAAGTGTAACACATGAAAAAGAAAAACAAAGGGGAAAGAAAAAAGAAGGTGGCGGTGGGGGGGTTTAAGAGGAAACCTAAAGCTGAAAGCAATAGAGCATGAAACTGAAACCAGGGCGTTGGTTGGGTTTAGGGTGGAACAGAGATGTTACTGTCAAAAGTGGGGACAACTTAGATTTGGTGATTTTCACGGATTTTCAATCAAATCGGGAGTGTGTTAAGTGGCCCTGCAACTTAAACTAAACTAAAAAGAAGAAAAAAAAAAAAAAAAAAACTTGTTTTTGCCTGTTAGCATCGGCTTCTTTACTTTCCCTTCTCTTCCCCTTCTCTCGGCTCTCGCTATCTAATGGTAGTTCTTCAGGTGACTGCTGCTGAATTGGCTGTTGGTTGCGGCGCCGGGTAATTGGGTTTGACCGTTGACTAAAGAATCCATTACCCATAAAATAAAATTTACCCAAAAAAAATAATTTTCAAATTCTAAAAATCTTAATAAAAAAATTGACTTATAATTTTAATATATTAATAATTTATATTATTAAAATATTTATATATTTATATCATATTAATATTATTTTTACATAATAATATATTTTATTTATATTTTTATTATTTTTATTTCATATAAATCGTCATACTTACAATCCAACCAATTGAAAGTGAACCAATAAATCTATCCTTTTTAAATGCAGCATACAACTCACCGTTCTAATGCACTCCAAAATTGCTGATTTGGTGTCTAATATTTTACCGTATATTACAGTTTGTCTTCGTTTTCAAGGACGCATTGCTTTTAATCGATTAAAACAAAGCAAGCATTGAACCGAAAGTCCAAATTCATTTATGGTTTTTGTTCTGTCTTTACGTTAGTATTTATATTTTATTTGATTAGAATACGGTGAAACAAAATGGAAAATAAAACCAAAGAAAAATTGCAACAGCTAATCCTTATGTGTACTAATGCTATACAAATTTGACTTTTCTGCTTCCAAGTAAAGCAATTACTAAACGTTACAAAAATCATTTTGAAAAATATAAATACACATACGTCTATCGCTGTATATTTTGTTCAAGCAAAGTTATCCACGGATAAAACCCCCAAAAAAAATTTATTTTATTATTTAAAAAATATTAAAAATTTATTTTTTATTAATATTTATATATTTTTAATTAAATTTAAATAAAAATATATTTTATTATTTAAATAATATATTCAAACAGAATTATATTAATTTAAATTAAAAAATTTTTTATTTTAAATTTAATCTAATTTAAATCAAACTTATCATGTTAAAAAAAGAAACCCAACCCCTCGCGCAGGTATAACAAAGCATTCCGTAAATCATTAATTATATCAATATATAATAAAGTGAAGAGAAACTAAGTAATAGTACACACTATTTTTTTTTTTTTTTTGCTTCTGTTAGGGTTGTAATCAAGCTCTAATAGTGAGGAGCTCGAGCTCGTTTTGATATTCCCCGCTTGAAATTCGACTCGAGATCAATCAAGTATCATGTTTTAAATTTAAATTTAATTTAAGATAAAATTAAATTATTTAAATTTATTGATTAAGTTTGTTTACTCGAATTTAATCTTGAATTAAACTTCTTTTTTTAGAAATAAATTTAATAAATAATAAAAGTTTTTCAAGATGGTATAGTGATAAAAAATTTACAGAAAAACTAAATCTAATATTGTTCTAAACTCAATTCTCCAAACTCAGAAAGACCCAGAATAGCAATCAGGATGGCGAAAAAGGCGATTAATGAGGGCTTAAGGGAGATATTATTTCGGCTTTGGATTAAGAAGAAGAGTGCTTTGAAAGGCTTTTGAATATAAAGGACCGCTTGGAAGGCTTAGCAGCATTTGCCAAGAAGCGAAAGCCAGGATATACTCGTAATATGCAAGACCCAGACTCTTGCTAAAGAACAGCTTCTAGACAAGTTTATTTACTGATAACAGTTCTCGATGTGTTTTAAACTTGGACCTCTAAGAAGTCTGTAATTCTGTATGTTGGATGAACTCTTTATAGGAATTAAGACGCCAAAAATAAAATTACATTAACCTTGTATGCCAAAAAAAAAGAAATATCTCCAAAATCATGTATTTATCTGTTGAAAGAGAAAAAAATAAAATAAAAACTCAACTCTCCAAAAAACCCATAAATCCCTCCCAAAATATGACACTTCCTTTCCAAGTAAAAAGACGCACATATGAGAACATTGAAGAAGACGGAGATGCAAGCAGGAGAAAGAAGCACAGACAAGAGAAGAAGGCTTACTGCTGGCAGAGGAGATGGAGGGAAGATGAGATTGGGCACTTGGGTGGGAGAGAAAAAGGAGGAACGGCTGCTGAAGAGAGACACGGAAAAAGTTTTAAGGCCGTTAAGTATATATAATAATAAAATATTAAAAATATACTATAAATAATTAAGTTTGATTAGGTTAATGAGCTATTAGAATTCGAAATTAAGATATTTAAATTCGGTTTGGTAATGATTAAATTAAATTTAAATTTTTTTTGAAATAAATTTAAATAACTTATGAATATAAGTGTCTCGTTTATATTCTTAATATATTAGTAAAGAGTAAATTAAATTGTATGATTTAGCTTAGAGATATGAAAACATTAAAATATAAATAGAAAGATAATAGATAAAAGCTAAGCCTACGCGAGAAGGTTATAAGATCTGAGCCTCCTCCTCCACCGTGAAGATTGGGACGGTGAGGCTGCAGGCGTAAAGCAAATATAAGAGGACCTCCGTTTTGGTATCCGATAATAGTGTCGTAATCCCCTCCATTGTCAACTAAACCGTATGGATCTTCTTTGATTGCGTCCTAATTAATATATCACAAACAGACCTCCTGATTAAGAAAGGTTTTCTAAGTTAAAAAAATAATCATTATTTTAAAATGTGACCGTTACGTAACATAATGATCGTGATTATAAACAAAAAATTGCATAGATTTTGATTGCATCCTAATTAATATCACAATTTTCAAATTAAAATATAATAACAGTTTTAAAATGTGACATTACGAGACATAATGATAATGATATAATTAAAATTATATAAATTTCATATTGTTTTTATCTCTCATGTAATGATCATGACTAGATTTATTCATGATTAGATCGAGTTATTAAAAACAATTTTCTTTGATTACATCTCAATTAATATCACAAATAGACCCAATAGAAAGGTTTTCAAAGTTAAAGATAATCTTAGCTGTAAAATGTAATCGTTAAGTGACATAATGACTAACAAAAATTACATAGATTTTGATTGCATCCTAATTAATAGACTCCTAATTAAAAAAGCTTTTCAAAGTTTAAGATAATCGCAGTTTTAAGATGTGATCGTTACACGAATTGTATCCTAATTAATATTACAAATAGACCTTCTAAATTAAGAAAGGTTTTCAAAAGTTAAATATAATCATAGTTCTAAAATGTGATCGTTACGTGTCATAATCATTATGACGTAACAAAAATTATATAGATTTTAGTATCAGTTATATAACACTCATGACTAAAGTCATTCATGGTTAGGTTGGTTGTAGTTTGAAAATTTTTAACTTTTTACCCAAGCATGGATCAACCCGAGTGCCTATTTCATTATGAATTATATTATTAAAATATTAAAAAATTTTATATTAATATTTATATATATTTTATAATAAACTTAAATAAAAAATAATATTTTTTTTATAATTAAATGATAATTTGAGCTAGGCTTGCTCAAATTTTTGAAAACTTTGTCCAAGACTTAACTTGTACGGATCAGACTTTGCCAAACTCGACAAGTTGCACAACCCTTGGAAAGGTCTACCCATTACGTTACTTAATTTATTGAAATATTATCAAATTAACGTATGCAATAACCGCAACACATTACATAATATCTGTGAAACCCGTAACCATGCCCGCACATGTAATTTAGAACTATGATGATGGAGAAAATGTAGAAACTGGAATGGCAGGCAGTTACCATGATAACTTACTTGATGCTTACCAGTTCATGTAACAGATTTTTGTGTATCTCTTCCACATTCCTCACCTGCAACAAGATGATAAAGAAAGGGATGAAGAAGTAATTTACTATAATTTAATGACTGAAAATATATAAATTATAAATTCAATTAAGACTTACGGAGAGATTACCTTTCTCTTGGAAGTATCAATTTGATTGCTGAGAACACGATCCTGTCATGCAGTAATTTATTAACATAACTTCCGTTAGCTTCTGTGTCAATAGGAATTTCCACCCAAAATCTATTTTTCCAAGCGTACAAAAATTTCTTTCACACTACGTTTATATACACACCATGCATCGTCAATATTTTAACTATAAAAATTAGCAATCAAGTTAAAGTATCAATGAGAAAATTACTCCTTTGGATGAATTAAACTGGAAATTTTAATCAAACCAATAGGAGGAAACCTCCATGATTTGGATTTTTCATGTTTTTGAAATATTTAAGTATACTTATGTTTAATAAATATCTATATTAAATATTCATATTCAAGTCCAAATAACACGAAGCAATTAAATGAATTGACGAGGAACTAATCTCACAAATTTCTTATTTTTTTATTCGATATATTAGAAAAAAATTAATTAAAAATTACTATATTATATTTAAAATGATTCAATCATAAAACGACATTATGATATAATTAAACACTTCTCCATCTCACGGCGCCTTCCAAATGGAGCATGAACTTTATAATCTCGATGATTAACTTTCCTTTAAAAAAAATATTGCATATTAATCTTACATATATATATATATATATATTTATACACATATGTATAAAATTCACTGGTAATAAAAAAGAAACACCTAGCAAATTGATGATATGCCTCTGGCACTAACTAATTATAGCTAATAAAAAAAATTAATATTTAAAATGCAAAATTTTAGAAGTGTTTTTAAAACTTTAAAATTGATTAATAAAATGAATGTTATTTTATTAGCACAGTTTTGATTTTGAATAAACATCAGATATTTCTTCTTTTTTTTTTCCTTAGATTTCAAAGCAATTATTTATCCATTTTAAAATGTCAGGAAGAATTTGATGATTAAAACCCCAGATTGAAAAAGGTTTCTTAATTTGGTTAAAAACGGTGGATCTCTCGCTCATAACTGTGACAGAGCTCTCCATCTCTTGTTCCAAGCCACGAAGATATTCAAAACTCACATCGTTCAAACATGCACCCACCGTCCGCCTGACATTAATTTCATCGAATATTCAAAAATAAATTTTTAAAAAAACTTAAAAATTATTGTTGGATATCAATAAAGATAATTACGTATATACACTGTACATAAATACGATGCATGGTTGACATCTGAGGTGAATAAGAAATTATTCTCATAATACCCACTTGAAGAGGAAGATAATCGAGTTTGGATAAGATATTCTATTTAAATTTTAAATTATCATCTGAAATTTAAATTTTAAAATTTAAATTATGATATTATCGAGATTTTTAGAATCTAAATTTAAAATTTAAATTTAAAAATTTAAAAAAGATTTTATCCTTCTAAATCTTATCAGATTATATTTTAACATCTATAAATATGTGTAAAACTGGAGAAGGAAAAACATACCAAAAATTATCTTCCTTTTTTCTATTCCTCTAATCATCCGAGAGAGAATTTCATCACCTTTGGTTCATAGTGTTGCGCTTGTAAGTGCTAACAATCGCAACGTGATCAAGAAGGTCTGGGAGACGTATTGCAAATACTGTCGAGCACATTGATGGCAGACAATAAACGTCTTAAGGTCAGAGGTTCAACCTTGACTCTCGTGTAACATTCGACATTTTGAATTTTTCGATAACACATATATTTATTTCGTGATTTTTTTATTAAATTATTTAATTTATTATAGTATCGTTTTAATTGTTTATTCATTTTATAGTAGCTCGAAGCTAACAATTATACTAAAATATATATATATATATATATATATATATATATTATTGCCATAATTTTTACCTAATCTTCTCGTGCAGATTCCTGTTAACTTCTTTCAGCTGTTTCAATTGCTATTGGATTTTCTATATAATAAACAAAAAAAAAGAAGAAAAAGAAAAACTCTCAAATGTAACAGATAGATTGTTTTCCTTCGTTAATCTCTGGAAAAGATGAAAATTAAAGAAAAATAAAGGGAAAGAAAGACCTTATAGTGACTCTTACAGAGATCGATCCCCAATGTTTTCTGGCACTGGGCAATTATTTGCTTCGTTCATAATAGAATAAGAAGCTTTGTTTTTTTATCAAATATAAGGTTTTAGTTTAAGTTTCGAAGAGAAAGAGAGGAAAAAAGAAAGAAATCGAGGGTTTTAGGAAGGGAGATATTAGGAAGTGGGAGGGCTGATAAACTCGTGGAGTTTTCCGGTGCTGGAAAACATGATGATTGAAACCCTTGCATCAAAAAATTGTAAGTTCATTAGCCTTCTTGAAGAGACCGTTCCTTCTCTTCGAATACGTCACCTGCCTGTTGGTTACGTTCTCTATCAGCTTGATCTGGATCTTTCCTCGAGCCTTGATAATTTTCTCTCTATTTTCTCTATTTTCTCTATTTTCTTTTTTTCTATAGTAATGAGAAAGTGATGAAATGAAGGAGAAAAGAAAGAAGTGAAATGAAATGGAAGAGACGATAGAATCCATTGCTAAAAATGGGAAGGCATTGCCTAATCGTTGAAGGGCTTCCCAGAGTTTGCTGAATGCGGTAAATGGGTGTTTTTCACCTCTTTGATTTTGAAATCGATTATCGATGTTTCAGACGAGGGACCATCACTTTCAGCCCTTCTTACCGTCAAAAATTGTACTTCAACCTACGTGCCCCTCTCACCCCCGTTATTCAACGGCGGTTCTCAACCGCTCTTTAGGTCTTTCTTTTCGGTCTCATCTTCTCTCTCAATTTTTTCACCGTGAGGTCGTAGTCTCTGAATACAAAAAAAAAATTAAAGATATTAAAATTTAAAATTTACATTTATTAGATTTTATTTCAAGAGTAATTTTATTGAATTCATCTTTTCTCTTGATTTTAATATAAAATTACCACATACTTTTATTTCGAATAAGTATTTCATTGGCAATCAAATTAAAAATTGTTATATATCTTATTTATTTTAACTATTTTATTATATATCTTTGGGGTATAGTTCACTGTCGGAAAAATTAGATTGAACCGATTGCTCGAACAAGGAATTGTTACCTCGTCCGGCCCAGAATATATTATAGAATCGAGGGAAACTTGCTGAAATGGTAAAACTCTGGTTAAAAAAAATAGAGAAAACCCAAAAAAAATCAAATCTTAGTTTATTTTTTACTTTTTTTAAAAAAAATATTTTATATAATAAAATTTAAACCTTTAATTTATTCGAGTTAAAATAAAGATCGTACTATTTAATTAAATATACATCTTATTAAGTATTTAGTATATTTAATACTTATTTAATATTAAATTTATTTAATTCATAATTAAATTTTTTAAAATTAAATAATTCAATTTCATGAGTCCGATCAATGAAACCGATGACTCAAAGGTCCCATCAATTCTAATCCACTTTTTAACTTTGGTATATCATGTGTCATTTCTTTAATTTTCACAATTAAAATTTGTTCTTTAGTTAGTTTAAATATAAAAATTGAGAGTATAAGGTAAAGTTATAGATCAATCTATGAATTAGATTCATTTGAATTAAATTTGAGAAAAATTATAATAAATTTTTAATAATTTAAATTAGATTGATTTAATTTAATTATTATTTAAATAATAAAAATATTTTTATTTAAATTTAATTAAAAATATAAAAATTTAATATTTGTAATGTATATTTGGTTTCTTGTATATTTAATACATTTTAGATAATAAATATTTTAGTATTAAAAAAAAAAAAAAAAACATGGGGACAAGTAATGTGACATGTGAATGGATACTGAAGCACATAGCTGGCGACAGGTGGGGAACGGTGGGTAGACTGAGAGTGCCCAGTAAATACTAATTTTTTGAAAAAGTTAACGTTGTTGTCGAAGAACTGGCTGGCTGGCTCAGGGAACGTAATGTCATTTCGATACAACACGTCTAATCAAATGCTTTTTTTTTTTTTAATTTTTTTTCATTTTTTTGCTGGAAAAATCTAATCAATGTATCGTTACGGAGTAACTTCAATACACTTTTTAATTAGAGCAATAATATTATATTAACGTAAAAATTAACAATTTTATTCATTATTATCAATATATTAACATAAAAATTGATAATTTTATTTAAAATTAAAAATAAAATTATTTTTATTCATTTTTAAAATTTCTTATGATATAATATTATAGTGCCTTTGCGTCAAATATAATTTTTTTTTTGTTTGGGCTGTAATGTCACGCCATTAACTCATTAGCTTTACAAACTGACCAGATTAGCATGGCTTAAGACTTGAATAACCAGAAAAAAGAAACAGAATCATTCTTTGATTGGGCATTTGTAGTGGGCTCGTTGGTTAAATTTGTAGCAGTTGGAAACCCAAAACGCTGATGGGGTTTCAATTTGCTGCTAATCTTTGGGCCTAAATCTACTTCTCCAAGTTCATGCTTACATTCTTTTCCGTCTGCTTTTTCCCAGCTCCCATCTATTTTTTTTCCCTCAAACTTTTCATCTAAATTTGGTTAAAGTCGGGCTCAGAAGGATTTGACAATCTATTTTATTGTAAAAGATATAAAAATTTTTAAAAATTTTATATTACTAAATAATTTGGTTTGATTGATTTAAATTTATAAAAATTTTATCTAAAGATCGGATCCATATGAATCGGATCAAATAGATAATCAGACCTTGGGACAGGTCTAAAGGCACATGTTAAAGATGTTGCTCGAATATTATTATCGTTGATCTTCTTGAAAGGTTTTTGGCGATGAACGAGGATGAAACAATACAATGGTTGATTTGTAATTCTTTTTATATAAAGAACTGCAAATTCAGAATAAAAAAATTTATAAATATTAAAATTAAAATTTAAAATATATAAAATATTATATTTTAAAAATAGCTGCATGAACTATGCATATGATTACTTCTTTAGATAATGAAGTTTAATACTTAAAATTTAAGAAAAATAACAAGAAAAGCCTAAAAAAACATTAAAATGAAATGGATCTCTGAGTAAGTATTACATTCTAAGAAACTATTGTGTAAGAAAGACTCTATTTTTGGATTTTGAAGAACACATGCAACTTGTACGGATAAAGGAATGGTGATAAAATATTGGTATTATACATGGATAATGAAATCTCACATAAATATATTGCAATTTGGAGAATGGAAATGAAATAGATAAGATAATTTTAAATATGATTATAAGAATATAATATGTATAAAATTATTAAAATATGATATAAATATATAATTTAAAATTTATATAATATAAATTATTATGATATTAAAATTAATATAAATATAAAATAATTTAAATATAATTATAATATAATAAAATAAATAATTTTGACATGAATTATCATCTAGACAAAATAAAGTCGATATGGAGAAAGGCTGCTAAGCTATTAAAAAAAAATAAGGTGTTGAACGTTGGGAAACTTGAATGCCGTTCAGACATACAAACAGACAAGACAGGTCATTGCTTTGCTAAAGTTTACGAAATTGCCTCAAACCCAAACCTTTTGTCGTTGTACTTTGTCCGAATTGCCAGGTTGAATCTTGGGTAAACCTACCTTCTTTGAATGTTAATCATTAAGATATCAGTTTGACTTCTGCAAATCTTGCCAACTTTCTTCAAGTTTTTCTTTAATCACAGCAAACCATTTTGATTTGGACATATCTCCGACCAATATGAATTACAATTGAAAATAATAATAATAATAATAATAATAATAAAAGAAAGACGAGGCAAAGTTGGAATTTATCTAAATTTGAAATTTAATTAAATTAATTAATTTATATAATTATTTTTAAAAATAATATTTAATATACATAAAACTTTAATTCTAAAATCTCTCAAAGTACGATCTCTTTTTATTAGAAAAAAAGTTTGAATTTGTAATATTCAATATAAACTCATTTTCTTTAGTACCTAATCTCATATGATAACGACAACCTTAATTAGATTAAAATTTTCTTGCTATAAAGTTCATATCTAGTCGATTAATTATTAATTCAGCCGTGATATCCTTCACTTGTCATCTTCGATGAATTTAATGATACTTAAACTAGCTGTTTTCCACATCTTATACCAAGTTTTAGCTGTTTTCGAGAGCTAACAACATTTTTCAATGTCCATCTTTATTATCTAATAAAAAAAAATCTAAATTAAATATGGCTATTTCTCTATGTCAAAAGATTACGGAAAGATCACATTGAAGTGCATGAAATGGTTGATGTGATAATCATACAAAATAAATTAGGTAAAATCTTATTTAATTAGGCCAAATATCAATAGGAAGCTTCTCTAAACACGAAAGTTCCATGGTATATCCTTTTCTTTTTTTCTATTTTGATGCCACGTTTTTAATTAATTTGAATTTAATATCATTAATTCCCACGAATATACGATGTGTTAGGTTAGAATTGATGGAAAAAAGAACTATAGAATTCATCCAAATTATTTAAAATTGTACTCAAGAAGAGATTGACAAACCTCTTGTTTTGTCTCTTTTGATCTTGTTGTAAGTTCAAACTTTTAAAACAAACATTAAGATTGATAGGGTATACGAGATCGATTACTTTTGAATAAGAATTAATTAGATGTTGAAGTTGGATTGTAAGATTTGTACGTATTAGAAAAGAGTTTAGTTTAAGGAATTGCAATTTGAAAAATTATTAAAGATGCTTTTAGGTTAATGGATACAACTAGCGAACTTGGATGAAGGTGATGGAGGGGGAAGAATAAATATTCGGGTCAATGAGACATTGGAGATGAAGAAGAAGGCGAGAGAGAGCTTTGATGAATAAAAAGAATATGATCTAAATTAAGTTTGTACATTAAAGGTGCATTTGGATCCCATTTCACCAATTAAACGCATCATCTTGGTGCGTTTGATGTGTTTGGGTAACATGCCAGTTGAGCTTTAAATTCCGTTGGTACCCAAAATCTCTACTAGAGCTTAAAGCTTCACTGGAGAGAAACACCGTCCAATGGAAGGATCTTTCTCTTTTTTAACATTTTATTTGTTTTTTTTTAATATATAATATAATAAATATGTAAAAATTTTATTATTTAAATAATGTATATATAAAAATTTATTATTATATAATAATATGAATGAATTAAAAATAAA
>JBBYHM010000001.1:9103367-9120629 GCA_038381775.1 Adansonia rubrostipa | reverse complement strand
GCTAGGACTTTTATCACATTTTTGTTTTATTACGTCAGCCAAAATTAATCATGTTTGAAATTAAATATAAATATTAAATTTATTTTTATTTAATAAATAAATTTTAATCGAGTTTAGTTAAATTTTTACTTTAAATTAAACTTAAATTTTAAAAATAAATTCGATAAAATTTAAATTAAATTTTAAACTTTAAACTTCAAATCTCGAATTAAACTTAAATTTAAATTCAATTTTTTTCGCCTATTCCTTATTTGTCATTAGCATAAAAATGAATTGAGGATATTTAATTTTAAATTACATTTTCATTTTATGTAATATTAACGTGGATGCAGAAAATGATTTAAAAAGTGCAACAGTTCATCTCTTATGTTTAAAAGAAATATTACTTAAACTACTATTTATAATATTAATATTTTTATATTAAATATGCTTATCGATAATTAATTTGACAAATAATAATACATAAAAAATATTTTTAATACAGTAAATTTAAAAATATTCTTAGAAGTTAGAATGCTCGCTTGTATAATTCTTCTTTTAATTTGATTATTTTGCAAAATCCAAATTTATTTGTAGATTGTTTAACCCTGAAGTTTTAAATGACTTTTGATTACAAATAATTCGCAGTGATATGTTAAAAAATTATTAAGAGCTTTCTTTTCTTAAGATAATATAGTAGTTGTAAACTGTAATATTGCTTATTGGTCAATTAATAAATGGTTTTTCATTTAGATAGTACGAACCATTTGCTTTTATAATGATTAGAGCTGCTCGAGCTAGTGCCGTTTGGATTAATTTGATTTGATTTTAATTATTATTAATGTATTAAAATAATATTTTAATTTTAATTAAATTATAAAAATATTAATATAAAAATATTTTTTAATATTTTAATATATTTGATATAATGAATAATTTGAATTTAAACTTGCATTTTAAATATTTTTAAATTTATCAATGATTGTTTATTTTCCCAGAAAAACTGCAATTTTCTGAGAGAAAATTGGGATATGGTTATAATCTTAAGGTGATTTTCTCATCAATTACTTAGCAAGAAAATATATTTTTCCCCAAATATCTAACACAACGAAATGATATGTAGAATTTGCTTGAATCCGGGTTTAATCGATTAGTTCAGGCAATTCAGAAAATCGAAAACAAATCTTAATATTTACGTTTTCTTTTTATTTCAAACTTTGATTTTCTTTTTTGTGAATAATTATATATGTAGGATATACTTTCCCTAAGCTTTAAGCCTTGTGTTGGCCTGAGCAGAGTAATTTGCTCAACTTGTATTGGATTACATTATAGCAAGCATTTTACTAAATTAGGCCGATTTGATTTTAATTATTATTTATGTAATAAAATTTTTTATTTAAATTAAATTATAAATATTAATGTATTTTTTATATTATTTTAAATAATTATGCAAGCTTCAACATCAATTCAAACGTGATATATATACTACATATAAATACTCCCAGTAAATTGGGCCAGGCTGAAGCTACAATCCCTTGCTTTTTTCGATCTTGGCTGTATATACTCCGTACCTTGACCTTCTTCCCCAAAAATTGTTTCTTCAGTTGGCGCTGCTGAAAGGGTTTAAGGTGAGCTCGGCAGGGTTTTATATGTTTCAGCAAGGCCATCGAGTGGCCATCTTTCTCCAGGTTTCAACCATGTTAGGGTTTTTAGTCTTGCCAAGCAAGAGAAGAACCAGGGA
Source organism: Adansonia rubrostipa (assembly GCA_038381775.1). NCBI lineage: Eukaryota > Viridiplantae > Streptophyta > Magnoliopsida > Malvales > Malvaceae > Adansonia > Adansonia rubrostipa. The sequence continues at coordinate 9,118,909 of JBBYHM010000001.1, read as the reverse complement.
GATTGAAAACAAACAAGATTTATGCCAGGATATCCTGGAACTAATCCTCTGTAAAATCCCCTTAAGACCTCGATCAAGGTTCAAGTGTGTGTCAAAAGCTTGGCACACTTTGATCACTTATCTCCGCCATATTACCCTCACACCACGACTTCAGGCCTCGCTTTTTCCTTCAGGAAACCTTCCAAGAACCGAACTTTATGCCAACTAAATTTGCTTGACGTCAAAGATCAAAGCGAGAGCTGTTCAATTCACACTTCGCTAACACATAATCTTCCGCAGTCGATTGATTCTTGCAATGGTTTGCTTCGGTTTGGTGTAAAAGATGGAAGTTCTTTAACTTATCATGTCTCCAGCCCCATGAAAAATCAATGGCTAAAACTTCCTCCGGGCCATGATTTCTTTAACTTATGAATGTCTCCAGCTTCTGCCAGTCTAGCCTTTGATGGGGTGCAATAACACTTAAGGTGATATGTCAATTCTGGGAAGAAGCTGATATCAATAATGGGACTATTACGTATCAGATTGTCACGTCAAAGACTTGGGAATGGAAGGAATACTGTGCAAGAATACCCAATTCATCCGCTTTATTGCTTAGTAAAGATTTCAACAGTGAAGAATGGCATTGCCCTAGTCTTTACCGTAAGGGAAAACTTTATTGGATTCGGAGCCTATAGTTGCTGGTTTTTAGTGTTGAGAAAGAATCTTTTGAGCTTATGGAATTGCCGAAGATGAAAATCCCTGTAATGTCTATGTGCTGTGGGAAACTTTTATGGGAATCCGAAGATCGTCTGCATTACTGTGATTCAACTTATTTGGGATTCAATATATGGGAATACGTAGACAATTCCGTTCATGACAACAATAACATCAGTGATAACAGATTAATGTGGCGGCTCAAGCGTTGCATTCTAATGGATGAATTGGTATCAAGAAACTATGACTTGTTTCAAATTCCTGATGGTATAATATTTTCAATCTCAACTGTCACCATTAAACCTTGCGCATTTAATGAAGATTTGGAGATTTTGTATTTTCAACTGCCTGGAATCATTTCTGCTTACAGTTTCGAGACGAGGAAACTGGCCAAAGTTCTGTCTGATAGTGCAATAGGTCAAAACATCCATGATACTATCTATCCCGTTATGTTCAACGCTGTTGATTTGGATCATTGAGATTGGAACATCAATTCACTAACTTGGCCGAGTATGTTGAAAATCAACACGAATTCTTAATCTGCTAGGGCAAGTCTGAAGTTTATCATGAAATATTTACTTTCATCTATGGTTTTTTGAATGCAGGAAAGTCATGTATTCATCTTTTGCAGGTCAGTTTCTTGGTTGCCAGTTTCTTGATGATTAATCTAACCTTCATGGTATATTTTCCTCTGAACAGCTTTATATTACACTGTGCTTTCTTTACACGTCAAGATTTGCCAGTTAATTACTGTTTTCAGACATTAATTGAGGATCTTACTTAGGATTTGTTGCGTTTAAAGATGATTTGAAAATACTGTTTTCTGACAATTAAGGATCTTAGTTGTTGCTTTTAGACATGATTTGCAGATGCTATTTTCAAACATCAGGTTTCATTCAACGGCAATGCTATCATAAATTAAGGAGCTGGTCTGCAAATGAAAGATAATGTAATCACTTAGTTCTTTTACTTCTATCTTAATATACTTCTATTCTATGTCTCGGATATCGAAGGGGGATGCATGCATAATATTTACTGCATTGTGATTGTGTCTGTCTTGTTGTCAAACTACTGTAATGTTGGGGAAATGTTAGATAATCCATTTACAATTATCTATTGATGGTAGCATTTGGAGGATGCAGTATAAGTAATATATTACGTGCAAAGCTATGCAATGAGCCACACAAACTACTATTTACTCCCTAATTCTCATCTTTAACTATATTGTCTGAACTTTAAAATTGAAAATAAATGTCAAATATAAATATATTTAATATATATTTTATTTTAATTTTTTTATATATTTAAATAATCAAATTTTAATATTTATATTCAAAATATATTACATAATATCTGATATTTTTTATATGATAATAGCTTAGAAAGTCAATTTGCTACCAACTTCTTAGCTGCCAATGCAAACAGTTCAGCAAATCACATAGTGCCACATCTACGCTGTGATAATTCAGCAAGGCTTGTCGATTAGACGTGAGAAAAATTACGTAAAAATAATTATTTCACGTTAATATATAATTTTTTAAAATCATAAAAGAATAGTTAATTATTACATATTATCGATAATTATTAAAAATAAATATGTATTATAATAATTTATTAATAATTATTATCATAAGTAATTACATAAATAATTTAAATAAAAATTATGCATAAGATTGCAGTAGGACCTAAGCTATTTTATTACACTATTTTGGGGCCAAAGCAAAGCATAGCATCCTTGTCCTAGATGGATTTTACATGTTCTCAGAATCTCGGGTTTGGTCTAGTAAGCCACTGTATTGCTAGAGTACTTAGTCTGTCATCCACGAATTCTGCAAAAGTGTTTACGTTAATCTAATTTTTTATTTTTTAAAAAATATTTAATTCAATTCAGATATAAATATATATAAAAATTAAATATATTTATATTAAATATATTTATTTTTTATATTTACATTCAAACTTGAATAATTTAAATAATAACTTTAGAATTCAAAGTTTTGAACATTCAAGCAACTGGACTGGGTGGTTTAGACGAGGCCCGGTGTCTCATAAATCCTAGTCCAAAAAGAAGTGAAATCAGCAAACACTATTAAGCCACAGCACAATTCTGAGAATTCCATTGCCAAACGAGACCCATATCCTGAAATTTATATCCTGAGGTAACCAGGATTATCCCTTAGTTTCCCAACACAATAATCTTTTTGAGACACTTCTCAACTGATAAATACACACACATATACATATATATATATATATATATGATCACCAATAGCCTGTGAAAGAAAACTAAACTTAAAACCTAATTTAATTCGTACTATTATTCTTAAAACATAATATCTGATATTTTTTATATGCACAATAGCTTAGAAAGTCAATATGCTACCAACTTCTTAGCTGCCAATGCAAACAGTTCAGCAAATCACATAGTGCGACATCTACGCTGTGATAATTCAGCAAGGCTTGTCGATTAGCCGTGAGAAAAATTACGTAATAATGATTATTTTACGTTAAAATATAATTTTTTTAAATTATAAAAGGATAGTTAATTATTATATATTATCGATAATTATTAAAAATAAATATATATTTTAATAATTTATTAATAATTATTATCATAAGTAATTAGATAAATAATTTAAATAAAAATTATGCATATATTAATGTGAAGTAATCATTTGATACATTCTTTCTCTGGTAGTCATTACCAAAATTGGCAGGCCATCCAACATGTTCCATGCCCAAGTTGGATACACAGCTTTATTCCTTTTTTCATTTTTCTTTTCATTTTTATTTCAGTGGCATTTTTAGGCTTGCTTTATTTTTTTTTATCTTATATTCTAATTATTTCTTGTTAAAATTAGACCAAGTCATGTCACCTCCTAAATAAAATAATAATAAAAATAAAAGTATTTTTTAAAATTTTTTTTAATTCAACTTAACAATTCTAAACCTGGTAATACCATATAAATATAACACATTAATAAAGAGAACATAATATCTTTAATATGGTACCATATTTGATTTAAAATTTTAGTACGGTTAATACTTTATGTTCTCTTTTATACTTACACAATTAACTTAAAAAATAAATGAAACACAGTATGCATGCAAATTTATATTTTTATTTGTAATTAAACTTAAACTTATTCACATGTGAATAATTTTAAATATAAATTATTAATTAATAGTCCTTAACATGTTTAATTTTTTTAATAATATATTTCAAATCTAAATCCAGTCTTATGGTTGACAGCAAAGAGTTAATTTATAAATGGACTTTGTATTATACTATTTTTTTAATTGAATAATTGAGAAAATTATAGTTAAATAAGTATTTACAATATAATTTCGTTAAAAAATAAATAATTTAAATTAATATTGTTAAAATAAAACATTGATGTAATATTTAATATTTAATTTAATTATAATATGTAATATTTTTAACATAATATTTGAAAAGTTTTTTATCACGTTTTCTAACCATATTCAATATTAAATATTATGTTAATATTTATTTAAACATATTAGTGTAACAAAATTATTATATAAATATTTATTTAAATTAAATTTTTTATTTAATTAAAAAAATAATATAATATAATTGTGTAATTAATCCCATAAAAAATCTTGTACCATTGAAATGATGTTACAACGTGAGCTAGTAAGTGGCAAGGAAAATTATGCAAAACGCGTTGGCAGTCGGGTTCCACGTAGGAAATTGCCACGTCAATCACTACTTTATTTTTATTTATTCATTTTAAATTAAGTTTTGCTTTTCATTTCAGTCGCTGTAGGCCACTGCCACCACTTTCGTCCTGTTATTGTTGTATTGAAAGGTGCAGTTAGATTTAGACGTTTAACCATAAAAAGCATTATTATTAAACTAACAATTACATGCATAGGTGGCAAAATAAAAAATCCGACTCAATTATCTAAATTCGATCTAATTATTAATCAGTAAGGTAGTAAAAGAGTTAAATTTAAGTTTGAATTTATATAAAATGATTTAACATTTAACTTAATCTCACTGAAAAAAAATTAAAATTTGAGTTGATTTAATATGATAATCAAAATTTAAATTAATTTAAAATCTGATATATTTCTAATTAAGTTAAAATCTTAAATAATTTTAATTTAAAATTATTTTACATTCTTATATACCTATGAATTTTAACAGATTAAGTTAAATATTTAATTCAAACTCGAAATAAAAATCGATCCATAATGATTGAAGTTCATTAACAAAAACTTAAAATATAACTTAATTTAATTTAAAACAATCTAAATATTTAAGTGGTTCGATAAATAAAATTATCTGACCCGAATATGATATAATCTAAAATCATTCCGATTATTACACGTGGAAAGTTAACAATAGTTGGTGGTGGAAAATTGGACATTTCTTTTTCCTTCCAAATGCAATGGCATTTAAAAATTCATGTTCTAACTATTCAATCTACATGGACGAGTGAAGATAGACTATTAAATATTAATAATCTATGTTTACATCGACAAAATGAAGAAGGTAAATTTTGTTCATAGGCAAGATCGGATTTCGTTTTAAATTTTTTTATGTTAAGTTTAATTTAAATTGATTCGTAAATTTATTTTATAATTTAAAAATATTAAAATATAAAAAATTATTTATTAAATAAAATTTAATATTTTATAATTTAATTTAAATAAAAATAATTTTTATTAAATAAATAATAACTTAAATTAAATCAATTTAAATTAAAAAAATTTTAATCTAAACTCAACTCATCTCGAGTTAGTTAGATAACTCAGATATTTGAAAAGGTTTAATTGAAAGGAAAAGCAATACCATTTTATCAGCAAAAAGATAAGTCAAATCCTTAGAGGGAGGTGGGGGGTGTGGGGAAGAAACTTTGGAATTTGTCCTTAATCCCCAGCCTAATAGCTAGTACAACACTTTCTATTTGACTGATTATGAAATGAAACGTAAAGGGTTCCCTCTTTTTTGTATATTCCAAATTTTGTTGTTTACCCGACCGGATTTACACGACCAAGACGACCTTTTTTTTTTTTTTTCCCAAGTCAATGAACCAGCCATAACGTTTCACCGCCATTGAAGCTCTGGGTTCAAATCCATGGTTCCTCTGAGTTCAGTCAGTAGTAATAATAATAATAATAATAAAGTGAAGGCGTTTTGAATCTTTGAGTTCGTTGAAATAGCTGCTCCGGTGGATGGTGAAAGTGACAGTGTATTTGCAGAAGGCTCAGGAGGTTGGGCAAAATCTCTTCTCTCATTAATGTCACCTGACCCACCCGTCCCTTAAAAGCCCGTGCCATCATTCATTCGTGTATATATTTTATCTCTGGAAACAAACAAGGATAAATTCCTTTTTGGCTTGGTTGCCTAAACTTCAAGATTAATGTTGTAAATCTTACGTTTTTGTTCTTTTTTTTTTTTGGATTTAATACTTGTAGTTCAATTTAATTTTTTTTATTGGTTAAATTATTAATTTGGGATCGGCGGTAACAAAGGAACAACATCGAATGCAGAATCAAAGCTCGTGTTTGGAGGTAAGAATTTACAAATAACAAGAAAATTTTAAGCTTTTTTTTTTTACAAATTAAATATTTATACTTATTTCTCTGTCTTTGAGTTACATTTTTTTTTAATTTTATTTTCCGTAATTCAAGCAAGTACATAAAATGTACAGATTAGTAACAGGAAGACCGAAAGAGATCTCTTTGATAGTAATGGTAATGGTCAACATCAGAGACTAACAGATTTTTTTTCTTTTTTTTTTTTTTTTTAAGGAAGAAGATGGCTCAGAGAGTTAGCCTCCATTGAAGCTTCATGAGCATCAGCTTCGCATTACCAATGGACTTTCAAAGAAGTGCGTTGCCAATCGTCTTGTTAGCTGTAATCTTGTTCTTGATCCAGTGCGGAGGAGCTCGGAAAGTTTGGATAAGTTCTACGATCGAACGGCGGGCATTGCTGGATCTCCGTTCATCGTTAGGTCTCCGGGGCAAAGATTGGCCCATCAAGGCCAACCCTTGCACGTCGTGGCTCGGCGTCGAATGTCGAAACGGCTACGTCGTGAACATTACCGTTTCCGGTTTAAGAAGAACCAGACTTGGACGGCTCAATCCCAGGTTCAGTGTTGATTCTTTGGTTAATTTGACTCGGTTAGTTTCCTTCAATGCTTCCGGGTTTCAACTTCCGGGGTCAATACCGGATTGGTTCGGAAACCAGTTGGTTAATCTCGAGGTACTTGATCTCCGGTCATGCAATATCTCCGGTTCAATCCCTGGTGCACTCGGTAACTTGATTCGACTCACTTCTTTGTATCTTTGTGATAACAACCTTGCTGGTTCAATTCCTGCTACATTGGGACAGTTAAGGAATTTAAAATTTCTTGATCTTTCGGTTAATTCACTTACTGGTTCAATTCCTCTAAGTTTTGGGTTTTTTGGAAACATTGAAAGCCTTGAACTTGCTTCAAATTACTTATCTGGGTCAATTCCACCTATTTTGGCTTCTTTACCAGGTCTTCAAGTGTTCAATGTTTCAGATAATAATCTTTCTGGTTCAATTCCTGTTCAGTTTGGTAATCTTTCAAGGTTGGTTGAGCTTGATCTTAGTAAGAATTCTTTGTATGGCTCGTTGCCTGAGGAATTAAAGATGCTAAGGAGTTTAAAAAAGATGGTAATTCGCGGTAATGAGCTAGAAGGACATCTGCCAGTCGATTTGTTTTCGAGTCTTGTCGAGTTGCAAGTTGTGGATTTGAGTAGGAATAAACTTGATGGTGCTCTTACTGGTACAATTTGGTCAATGGCTAAACTGCAGTTCCTTGATGCATCTAGCAACAATTTTACGGGTTATTTACCGGGTCTTAATTCTAATAGTACTGCTGCTCCTGCTACTGCTGTGTTCAATCTGTCGAACAATTTCTTTTATGGAACTTTGAATTTTTCACTTGCGATGTTCAAATTTATTGATCTCTCTGGCAACTATTTTCAAGGCAAAGTAGTTAATGACGGCGAAAGAAATGCTAGTTTCGACATGAATTGCCTTCAGACTGTGAAACAGAGGAGTTTGGAGGATTGTAGACTCTTTTACAAGGAAAGAGGGCTAAGATTTGATAATTTTGGAGCACCGGACACAATGCAGCCACCTCTGGCGGTATCTAGGTCAGAGAGCAGGAATCGATTGATATTTATCTCGGCAGGAGTAGTTGGTGGACTTGGCTTCGTTGTAATTTTGGTACTGGTGCTAGTGCTCCTCTTGAGACATAATAAGGACATCGGAAATCAAAGAGGGAGCGCAGATGCAGGGCCTGTTCCAGAAGGAGATAGTCCTCAACTTCCAAAAGATCCGACAAACTTAGCTGGTTCTGGAGATCCATTTACGTATGAGCAGTTGCTCCAAGCAACTGATAATTTTAGTGAGACGAATCTTATCAAGCACGGCCATTCGGGAGACTTATTTCGTGGTATCTTGGAAGGTGGGATCCCAGTGGTCATCAAAAAGGTCAATTTGAGTTCTTTCAAGAAAGAATCTTACAGAACGGAATTGGATTTATTCAGAACGTTTTCTCACACAAGATTTGTCCCACTCTTGGGGCACTGCTTGGAGCATGAAACCGACAAGCTTTTGGTATACAAGTATATGCCGAATGGAGACTTGGCCAATTCCTTTTACAGGGCTACCAACTCGGAGGATGACAGTTTACAATCTCTGGATTGGATTACGAGGCTAAAAGTAGCAACCGGAGCTGCCGAAGGCCTATTCTACTTGCACCATGAATGTAATCCTTCCCTTGTTCACAGGTATTTTGTAACATGCTTTTGGCTACGAATAATAGATGCTAGTAACTCGAACCGTTTACTCTTGTAATAAACTATGAATCTATATACCAGTAGCCTACTCGTGTTGTCTTTTTGCTTCATTTTAACTTATGTTGCTGATTGCGTTTTTGTAACTTTTCACAAGCTTTAAGATTTCCTTTTCAATAGTTACAATTTTTTGCTATGTTACATTTTGGTGGTTAAAGGGATGTTCAAGCAAGCAGTATACTTCTGGATGATAAATTTGAAGTAAGACTTGGAAGCTTGAGCGAAGTACGTGCCCAGGAAGGAGGTACACACCAAAATGTTCTCAGGAAGTTGCTCTGGAAGCCGCAGTAAGTATTTATAAAAGTTACCCGTTTTACCGTTCTCAAGCTGTCCGTTTGCCAGGAAGTATTATAGTCGTTAACATATCGGCCTTTTGTCTTATAACAAAAGCACTTGCTATCTTATTGCCATGCATGCTACTTTTGACATAGTCAATTTGATTGAAGTGATATCGCCTAGTGAATTAAATCAACTGGAATTGGGATATAGTGATATTGATGATCTTCTTAGATGTAAAACTGCAAACAATATAATAAAACACTAATTCTTTCCAAGATCAATGGAGTAATGAAATAGGTTAATGGATGAAAAAAAGGCTTAGCACAGGGATACAATTTTAGATTCCCACTTTTTTCCTTTTTAGCACCATTTGTGTTTATAGATTATTTGAATTATTCATTGATAATATGCATGTGGGCAAGATAAATGATGGCAAGAGATAAGGGTTTTTTTTCTTCTTCTATTTTGTTTTTTTTCGTTCCGTGCTATAATATATTTTTCTCTCGGTGATTTGTAGGACCTCCGAGGCAAGCCCTTCAGGTTCAGGTGCATAAAACTATATTGCTCTGACTCTTCATTTTTCTTAAAATACTCATATAATGCATTTTTCTAAAACATAATAAGACATACAGCATTTCATAGTTTTTTTTTTTTTGCCCTGCATCAGTTGCATGTTGGAAAGAAAATCATAATTCTTATATATGTCTTTGGAAATGGACAGGCTCTTCTTCGACTAATTGTGCTCACGACGTGTACTGTTTCGGAAAGGTACTACTTGAGCTTATAACAGGCAAGCTTGGCATTAGTAAAGAAGAAGATACATCTACAAAAGAGTGGCTTGAACAAACCTTGGCTTGCATCAGTACATATGAAAAGGAATTGGTGACTAAGATCATGGACCCATCCCTGATAGTAGATGAGGATCTTTTGGAGGAGGTATGGTCCATGGCAATCGTGGCGAGGTCATGCCTTAACCCGAAGCCTTCAAAACGACCCTCGATGAAACATATTATTAAGGCATTGGAAAACCCCTTAAAAGTGGTAAGGGCTGAGAGTTTCAGCTCCGCAAGCCTAAGAACAACATCATCTAGGCGATCTTGGAGTTCTGCATTCTTTGGTAGTTGGCGACAGAGTTCATCGGAGGGCACCACCATTCCGGGCCAACCAAACAGAGAGGGTTTTAGTGGTTTTAGGCAGTCAAGTAGAGTAGGCTCTCATGGCAGCGGGGGAATTGAACACTCATCTTCACATAAAAGGTTATCAAATGAAATCTTCCCCGAACCAGTGGAAATGCAAGACATGGAGACGTTGGATGAGAACTAGCTTAAACAGTATTTGCTGTTAACCCCAACTGTTTTTTAGTGCCCTGCTCAACCATTGGGCTCTAAAGCTATTTTATAAGGAAACTAGCAGCCAGCAGGCGATCCAATCTGATGAAGATAAACTGGTTCAGCTGATGCATCTCTAGGCTCAAACGAAAATGGCCGAAGCCAGCCATGATGAAGGGATCGGAAGAACCAACTGTATTCAGGGAGAGTCTTTCATACATTCAAAACTCAAAAGCTTGTTTGCAGTCAATTGTTATAACAAGCAGAAATTTTCATTGTAATAGAGTGTAAAAATTGTAAAAGATTAGGACCACTTGCAGCATTATTTCGTTTCCATTTTCTTAGCAGCAATAAAAGAAAAACACATCAACTGTACTTCAAAACAATTTTTTTTCCATTGAGAACTCCAAAACTAGTGAGAAAAAAATTTTAAAATCCCAGTAAATTCTCAACATAGTTTGGCAGCTGTTCTAACAACTGCTTGCATTTCAATAACCCCAGTCCAGTAAAAGAACCCAGAAAGGTTGATGAAAAACTTCTTCATTTTAACTGCATCAAGATCAGCCAATCAAAAAGAAAAACTACTTCCTAGCGAAAGCAGAAAAAGATTAAAATCGTAAGATAGAAGAATGAAGCCAGATTGCCAGCACAGTTTCAGAAGAGATTCCACCATTTTTTACTTAGGTTTCTTTTCAAGCTGGGACCATTTCATAGCATAATATCTTGTCCATGGCTGTAGAATACCAGTATACTAGAATCTAAAACCATGCTATGCAGTAAAGGAAAATCAAAAAGGAAAACCATGCCATGGTTATTTCAATTTCTATCACCCAAAATCCTCTCTGGGACAATCGATAGTTGAATATCCAAGAACATCAAGCAAAAACAAACTATGAAATGCACCTTGATTGCCTAAACAAACAACAATGCTGCAAACGTTATGTGGCTGTCTTCAGCTCTCCTGAAGCAGCAGTTGCATAAAGAGGATGAAGGACATGTCCTTCCTTAGGTTCAACGTGTACCCATTTGCGTCCGCTAAGCTTATGAGTCTCGAATTTCACACAACCTTCCTTAAGGGCATAGAGAGTATGATCTTTCCCAATCCCTACATAGTTTCCAGGATGGAATCGGGTTCCTCGCTGACGAACTATAATGTTTCCAGGAATCACCCTCTGCCACAAAAAAGTCAAATAATCAAATCATATCATTATTATATGAAATCTAATATTACTAATATGGAAGTACTTGAATCTGGATCATCCACTGACCTCTCCACCGAACTTCTTCACCCCAAGATTCTTGGGTTTTGAGTCTCTTCCATTCTTTGTTGACCCGGCAGTTTTCTTAGAAGCCCACCGCTTAAGTATCAAGCTCAAGCCAGAAGAAGACCCATCTAAGCCAACCAAAAAAAAAAAAAAAAAAGGAAAATAGTGCCATGAAATTAGCTCAATAGAATTCAATAAATAAGAAAAACAAACAAAACAGCTCATTTCAATAGGTAATGAAGATTGAAGAATACCGGGGATTGTTCCGTACACATAAGCGCTGGTAACTAGGTCCTTCACGCTTGCCCTTTTGCAGAATACTGTTGCAATGTTAAACATATCTAATATTTGTAACAGATAAACCTGGAAGAACAATAAATAAAATTATTTTCATCAAATACTGAAAAGTTGAAAGAAAAGAAATTCCTGAGCCACTGACGACCATAACAAAACCATTAATAGATGAAAGTGAATTAAGTGGGAGAAAAAATTAGGAATTTTTGCAATAGATATAAAGGGCTGTAACCTGAATTGAAAAACGAAAACGATTGGATCTTCCAATTGATCAATAGAAGGATTAGGTAATACTGCGATCTTTTTTCTAGGGTTTTAGTTCCCAATCTAGACGATCTTCAGCTTTTGAAGCCGGGTCTTCGAGCACGTGGCCTGAACTAGACCTATCCAACGTTGGGCTACCAGCCCAATGCAAGCTGAGTTTTGGATTAAATATTATAAATTTGATTTGTTTCTATTTAAATTAATATTTATTAATAAATTTATTTATTATTTAATTTAATTATAAAATATATAAATATTTATATAAAAATAATTTTAAATATTTTTAAGTAATAAAATAAATTTAAGATATAAAAATTATTATTTATACATTAAAATTCTTCCATTTTTATCGATTTGTTAACAATAAAAATTGGTTTATATATTGTATTACAAATTGGCTGTTAGAAGTGTTCGTTAAATTTTCCGTAGGCTTGATAGTTGCTTGCAAGCACTGCATCAGCCATGCCGCCAGCTACACCCCGCCTTATCTCTAGCTCCTCCCTCTCCACCGTCGCGGGCCTCCCACCGATCCTTCCCAAACCTCTCCTTTCAAATAGAAACCTCTTTGTTGTCAACTCCAATCAAGCGAATCGACAGAAATTACAGCGCCTTCTTCAAAATCAAATCCAAATCTCTCGCAGAGACGCTGCTTTTCTATCCCTAATCTCTCTGTTTCCTTCCCTCTTCCACCCTTCTCATGCTTCCGCTTTCTCCATTGGAATTTGTGAGCAATTCTTGCTTTCGCTCTTCCTTTTTTGTGACTGGTTTTTCTTTTTATTAACCGCTGTTGTTGCTATGCGCAGCAGGACCAAAGGATTGGCTTAAAGAGCAAAAAAGGAAGTCTTCGAAATTCCTATTGGCCCCAATCGATGCTTCTCGACAAAGCCTTCGCTCTGCCTATGTTTTGCTCGGTAAGTTGCATTTTCTATTTCACTTCCCATTTCTTCTCAATCATGCGAATCTTTTGTTGTGTTTCTTTGATTAAATTTGGTTGTTTTGATACTTTTTTTGAATAGCGGACAAGGAATCTACTAATTCGAATAAGGATTTTGAGGAAGTTCGAAAGCTTTTGAAATCTGCCGCTAGGGATTGCGTTGTTCAAGAGAGGAATTCCTTTGTTTCATTTCAAGCCAAAACCGGAGTCGAGGTTTGTTCTTTTCCTTAGAATGAAATCAAAATTTCTTGCGTACTGTCGATTGATACTGCCGATGTTTTATTCACTAAATTTGAACTTAGAACAAAATCAGAGAGGTGGAAATGAATTCCTGAACATTTGACCTAATTTTGGGTTATAATTTTGTAGCTCGAATTTCTTTAATTCACAGGTTTGCACATTTCGGTTGATTGTGAAGAATGCTTCTTCTTTGCTTGAAGATAGGAATCCTGTTAAGCTGGAAGCTGAAGCTATACTAGATGATCTTATAAGGTATCTGCTTTATGCCCTATTAATCTTCTTACAATCATGTCATACTTATCTTGATTGCTTGAAATCTGAAAATGCAAAATATCTCTGAATAATTTTGAGTTTCAATTCTGGCTTTTGATTTGCTATAAATATAGAAGGAAATGGGTTTCTTTCTCTGCAAACATTGTAGCATATTTTGCTATTGGGTGTTTCTTGGAAGAACATTGATATCTAGATAATTTTAAAACATTTTTCGTCATTTTCCATAACTCTCCTTAAGATCCAATGCCTGTTAGATTCAGAATTCTCCTTCACGTGTTTTCCTGTCAAGTGCTAATTCATTTTAGTCTTGTCATAATTCTTTTACCTGCATATTCTTAATGCTTATTGTTATTTTTCTTTCCTGTCAGCTAGTTTACCTCAGATAATAGTCTGGCAAATGAACGATGTTTCTTTCTCTGCATGCATGGCAACATGTTTTGCTTCTGGGTGTTTGTTGGAAGAACATCGATATCTAGACAACTTTAAAGCATTTTTCGTCATTTTCATTAAGTCTCCCTGGGATCCGATGCCCGTCGGATTCAGAATTATCCTTCACGTGTTTTCCTGTCGAGTGCTAATTCATTTTAGTATCGTCATAATTTGTTTACCTGCATGGTTTGTTGATGCTTATTGTTATTTTTCTTACTTGGCAGCTCGTTTACCTCATTGAATAGTTTGGCAAATGAAAGCGATATTCAAGTTGCTTCCAGTAGGTATGCTTTTACATTTTAAAGCCAAAGTAACCTATGCAGATGGGAGTTAGTTTCGATTAATATGAAGCAATGTTGGCTCCTTTCAGTTACAACTTTTACCTAGATTTAACAATCTGTGCATTTATATTATTTTCTCATATCATAATCGTATTTAAGTTATATATATATATATATATATATATATTTACAAGTTTTGAGTCGTTGATAATTTCTGTTTTATCATGTTCATGTTACTTTTTTTTTATACCCTATCATGTTTTAGTTATTTTTCCCGTGTTGTATTCAAAATTGTGGTCTACTTTTACTGTTACTGGATAACAGTTATTTATTTAATTTTTCCACAGACAAAAGGTTGCAGATGCACTCATGGATACCATAACTTCCCTTGACAAATTCGAGCAGGGGGTTAAGGACTGCCTCGAAGTATAACAATGCTGGCATCCTTTTCTAACTGAAAAAAAAAATAAAATTATGGTGTTATTATGTGATGCTCGGAGATTTTACAGATGCTTTTGTCGTTTGGATTTGGAGAAACGAAAGATTGTAAAAATGCAAAAGTTGGTTATTTGACTTGATCTTTATTGTAAATTTTGTTTTATTTCCCATTTCTCATGTGTTTTGTTTCATTATTCCGGCATTTATTTCTATATACGATAAGGATATGTGTTTGACGCGAGAATATTCAATTTTTTTTTTAAATTTTCATATATTTGAATTATCATATATGTGTGCCTATGTTCATATATACGTTGGATATAAGTACTTAAAAAAAATGAAGAAGAAGAATAACATACATAGTTATTTTCCATTCTTTGCTAGAATTTATGGTATGAGCAAATTCTCCAAATTCATGTCATCAACCAAACACTAAAATTATTACAGTCTGTGAATAGGATAAAAATTTGAGTTGTTAAAATTAGATCGATTAGTCGAATCAGTTGAATTGAAAATTATTAACCTAATCGATTTAGTATTTTACGTCAAACCACTCTATTAATTAAATTGATTTAACCAGTTTAATATGACAGATAACAGGGTTATTAACAATTTTAACAATGAAAATGCTAACAGGGGTACTGATTATTAGGAGGGTTAGACTCAGAAAACAAATGGCTAAAATATATATATTTTTTAAATGTTTCCTTTTTAATTTTAAATAATTTTTTATTTTTTTATTGCATCAAGAATTAAAATTTTAAAGTTATTTATATTTAATTTTATTGTAAATCGTTATATTTCTTTAATTAAAAGTTTAAGGTATTATTTTGTTTAATTAAATTCTTATTTTTTAATTAATTTTAGTACTTTTTATGCAAAATAAAAGTTTAATTAAGCAAAAATATGATTTTAAAAGGTTTAATTAACTAAAATACTCAATTAACCCAAGCAT
>JBBYHM010000001.1:8979668-9080508 GCA_038381775.1 Adansonia rubrostipa | reverse complement strand
AATTTAATTTGAATGGATAATAAAGGACACACGTCTTAGTTTTTCTAGCTAAAAGCATTGTCGTGATTCTAAAATGTTAAACGTTTTATAGTAACTTTTAAGGAGAGAAAATTTTTCGATTTTCAAGGAACCATCCATATGCTTTGGAAGCCTAAACTCAGGCTATAAATAGCAGCTCGAAGCTGCGTGCAAGACTATCTTTTAGCTGACATCTCTTTTAGTTGACGTATTATCCATATCTAGTGTTTAGAAAGCGTGCAAATGCCTAAGCAATCTGCTGAAGTTGTTGAAGGACTGAGCAAGATTCTTATCAGGTACTTAAATACTTCCACATCCATGATTATTCATTTCATATATATATATATATATATGTAGCTCCATTGTTTATTACTCAATAAGCTGTAGATAATAATGAACAAATATATGTTGTTTTGCACTGCAGTGGGCAAGAAGGGCTGGATGAGGAGGTTCAAGTAAAAGTTGAGAATCTTATTGCTGAGCTCGAAGGGAGAAAGTTTGTTCCCTCTTCTGACCCAGATGCCCAAATTCTTGACGATGGCTTTCACCACTTCAAGACAAACGTATTTGAGAAAGATGGCCATGGCAATTGGAACAATGATCTAGTTTTGAACTTAATAAATTAAGGGATAATGAAACTAACTTTTTATTTTTTATTGGGGGGCAGCAAATATCCTGAATTTTTCCGTGAACTTGCAGAAGGCCAGCATCCAAAGGTATTATCACCTTCAATGATAATGGTCTACACTTATATATATATATATAAACGTACACCAGAGTTCATGAACAAAGTTGTCTTTCAAATTTTGATTTCTACATATATTTAGCAATGATTAATTAATTTAACCCATTAATTGTTCAGTTTTTGGTGTTTGCATGCTCGGATTCCCGAGTAAGCCCCGCAGTTGTTTTGAACTTCAAGCCAGGACAAGCCTTCGTTGGCCGCAATATCGCTAATATGGTTCCTCAATTTGACCAGGTAAGATTATGAATTTCCCAAAACCAATTTCAATTTGATTCATTGGATTTGGAAATCATCACGTTTCTCCAGCTAAAGACTGTTAGTTTAATTCTTATTGCACAGCTGACACACACTGAAATTGGTTCAGTCATTGAATATGCTGTTAAAGCTCTTAAGGTGAGATTCATATCCTAAATTTATCTTCATTTCTCCCACGTTTTGTTCTTAATTTTAATGTAATAAAAGGAGGAAAACGACGCATTTACAGGTAGAAAACATCCTGATCATGGGACATAGTCATTGTGTTGGTATAAAGAGGCTTATGAGTCTTCCAGATGAACATTGCTCTCGCACTCATACTCATCATCATGCTTCGTAAGCCTCGTTATCAACTCCAAACTATTGTTAATTTTGAAAATCCCACCATTTAATTTGTTAGGTAAAATTAATATTAATGTTTTCAGGTCACTTGGAGTTTTTATTTATTTCTGAATTGTGCAGTGACTTCATCGATGACTGGGTGAAAATTGGTTTGCCAGCAAAGATAAAGGTCCTGAAAGAGGCTAATGACTTGCCGTTTGAAGAACAATTGAAGCTGTGTGAAAAGGTAATTAATTAATTAAGGTGCCCATCCCTAACTAGTTTGATTCCATCGGTTGAACGGAAAACTTGATTATTAATAAATAATTGTGGATCAATGCAGGAATCAGTTAAGAACTCGATGTCAAATTTACTGACGTATCCATTTGTGAGAAGTGCAGTGGTGAATGGAACTCTAACATTGAGGGGAGGTTACTATGACTTTGTAAATGGAACTTTTGAGCAATGGAACATGCGTACCAAACCAATCCCACCCACAGTATTAAGGCCCATGCCTATCTAATTTTTTAAGTTAATTTGAGCCACTGAGGTCTCATCCCATCTCATCTCATCTAGATATATCTCAGCAACCAACACTTGATCTGCTGCATTAGCTCTTTATATATGAACGGCAGTTGCTAGTGTGAGATTGTTTGCTCTAAATAAATTTGTATTCCTACGAACATCGTATGCGGCATTTCATTTTCTTTCTTTCCACTGGCTTACCTATTTCTCTTTTCTTTTACTTTTGGTATTTTTGAATTTCATGTGCAAGTGCAAAAATGTTAATGGAAATTACACGAGTGCAGGATAAACAGAACAAATTTTTTATTGAAAAATAATGCATTTAATTTGAATTTAAAAAATTTTAACTATTTAATATTCTCTATGCAGACTGCGGTCAATAAAAAATTAGATCATTTCCAGAATTAATCCTGAAACCACCATATCTACGGATTTTTTTTTAGAAAAGAGAGTATTATTACTATAAAAATCCCAGAGAAAAGGATAATGTTTTTAAATACAGTTGGATAGTTTTGTTTAGATATATTTTTAAAAAATAAAAACATAAATATCTCTAATTTTGTTTTTTTTTTTTTACTTTTAATATATATATATATATATATGTATGTATTCTTTCACTTACATTGTGGTGGATGTGATATAACCTAATTATATATAAAGTCTCTCAATAAGTTGCCATCAAAAGTCATACCAACTTAGTTAAAGAAATTAAATAAAAGCTAAAATAAAATTATAAATATAAAATAAAATTAATGGTATGTAAGAAATTCAATATTAAGAAAATAACTACTCATTTAAAAAACTATTTTTATTTTTTTAACTTATTATTTTTAAAACAATTTTTTTTTTTAAAATCACTCACAAAGTGGATATGATAAATTATAGTTTTAATAGCCAAACTTAGTTATAAGATAATTGAGCTTAATATCATAAGTTAAGTGATACCAATTTAATTGGTAAATTTACTGAAAAACCTAATTAAAGCAATAATATTAAGATTAATTGCGTACTTTTATATTTAAAAAACTATCGATATATCTAAAAATTACCCATTTTATTTAATAAACTACCTATCATAAACTATCATCCTTAACCCTTTTTTCCCTTTTAAATCACTTTTAACATTATTTTTTTCAATTCCGTTTTTTATTTCATCTTCATAATAGGTGTACCTATTTCTAGCTAAAAACATGTTTAAAAAAGAAATATAAATTAATATTAGTGTCACGTGACGTCATGTGGTACTAACATGGGAGTTTCAAAAAATAAACCATTTCAAAGGCATTTTTAATAAAAGAAAAAGTTGGTAAAAAGAACGAAAAAATCGAAACTGACAATCTCCCCCCGAAAATGAAAAAAAAAATCAGCTTTCAAATTGAAAGAAAAAAGAAAAAGCATTTTAAAATTGGATTTTTGAGAATAATTTACAGAAGCTACCATGACTTTTTTATACCAAGTTACCCCTTCTTTTTTTACGTACTAATAAATGCTTATATTGGGATGGATGGGAAGTCACTTGGTGGGGAATTTATAGAGAAAAGGCATCACCCCGAGGAAGAGTCCATGTAAACGAAAGTTTTCCTCCATTTCTCTAATGTTAAATTATTCCTTCATTTTTCATTCTCTTTTTAAAGCCTTCAATGAGAGTTTTCCTTCGTTTTTTTCATTTTAACTAAGAAAGCTATATCTTATTGATTTGAAAATATTGGCTTCATCATTATTGTTGAAATTGTAAGAGAATCATATATCTTCAATTGCGTAGCAAGAGATAATTAAATTTTATTAGTATCATAGACACCTATTTTTGTCTAAGCCTCCAAAGCATTTTTCAAGAATGATAGCCATCGCCAAAGTTGTTTGCTTATGATTAGAATTAGTAAGAATCATCCCAAACCAAGGTATAAGTAATCAGAGAGCCAAATAGAATGTATCATGCAAAACCTATCAAGAGTATTGCCTTATCTTGGGGCATCGATACCTTGGCTGTTCGGACTCCATACATTTTTCTTGGGGTTTAGCTTCCTAATGCTTAAGGGCTAAAAGTTAAAACCTTTCATCTTCCTCATTTATCTTCTCCAATCTCCCCTTTTTAAATATTACAACCATCAAACTCTTTCTTTACATTCCCTTCGTGCTAACCCATAGCAAAGCGAAGGAAGAAAATGAGGTTAATGTTGATTAGATTTCTGCTCAAAGTCAAAAGCAAGGATTAAAGCTTCTTGGTATAACTTTCATCTTTCTCTATTTTATTTTCCTTTATTATCATCATTTTAGTGAGCCATATCCATGTGACCATGACCCTATTCTTAGGACTCTTATGCATTTTATGGCTTTGGCTGTGGTAGACTTAGGACTTTTGGTGCTTTGTTAAACCTTTTACCATGTTTCACTATGTTTATTTGCTTGGTTTGTCTTAAAATCATCTTTTAATGCTATCTTGAAAATTCCAGCAAGCTTTTCATTGTTTAAACATGTTCATATCATCTCTAATGGCATGATTCTTGATGTCATTTATGAAGCTAATATCTTTATGCACCACCTTGTTCATTTTTTTTTTGTAATTTTGTCATTATTTTCATATCTAAATGTCATATTTGTTTTCTCTAAATATGTTCACTATGTTTATTGCCATGAATGTTATATTTATGTTAACTTTAAATTTGGTTTTGATACAACAAACAACTTAAGCTAAATTAATTTATACTCAACTGGGTATTTGTGTTAAAATTGAAAAACATTTTGAAAAGTACTAAGTTTGTATTTTCTCAAAAATATATGTTCCAAAATGTATATTTATACTTAGAATATTGTTGAGATATGTTTGACTTAATATCAGGTCAAGAAAAATCATTTTACAAAGGATTTTAAAGGTATGTATCGATGCAATGAACAAATGTATCGATACTATGCTTAAAACCATCATTTGCATCAATATTTTTAAGTATGTATTGATACATTGCCGTGAGTATCAATACTCACCCCATATGTATCGATACAATGCTTGGTAGTAGCCAAGGTTTGGTTGAAACCCTCGAATGTATCGATACAAATGTGTCTATATCGATACAGTTTGGTTGGTATCAATACTCAGTCCCCTGTATCGATACAATAAGCTATAACGATCATTTTTTTTATTCCTGTATCGATACTATGGGTATTATATCGATACTATAGCATGGTTCTGAATAGAAATAAGCATTTATGAAGGCTAAAACGGCTTTCCAACCACCACATTAAATGCCTAATGTCTATAAATCAATTTTAGGCTATAAAGAGAGGTTCCCAACAACTAAAAAAGTAGAGATAAAAAAATCATTCAATCATTGAACAACAAAAGCTCAAAAGTTTTCAAATTCTTTGTTTTTACTTGTATCAAATTTACGCTTTTCAAGTCTATTTGTATCTCATTCACCTTGTACTTAAATTCCAGCAAACATCCACCTACTAGAAGTTCAATTTGTTTGCAAAATACTTCATTCACATCACAAAAGGGGTTGTGTGAAAGTGAGTGAAAATATCTGAGAATTTAGGGTAAAATTCTCAAAGGGATTGAAAAGTTCTATCTAAGCTTAAAAGATAGTGGTGTAAGTTTTTCTTACCCTTTTTTTATTTTTAATTTGCTTCAAATTTATCAAGTTTTTGAAGAACCAATTCACCCCCTCTTGTTCAATCTTTTCCTTGAGCATTATTTGCATCAGAGCTTTGGTCTCTATTGTAGGTCTCACAACCTTAAGAAAAGGTCCTTGATTGCTCAAAAATGGAGAATGCAAACATGGTGCTTAAAGCCTTGAGAAGCTCACAAGAGTTAAAAAGCCAAGATAAAGTTTGTCTTATGGCATTTGAGACAAATGCAAATGCTATAGGACTTGAAAGACATTCCATCATGAGACCTCCATTCTTCAATGGTGACAACTACTCATATTGGAAGACAAGGATGAGGCTCTTTATCCAAGCAAATGACTATGAAATATGGAAGATCATTGTCAATGGACCACTCATCCCTAAAAAGAGAGTTACAGATTGAATTGTGCCAAAGGAAAAAGAACAATGGGGTGAACAAGACACCAAAATGGCACAATTACATGCCAAGGCTATGCACACACTATTTTATGCTCTTGGTCTAAGCGAGAACAATAGAGTCTCACTCTATGACAATGCCAAGCAAGTGTAGGGCAGGTTCGCAACCATATATGAAGGAACAAATCAAGTAAAAGAATCCAAAATAAGCATGCTTATACTTGGCTATGAATTGTTCAAGATGAAGACGGATGAAATTATCAAAGAAATGTCAGGTAGGTTCACAGTTATTATCAATGGGTTGAAGGCACTTGGAAAGACCTATTCAAATAAAGAGATGGTGAAAAAGCTACTCAATGGTCTTCCCAAGTCTTGGGAAGCAAAAGTAACAGTAATTGAAGAATCCAAAGATCCTAACACACTTTTTTTGGATAAACTTATAAGTTCTCTTCTAACCTAAGAGATAAAGATCAAGCACGGACAAGAGCCACCAAAGAAGGTAGGTGTTACCTTTAAAACAATCGCTCCTAGTGATGATGATGATGAGGAGGCGAAGGACATTGAGGAAGATAAAGAAATGACCACGTTTGCAAAAAGATTCAACAAATTAATGAGAATGAACAGAGCAAGAAGACCTCCTAGAAAAGAAATGATAAAGGGAGACTCAAGCAAGAAAGAGAAAAAACAAATCATTTGCTATGAATGCAAAAAACTGAGATACATTAAATTCGAATGTCCAATGTGGAAGAAATTAAACCCAAAGAAGTAAAAGAAAAAGGCTATAGTGGCCACATGGAGTGATAGTGACATATTCGATAATTACAATCAGGAGGTGGCAAACCTATGTCTCATCGCTTATGATGAGCCTAAGGTATATTTTAATGCTAATCCTTACTCATTTGATGAATTACAAGATGCATTTGATGAATTAGCATTAGAATTCGATACCATGAATTTAAAATATAAGAAAATGATTTCTAAACTTAAGAAAGAAAATAAAAAATTAAGTTTGACAAATGATGATCTTAAGAAGAAAGCAGATGAGTTACAAGTCAATATTGATGATCGAACCAAGAAAAACATAAACTTGCATAACTCATTTACAAGGTTTTATATGGCACAACAAAAATTTAATAATATGCTAGAGACACAAAGAGTATTATTTGATAAAGATGGTTTAGGCTATAATAGAATTGAAAAAGAAACTCACTTCAAGAATTTCTTTGTGACACAAAACAAATCATTTGATGTTTCTACTCATTGCCATAAACTTGGTCATATATTTCACACTTGTTCTTTAAAGACTATTACTTATAAAGGCAAGCTTATTAGTTATTATGAGGGTATGGATCCCTAAGGGTGTTAGCACATCTCAAGATGATGCTTCCAAAATAAAATGGATTCCACAAGGCACACGAATTTTGAACACTAATACTCGAGGGCCTAAGAAAATTTGGGTACCTAAAAAGAAAACATGACTTTATGGTTGTAGGAGCAAGAGCATTGCTTCAAGGCAAATTCAATAAGGGAGAATTCTTGGTACCTTGATAGTGGATGCTCAAGACATATGACTGGTGACAAAAATCAACTCATGAAGCTAAGGCCTAAGGATGTGGGAAGTGTTACTTTTGGTGATAACTTAAAAAGACAAATTAAAGTTATTGGAACCATAGGTAACAACTCTTCATCCAACATTAAAAATGTTTTATTTGTCAAAGGTCTCAAATACAATCTCTTTAGTATTAGTCAATTGTGTGATAAAGGCATGAAAGTTATTTTTGAATCAATGAATTGTAAAGTTGTTGATGTTAAATCAAATAAACTTACTTTTGTAGGACATAGAGAAGGAAATGTTTATGTTGTACATCTAGATGACTTATTTTCTCAAAATGTTTATTTTGTTGCTAATAACGATCACTTGCCTTGATTGTGGCATAGAAGATTAGGACATGCTAGTATGAATATAATTTTCAAACTATTTAGATAGACCTTGTTGTTGGATTGCCAAAAATGAAATTTTATAATGATAGAATATGTGATGCATGTATTCAAGGGAAATATAAAAAAGCTTCATTCAAACCAATAAATATTGTTTCAACTACTAGAGTATTACAACTTATTCATATTGATCATTTTGGTCCTACTAGGACATTAAGCTTAGGAGGTAAACAATATGGGTTTGTTACTATGGATGATTACTCTAGGTTTAGTTAGGTTCTCTTTTTAAGCTCTAAAGATGAAGCCTTAGAAAAATTCATTACTTTTTGCAAAATTATCCAAAACAAAAAAGGTTATTCTATTTCAAGTGTAAGAAGTGATCATGGAAACGAATTTGAAAATCTTGGTTTTGATAAATTTTGTAATGAAAATGGAATTAGCCATAATTTCTCGGCTTTAGAACTCCTCAACAAAATGGAGTTGTTGAAAGGAAAAATAGAACCTTGGAAGAAATGGCTAGAACCATGCTTTGTAAAAATAATTTACCAAGATATTTTTGGACAAAAGCTATTAACACTTCTTGCTACATTATAAATAGAGCTATGGTTAGGCCAATCCTAAAGAAAACTCTACATGAATTTTTAAAGGAATAAAACCTAACATTAGCTATTTTCATCTTTTTGGATGCAAATATTTTGTACTAAATAATGGAAAGGATAATCTTGGTAAATTTGATGCAAAAAGTGATGAAAGAATTTTTATTAGTTATTCAACAAATTTGAAAGCTTATAGAGTATTTAATAAGAGAACCTTGGTTGTTGAGGAGTCAATACATATTATATTTGATGAAGCTAACTCAACCTTGAGAAAAGTATCTCTTGATAATGATGATTTAGAGATTTACCAAGAACAAGCATCACACAAAGAGCAAGGTCAAACAATGCAATGCCAAGAAGCTCTAAAAGAGGAAGAACTACATGAGCCAACTCAAGTAGAAAGGGAAAGAAATCATCCTAGAGAGTTAACTTATGTCAAAGAAGTGAGATAATTGGTGATCCTAAGTAAGGGGTAAGAACTAGATCATCTCTTAGAAATGCATGCAATAATGTAGCTTTTCTTCGACAAATTAAACCTAAGAATTTCGACGAGGCTTTAAAAGATGATAGTTGGATCATGGCCATGCGAGAAAAGTTAAACTAATTTAAGAGGAGTAAAGTTTGGAATTTAGTGGAGAGACTTAGTAATTATCCCATCGTAGGCACTAAATGGGTCTTTAGGAACAAACTTGATGAGTATGGAACTATAATTAGAAATAAGGCTAGATTAGTAGCTAAAGGATATAGTCAAGAAGACGAAATTGATTTTGATGAAACTTATGTCCCCATAGCTAGACTAGAAGCCAGTGGAATACTTCTAGCCTTTGCATGTTTTAACAATTTCAAGTTGTATCAAATGGATGTCAAAAGTGCCTTTTTAAATGGTTTCATTAATAAGGAAGTTTATGTTGAGCAGCCTCCCAATTTTGAAAATCCTCATTATCCCGATCATGTCTTTAAACTTTCAAAAGCTTTGTATGGACTAAAGCAAGCACCTAGGGCATGGTATGAGAGGCTCTCAAAATTTTTAATTGAAATAGGTTTTAATAGAGGCAATGTTGACAAAACTCTTTTTATAAAAGTAAAAATAAGGACATTTTAGTGATTCAAGTTTATGTTGATGATATTATCTTTCATGCTACAAATGAATCTCTTTGTCAAGAATTTTCTAAGTTACTGCAAGGTGAGTTCGAGATGAGCATGATAGGAGAATTAACATTCTTCTTGGAACTACAAGTCAAACAAACAGTAGATGGCATCTTCATCAATCAAGCAAAGTATACCAATGAATTACTCAAGAGGTTCAAAATAGATGAAGCAAAGCCTTGTTCCAAATCTATGAGTATTTCAACAAAGCTTGAGAAGGATGAATGAGGTAAAATTGCTGACTCTAAACTTTATAGGTCTATGATAGGTTCATTACTTTATCTCATCGCAAGTAGACCTGACATAATGTTTAGTGTATGTCTATGTGCTAGATATCAATCATCACCGAGGGAGTCATATCTAATTGCCGTGAAAAGAATTTTTAGATATCTTAAAGACACTTCCAATCTAGGCTTATGGTATCCAAAAGAATTATCTCTCGGTTTACATGCTTATTCGGATTAGATTTTAGTGGATGTAAAATTGATAGGAAAAGCACTTCTGGTACTTGTTAATTTCTTGAAAATATGCTAATATCATGGTTCCTTAAGAAACAAAATAGTGTTACTTTATCCACAATCGAAGCTTAGTACATATCTGTGGGAAGTTGCTGTGCCCAAATTTTATGGATAAAACAACAAATGTAGGATTTTGGCATTACCGTGGATCATATTCTAATTAAATGTGACAATACTAGTGCCATTTGTCTCGCCAAAAATCCAATTCAACACTCTAGACCCAAGCACATAGAGAGTAGACATCACTTCATTAGAGATCATGTGCAAAAAGGTGATATAGTGCTTAAATTTATTGATACCTTGCATTAACTAGTTGATATTTTCACTAAACCACTTGACAAGGATAGATTTTGCACAATTAGCAGAGAAATTGGCATAATGAATGCACTCTAAATTCATAAGTTGATAAAATTCTGATACTTTGCCTCAATATTGTTTGCATCATGCTTAGTTTAAAAAGCTAGCTCTACATACCTACTTGTTTGATGATGTGCAATTGTATGAATTTTTTATTCTTGGATGATTTTGTTGTTTTTTTGTTAAATTTTAAATTATTCATGCTAAATGATTTTCATGTGAAAATTTTGGTTCAAGTTGCATTTTCAAAATGCTTTTCACAGAATAATTGAGTAAAAAATATACTTAATTTGATACCTTCTTAATGTAAATGACCCAATACTAGGCCATACGTATCGATGCCAGTACATTCTTTTTCCATGTATCGAGTCTGGTTTCAAGGTATCGATACAAAACCCAGAATTATTCATTGTATCAATACCTGACTCCAAGTATCAATATAGTGTATCGATACTCCCTAGCTTGTATCGAGACAGATCAACTTGTTTTATGTCTCCAGACCCAGTTCCATGTATTGACACAAAATCCAAAACTATTCTTTGTATGGATACTACCTTTTCTGTATTAATACTCACTGTTGATTTAGGACTCCTCGTGCGAAAGCTTATTTTCATCAAGCAGTGTTCATCCTCTCCTGTAGCCTCCCCTCCCTCAGTCAACCTTCAATCATCAAAACTCACAATCCTTACACTTTTCTTAGTATCCTTAATGAAAAAATTGATTAATTTCATCATAATTCACCGATTCTATTTAAAAATGAACCCATTACCATCCAAAAACTCAAGAATTCAAAACCTCCCCTCACTCAAACCCTTACCATTCTCTTTTCAAATTCCATAAAATTTATCCAAATTTCTTGACAATTTTCAAGTGCTTTTTAATTCTTAAGTCTTTCCCAACTTGGTTATTAAGATTGGTTGTGGATTCACTCGATACACTACACCATATTGCCACCAAAACTTACCGCCCACCACGTGCTTGACTATTTTCCTCAACAACCTTAAACACTACCATGCCTCTAAAGACCAAACAAATCGCCTGTCATCAAGAACCTGTCACCTGTGCTTCCACCTCTACCACTCGTCAACCACATTTGACCCAAACATAATCATTCTTCGATCTATGCTTCTGCAATGCATAGGCTTGTGAGCCGTTCACTACCATCTATGCCTATATGCCTATCCAACAATGTCGAGTTATCGACTTCCCCTTTCTCCGGTGGATTACTTATCCCTACCTTTAAATTTTTGATACCTTTGGATAGACCAAATTTCTTTCACTCAATGTTCTGGTTTGCGAGAATCTTATTCGTGTATTCTTCAGCAATGCTTCTCTTATCATTGCTGATCATGATCATGTCCTTGCTATTCAATCTTACCTTTTTAGACAAGATCTTATCATCAATTCGACTTTTCTTATGACTACCTTTAATTTCCCAAATGAAGGCGTAATCAATGAAGGTTTGGCTCTCGCAGCTTTACGCACCTCAAACAACAAAGCCACCCTCATTTCTCTGGTTGATCATTTACTCTATCTTATCATTTCCCATGTGCTCCATCCATATGGCACCAAACATACTTTAATTTGCGATTCTGAGGCTCTATATGATTCAAATCGAGAATCATCGAAACCTAGCACATTTCATCTTCGCAGACCTTGTTCTTTGTGTTCGTGGTTGTCATAGCTCTCCATGGCCTTAAGCTAATACTTCGACACTCAAGGTCTTGATCTTTCTTGTGTCCCTGGGATTATGGTAACTACTTACCGTTATATTGGTTGCAAATCCATGGGGCTCGTCGGGTATGAAATTCAAGGCGCTGATTTCGTTTTGAAGGCTCATTGACAACCACCTCCACCGCTTGAGCAACTGGATGTTCCCACTCTTGATGATCATGATGATGATATAGAGCACAATGCGCCTTCTCCACCCTTGACTCTTGCTACCTCGTCATCTGCGCCCATGGACCCCCAGCATATGTATAGTTCCATCATGGAATGTTTTGACACATAGGAGTGACGCCTTGACTCTTGGGATCACAGATTCAATTCCATTGATGCTCGCCTATCTAGTTTCAAGCATAGTCATCGGGTGTTGACCTAGCATTTCCATAGCTTTTCTACAACCTTTCCTCATGCACCGTCACCTATTACTCCACCTACCGCAGATCTTTTGGCGAATAAACCTTAGTCATCTTAGGTTTATTTTAGGATGACATTTAAGTTTCTTTTTTGGATTCATTTGAACTTTTTTATTTTGATGACTATTTATTTTGTTGACTTTATTTAACATTATCTCTTCAATGCATCATCTTTGCTTGCATTTTTTCCATTATTTTAAATTGCTCTTTCTTGGGTTTTGATATAACAAAAAAGGGGAGAAATGTCATAAAATTGCAATGTGTTGCTAAATATGTCTTCCATGAAATTATTGTGCACTTGATCATGATTATATTGTCATGTTGGAACCCAAATAACATGTTGATATTAAACATATTTTACATGATGTAGCTTGATTTCTAAAAATCTTGGGCAATATTATCGATTTGAAATGTTGTAGCTTTAAAGGACCCTATTTGGCTCAAATTAAAACTTTTGAAAGCCATTGCTTTATTAAGGGGGAGTTTTTCTTTAATCTTAAAAACAACCAAATTTATCTTAAGTTTTGTTATATCAAAAAGGTAGAGATTGTTAACTTTGAATTAGGTTTTGATATAACAAACAACTTAAGCCAAATTAATTTATGCTCAACTTGGTATTTGTGTTAAAATTGAAAAATGTTTTGAAAAGTACTAAGTTTGTATTTTCTCAAAAAATATATAGTCCAAAATGTATATTTATAATTAGAATATTGTTGAGATATGTTTAAGTTAATATCAAGTCAAGAAAAATCATTTTAGAAAGAATTTTAAAGGTATGTATTGATACAATTAACAAATGTATTGATATTATGCTTAAAACCCTTATTTGTATCGATATTTTTAAGCATGTATCGATATATTGCAGTAAGTATCGATACTCACCCCATATGTATCGATACAATGCGTGGCAGCAGCCAAGGTTTGGCTCAAACCCTTGAATGTATCGATACAGGTGTGTTTGCATCGATACATCTTGGTTGGTATCAATACCCAGTGCCCTGTAGTGATACAACAAGCTGTAACGGTCATTTTTTGTATTCTTGTATTGATACTATTGGTATTGTATCGATATTATAGCACGGGTCTGAAAGAAAACAAGCATTTATAAAGGTTACAATGGCTCTTCAACCACCACATTAAATGCCCAACATCTATAAATCAATTGTAAGCTATAAATTGAGGTTCCCAATAGCTGAAGAAGTAGAGATAAAAAAATTATTCAAGCATTAAACAACAAAAGCTCGAAAGTCTTCAAAATTTTCATTTTTACGTGTATCAAATTTATACTTTTCAATTCTATTTGTATCTCATTCACCTTGTACTTAAATTTCAATAAACATCCACCTACTAGAGGTTCAATTTATTTGCAAAACACTTCATTCATATCACAAAAGGGGCTGCTTGAAAGTGAGTGAAAATTTTTAAAAATTTAGGGTAGAATTCTTAAAGGGATTGAAAGGTTCTATCTAAGCCTTAAAAGATAGTGATGTAAGGTTGTACCTTAGCCTTAAAGGTAAACAATTTGATTAGTGAATTGTGGGAATCATCTTGGTAAGAAAGTACCAAGAAGAAAGGACATAGGTGCCAAATTGAAGGACTGAATCTTTATACATTGATTGTTTGTTTTTCTTACCCTTAACTTCTTTTATTTTTAATTTGCTTCAAATTATCAAGTTTTTGAAGAACCAATTCACCCCTCTCTTGGTTCAATATTTTCCTTGAGCTAATAATTTAGTTTATTGCATGTTTGTCAAAATGTCTATTTGATGTTTTCCAAATATCTATTTTATGAAAACCTCCAAGTTAGGTCCATATTAATTTCAATAAATGAGGATTAATATGGACTTAATGTTTTCTATTAATTGGTCTTCCAATCTTGGGAAAAATCGAGCTTTCCATGTTCGGATTTAAGGTTAAATGAGGTTCAATATTTTAAGTTTTAAAAATAAAATGTCTTTTTTATTTGTCCTAATTGGTTTATGCCTTGTTGTTATCTAATGTCCCTTGGTGGTGACATGGTTAAGGGGTTGTTCCATCATCCCAAACTATTCTCGGATTGTGAGAATAAGCTTGCAAAGCCACTGTCATTGATCTACTTTTGTCATGGATGTTTGAATGTTTGTTGTAGACCCCATTTTATTTGGGCTAATTTTTGGCATCTGAGGACTTAATTGAAAGGTAATATGAATAAAATAATAAAAAAATGTGATGACTGTTGGATGTCGTGTCACCATGCACTATTAGTTGACATGATGCTAGGTGAAATTTTCTTTTTGGGGAAAGTTTGAAATGTCTAAGGACTATATTAAAAAATGTAAAATGTAAAAAAAAATCAAAGGTCGCTATTTGGGGCATCATGGGGTGTATTTAGATAAGCACGAATCAATCATCCATCATTCCTAGCCATGGTAAAAGGTTCGAAGAGCCAAAGGTATGTGAAATTCACATTTTTGCATGAATATATCGATATATAAACCTTAAGTACTGTTACAAGGCCTCCAGGTCATCAAAATTCAAAATTTTATAGGTTGTATCAATGCAAATAGGGTTTATATCGATACTTTTGCTTAGTGTATTGATACATTGGTCAAATGTATCGATACAAAGTTGGCAATAGCTAAAATTTGATTTTTGGAAAAAGTGTATCGATACATTCTAGATATGTATTGATAAAATCTTCATTATAATGATACATTCTCGGTTTTTTGCCAGGATCAATACATCTAGGAAAAATTGCCTAATTCATGGCATCTTTCAGCCTTTGCACTATTAATCTAAAATTTTGATTTGGCCATGTTTTTTGCCTAAAAAATCATCAAAATTCATGCCAAGCCTTATCATTAGACTTAATTGATTTTTGAAGCCCAAAATTAGTAGGAAATAAGACATTTTCAAGAAATACATAGCTTGTTAGGGGGCAAGATTAGACTTTCATCATTTTGCAGGTTGCACGAAGCAGTCTCCACCACCCTGGCTGCTAGAACCAATGAGAATAAGAGGTAGCTGAGTATAGTAACTAGAGTTGCCCCCATGGTACAATGAGAAAACTAAAAATGTCCTTATTTTGGCTCCTCAATATTGGTTGAACATTTGTTATAAAAGAATTAAAACACTCTCCAAAAACACTCTTTAGCCACCAAAAAACCAAAACAATCCACCATTTTCGTAGCTCTTCTGATAGCTTTCCAAAACCTCTTAAAAAACTTCATTTCCTACCTCCTTTCAACACCAAACTCCTCTCTATCCATAGTATCACTCTAAAGCTCATCTTGGCAACTCTCCTTGCTCATTTATAGCAAGAAAATGAAAGAAAAATGGGCTAAAAACCAAAAATACAAAAAAAAAACCATAATAACATAAAATTATAACTTTGAGCGGATAAGGAAAAAAGAGGTTATGCAAGTTTTATTGGTATATTATCTACATGTTTTTCTTCATTTCTTTGCATATACAAATATGCCATCTTAGCTAACCATTCCTTATGAAACCATGATCTTCTTAGAAAAACATGCATCTTTGAGTTGGTTTTGCTGATGTTTTCAGCTTGTGATGCCTAATGCAAAAAAAAAAAAAAATTTGAGCTCATTCTAGAACAACCATTATTTCATTGATTCTTGGCATTCTCCACCACCTTTCATGCATAATATTTAATGATACATTGTTATTTCATGATGCTTTGATGTTTTATTAGCTTTGATGATACTTTGCATGAGCTTGTTGACATAAAAATCATGTCTTTGATGTTGTAAAAATTTGCCATCACATTTTTCATACCGTGGAAGCGTTATCTCACATGCACATACCATCTTTTACGCTAACATGAGCATTATTTTAGTAATTCATGCATTTCCTTACATTTCTTGCATCTTTGGTATGTTTTATGTGACAAAGATGTTGTCTTGTTGTTGCTCTAGCATATTTTTGTCTTAGATGCCATGTTTACATACTTTACAAGATTAAAAATGATTTCTTCATGCCTTTCTTTAGTGTTTGTTTGGTAAAAAAACCTATTTTTTTAAAAATCAAAGTTAAATCTATTTTACCTTAAATAAATAAGAATAACATGGATTTAATGTTTTCCATGTATGGAAACATGGATTGGTCCTCCAATCTTAGGGACAAATCAAGCTTTCCATGTATGGATTTATGGTTAAATAAGGTTAAAAATTTGGGTTTATAAATTAAATAGCCTTTTTACTTGTTTTAAAGTGTTTATGTCTTGAACTTAAGTTTAATATCCTTGTTTCTGACATGGTTAATGGGCTGTTTCATCATCCCAAACTATTCCAGAATTATGTAAATGAGCTCGTGAAGCCTATGCCACCCATTCTTTTCTTTCACAAATGTTCGGATGTTTGTGGCTCGAGTTTAGTCTTAGAAAACCCAAGAAAACAAAAAAAATCCCTATTTTTGCCCTAACAACACTATAGTCATGACTTGAAAAATCATTTTCAGACCCTAAACCATTTTTCATGAATTCTTTTTATATTTTGTCCAAAAAAGGCATTAATTACCTTTTCCAATGGTGTCTCTTTTTCTCTTGGATCATTCTAGATAAAGGAGTTATGATTTTTCAAACTTTTGCTGTTTAAAACCAGTAGAATTAGAGACTTGCATTCTATTTAGGCTATTTCAGCCCACTAAATGATTTTTTTTGGATTTTCCAAATAATTTTCTCAAAAATCTTGTGAAATTTCCTTTTCGAAAAGGTATCTTTTGTGATTTAATGCCTCATAATGAGTACATGGCAATTTTTCAAAGTTTCTTACAGCCTTTTCCCTATGCATGTTATTAGAGCTAAAACAAACTTAATTTTAAAAATTAATTCTATCTAGAAATTGATTTTTTTGAGATTTTTAAAATATTTTTATATTAATCCTCGTTCAGTTATCTTTCTAATAATACCTTGTTTATCCCCTAAAGCCTTCAAACAAACTTCAAATAAATTTGGTAAGGGCAATAGTTCAGTGTCGTCCCTTGTTTTTGGACTTATAAATCAGACTAATTTCCTGAACTACTTTTTTGAGATGTTCGAATGTCTCAAAATGCATCCGATTAATTCCCCATGAAGTCAAGTGTCAGAAAATGGTCACTAAGCTTGAATCAATACTATACAAAAAAATCAATTTTATTTTTTATTTGGATTACTAATTTTGATTTTACAATACCTATTTTAACAAAAAAATTTCTCTTTCTTAGAAAAAATTCTTAAAATTTTCATCTTTGGGGGTATTTCAACCTTATTGTTTGAGGGGTTACTCTATCGTTTTTACAAACTTCATTCAAATTTCAAAAATCGCTAAATTTTTGCCATTGGGGATACAACAACCTTGTTTTTCACTCAAAGAACCTGAATTTTCTCTTTCCTAAACTTCCTCGGGCCTTTTGATCGAAACTTTCTTATTCACGCCTCAAGCGACCACCAAGTCCAAACACATCTCAAAATTATCATTCCAGTCATTCCCTAATAATCAAAAATAATTACGAGATACATTTCTACTATCCCTTTTTTATGCTTTTATGTGTTTATTTTTATGCGATATTATTATATTATTTTTCATCTTACTAATACGTTTCCTTTTAGGTGTCCATTTTTGCATTCATGTTTTAAAATTGTTTTCAGAAACTACGAGATAGTGTTCCATGTTGGTATCTCTCTAATGCTTGACACGGGATATCTGATTTTTTGAAATTAAATCTAGAGATCATTTGCATAAAAAATCCCTATGTTTCCCACCTTTCTGGGGCGCACACATGATTTAATTTTTTTCTTATAAACCCAAGTTTATTATTTTACTAAAAAATTCATGCATTATGGGAGGATTATATCAAAATAATGGAAGTCAAAACCAAAAAAATTGAAACCAATGAAAGATATGGCTAAAGAGTACTGATTTCAAGCATCATGGGGGCGCTAATCCTTCCTTAACCAACTCCCAAACCAAATCGATGAATATTTGGATCTTGTAGACCTTGAAATCAATGTTTTGAGTTTCATAACTCGAAAGATTATTTTCAATAGGCATCTAATCATGCCTAACCCAAAATGATTGGTGGTGACTCGAAGTCTTTGGCCACTTCGTTGTGGCCATCCAAGATCGGTTGGAGAAGAGATTCTTTTGACAGTTTTCCTCTCGTTATCATTTCATCATGCCTAATCCAAATCTCAATCAAGGGATAACTCAAAAGGTAATTATCCATATTCTTTTAAGTTGCACACATCACTATCTGAGTAATTTTAGTGAGAGTTATGCAGAGTAAGGGCACATCGCAACATTTATAACCCAAGTCTAGTTCTAAGAAACCTAAAAATAAAAAATTCCATTATTTTAACACTAGTAGCATCATGACCCTGACTTGGAAAATCACTTTCAAAACCTTAAACAATTTTTTGATATTTTTCTAGGATTTTTCCTTTAAAAGGCACCAAGTTACCTTTCCAATGGTATCTCATTTGCCCTATATCATTTTCGATGAAGGAGTTACAATTTTTCGAACCAACATTGTTTGGAACCCCTAGAATCAGTGAGTTGCACTCTGTTTGGGCTATTTTGGCCCATCAGATGATTTTTCTAGATTTTTTAAATATTTTTCCAAAAATTTCATGAAATTTCCTTTTCCAAAAGGTATCATTTGAGATTTACTGATTCCAAATGTCTGGAATAATTTTTAAAAGTCTATGATGCTATTTTCCTTGCACATGCTACTAGAGTCAAGCTAATCTTGAATTCAAAAGTTATTTCCACCTAGAAAGTGATTTTTTGGATTTTGGAGTATTTTTATATTAATCCTCATGGAGTTATCTTTCCAACAGTAGCTCACTCGACCTTTACCACTTTCAGATTAGCCTAGAGTAAAATCAGAAAAAGAACTAGTGTGATATTGTCTCTTATTTTTAGCATTTATCAAAATTAATTAATTTTATTGAGATCCTTCTCTGAGGCATTCAAATGCCTCTAAATGAGTCTGACTAACCCCCATCGAGTCTAAAAATATATGTCAATTCCCTTTTGTGCTCAGATCAAGAGACCAACCTTTTTCAAAATTTTGTCAATTTTTATTTTTTTAATTCTTACTTTTTAACTAAAAAATTATCAGTTTTGCCAAAAAAAAGGTTAAATATGTCATTTTTGTGAAGAAATAATCAATTTTTGTCAATTTAAAATTTCTAATCTCTCCTTTTTAAATGTCATCAAAATAAAAGATTCTCTCTCCCAGATTTTCTCTAAACTTTTCAAAATTCGAACCCATTTTTCACACCTTAATCAACCAACAGATCCAAATGCTTTTTAATAATTGTTAACTTGGTTATTTCTAGATAAATGATGAAAATTATGAGATACATTTCAAACATCCCTCTTCTTTCCTTTTTGTGCACTTTATTTTACACAATATTATCTTTTTTTTGTCTTACTAACTGATTCCCTTTCATGGTGTTCATCTTGTATTCATATTTCCAATCATTTTCAAAAATCATAAAGGCAATGTTTCGCGTCAATGTCTCTTCAGTGCTTAACACAAAATATTCAATTTCAAAATTAAATTTGAAGATTATTTTTATCGAAAATCTTTATGTATCCTACCTCTCTGGAATAAATATAGGATTAAAATTTTTATTAAAACCCGGGTTGGCTTTTTTGTCCAAATTCATGAATAAAAAGGGGATTATATCGGAATAATGGCAAGTCAAAATCGAAGAAATCAAACCAAGTTAAAATATAGCCAGATGATACCGATTTTGAGTGTCATTGGGTGTTAATTCTTCCCCACACATATCCAACTCCTTAACCCAACCATCGAATCTCTAGACCTTGTAGACCATGGAATTGACATTTCGAGTTTCATAGCCTAAAATATCATTTTTAATAGGCATCTAATTACACTTAGCCTAAATGATCAGTGGTGACCATAAGCGTTAACCACTTTGTTGTGGCCATCCAAGATTAGTTGGATGAGTGATTTGTCTGATGGTCCCCACTTGATCAAGAGCCGAGAATCCATACTTTCTCACTCCTATCACGTCAAAAAAGGAAGAGTCTCGGTTAAGAGAACATTTCCTTGTCGAAAATATTTTTTTGTCATTACCAAGCTTCTTTCACAAGGGGAGGCACGTTGCCAACAATCTTGATAATGTCTTTTGCATATTTGGTTCATATGTTGAGGGTGTTGTGTGAGTAAAATGGTCTCCATGGTTTTTGTGATTTTTGGCTAAGCTTTCATCTATGTTTCTAATCTTGCTAGTTCTCATGCATATTGATCATGTTGTGTGATGAATTGATGTTGAATGATCATGAATCATACTAGTTTAGGTTGGGTTGTGATGATTTTGTTGTTTGATCTATATTTATCTTATGTTTGTTCATGTGTGTTAATTTAGATTAGCAATTGTTTGTGAAAATGTTTGTGTAGAAAGTTGTTTTCATTAAAAGTGACTTCCAAGTTTAAGTTCTAGTTTATTCCATCAATGAATAACTTGAAGCTTAGCTTTTCAAGACATTCCTTGAAGGAAATCTTGGAGACATTAAACAATTAATAAGCTTAAATTCAAGCTGATTTGCAGCTAAAAATAAAGGGTTTAGAAGTTTTTTTTGGTAGATTCTAAAGCTTGAATAAGTTAAACCTTATTGGAAGTCTTTAGAATTATGCCTGTATGTTTAAGTATGAGTGTCTAAGTGTCGATTAGTTGCTGTTCCAGCATCAATAAGAGATGATATGATGCTGCATAAATGTCTAGATAGCTTAAAAAGAAAGCAAGCAAGAAATCAAGATATTCGTATCTCTTGCACTCTAGTTTTCGGTTTAGATTTTCTTATCTTTTATTGTGGAATGCATTTGAAGTTTTTATTGTGATTATTAATTTATTTGTTAGGCAAGCTTTAGGCTCAGCTTACTGATATTGGATGTCTAAAAGCTAATTCTGAAAAGTAAGGTGCAAGTCATAAAGTCAAAGTGTCATTCTTTAGGTCCTCATAGTTTTCTAGCAAAGTGGGGCCAAAAAATATTTTGTCCTTGAAAACAATTTTTTAGATTTTCTTAATATTTTTCCTATTATCCCCATTGAATAAGATTTCAAACAAACTTTTTAAAGCTCGATCTAGTGTTCGGGTGAGTTAAGAATGAATTTCACAATACAAACCATTCAGATCCCCTATTTTTAGTGCTTAGAATTTAAAGCATACTATATTTGATATAGTGTATGATTTTTTAAATTTTTTTTCATATTTTTCAATTAATTTATATTAAATAAGCTTCCCAATGGCATATCATAATAAATTTTTGAAAATTTTTTATTATTTTTGATAAAAATTATATTGAATCAACTTTTCGAGGATTTTTCATTTGCAGCATTTAGTGACCGAATTTGAAATAAATTTAGGAAGCAATAAAGGTTAAAGTTGTCCCTACTTTTAGGTTTCTCCAGGTTTCAAAGTGTTCTAATGCCTCAAGATTGCTTCTATTGGTGTCATCTTGGTAGTTCGTAGGTGTAGCAATATCGAGTCATAGATTTCTAAAGGCTTATTTTAAAGTTCTTGATTTAGTAAAAATTTGATTCAAGCTTTGTTTTCAAAATTTCTTCTGATTCAATTTCACCCTATATGTTCATGTTCATAAAACTTTAGAAAACTGTCCAATTTTATAAAAAATATGAATTTTTATCTGATTTAAAATTAGTTTGGTTTCTTAACCTTTTCTAAAAATTTCTCCAAAAAATGAGATTTTCCCTTATTCTTTGAATTTTCATTTTACACAAGCTTTTTGCTCCAAACCATGTTATGAATTCAAATTAGTCTTGAACTATTATTTGGTTATTCTCATGGGTACGTGATATCAATTATGAGATATATTTCTGTTTTTTCTTAATATATGCTTTTTCTTAAAAAAGTGGGTATTATGGTTTAATATTTGAAAATTAAATTCGAGGAATACAGATTTGGATAATAATATGTGACTTGGTGCTAACTTTTAGGTATCATGAGAGGGATAAAATCTTTACTCATGCAAAATTGACTCTTTAACCCAATTTTTTTATTTTTCTCTATTAACACAGATCACGAAATCAATCCATTTGAGTTTCTTAACTCTAAAGTAAATGGTTTTAATAGGCATTTAATCACACCTAGTACAAAAAGATTGGTGACGACTCTTATCTCTCAGCCATCTTGTAATAATTTTATGGGAAAGTCGATCCGAGTAATTTGATCTAACGTTTGCGACCCTATAATGAACATGAGATTTTTTTTTTACTCTGATTTATCAAAATTTGTATCTAGATATGGTATGGCAGTAATTAGCCTCTCTTAATTATCTAAAATGACAATGTATCCATTGGAATTTAATTAAATAATTTTTAAATTTAAGGCAATATTCTTTGATTGGGGCCTTATCTAAAGTCTACTGCCACCTCGGTGGGGAAGATTCAAGAGGATGCTTAATTCAAAAATAACTTTTCCAAACCCAACCCGAAAATTTATTTTAATAAAAACTCTATGCTTTGCCACCTCTCAATAAGCATAATGCATATTGGATTTGTAAAACCCGTGTTTCTTGTTTCAAAATTTGTCTAAGTATTTTAGGGGATTACGATTAGATATAGACAGTTAAAAATATGGCTAGATGGTATTAATTTAATGTGTCATGGGGTGTTAATCCTTCCTTACATGTAACCTAATCCCAAACCTAATTCATTACTCTAGTTTTCATGCAGACTATAAAATCAAATCCTTTTCAAACAAATTTTCAAAATTTAAAAGGATAAATTTTAATAGGTTTATGATCACACGTAGCCTAAAAGAATCGGTGACGAATCTAAATTTTTTGACTATTACAAAATAGCCATTCACAAAATTGGATGAACGATTCATTTTAATGATCAGCCTATTCTAAACAAAAATACTTTCCCCAATTCGGATGTGTTGGGATTTGCTTTTCAAATAAAAACATGTTAGTAAGCAACCTTTATGGAGGGTGGTTTCTATTCATAAAATGATGTCTTTATTTAAAAAATATATATTGTGCATAAAAATAGTTTGCATGGAAAGCAGTTGTTAGACTACTGTTGCAACGTGCCTGTCCATGAGACGCAAATCCTTGGGCAAATTGCATTAAAAAACAAATTATGGAAGGGTAAAGGGGTCACCACCAAATTTTTGGGCTACGTGTGATTAATCATCTATTAAAATCAATTTTAGTGAGGGTTTTGAAATCCTTAAATGACGAATCCCAGAATTAACATTTAGAACCTGAGAAAAATTAAAGTTTGAAAGTTGATTAAACTTGAGGGTGGATTAGCACTCCTACAATGCCTATATAAATTAGTACCTATCAATCTTTCATTATTCATAGTCCTAATACGGTTGACTCAAGCTATGATATTTAGCAATAATTCTATAATAAAAATAAAAAATAAAAATATATTGCTTAAGAATGAAAAGAAATTTATTATTTTAAAACCTTTTATATTCCTTGAGAATATGATGGAATCTAAAATTATTTTCATTTTAAACATCCAATTCATTCTTTTTTTTATAAGAAAGGGTGTTCTCAGTTATGATGATTGATCAAATTCTTCCAGCAGCTCAGCAGAAAATTCAAGATTAATCTTAACACGGAACATATCTTATTTCTAATTTAAAAAAGCAAAATCACATTTTTTTATGAATACAATTTAGAAAACTCATCATGCTTACCTATAATGCAGTAGGAACAAAGTATAAATAATAAATGAAAAGTAAATATAGCCAAGGGTAATAAAAATAAGAAGTAAATATATACAACATTTCATATTTATTTTTCTTAATAAAGAATTACAAATATATTTGCGTCGGAGAATTTCTTAATTTCTCCGGCAACCTAAAAAAAAAAATAAAAAACTAGACCTTTTCGTAGAGGTGGCAATTGGGTGAGTTCGAACAGGTTTGGGTTGGTTATTTTAGGTTTGGGCCTATTTAGGTTCGGAATCCTTCGAGTCAGGGTCTATTTGGGTTTGAGCCAATTCGAGTTTTGGTCATTCGTGTTCGTGTCTAGGTTTGCGTTAGGTTCGGGTTTGAATATGTTTTACATCATTTTTATTTTATGTTAAATGTAATCATTTTTATGTAATTTTGAATTCTAAGCCCAATCCTAAATTTGGCCTGGTCTAGCTCGAGAAAATATTAGTTCGATTCCATGGGCCTAGCCATGGCCTAAAAAAATTTTGAACTCTAAGCTTAGCGCCGAATTTGGCATGGCCCACCCATTTAGGCATAAATTACTGTTCATAATATTCAAAAATTATTTTTATATTAATATGTATATATTTTATAATTACATTTAAATAAAAATATATTATTTTATTTAAAAAAATATTGTTTTGGGTTAAACTTGCCTGAAACTCAAAATCTGAGACCCAACCTGATCGTGCTAGGCCTAATAGGCTAGCAAACTGTCCAGCACGTAGACAGTTCTAATTGCTAGTCTAACATCTAATTTTTTTTTTCATTTTGGATGTGGTATTAACTATTATGGCTTTCATATTTTTTAATTTACATTATTACTCTATTATACTATTATCATATTCTAGTTATCATTTCTTGAAATAATAATAATAACAATAATAATAATAATAAAAAATAATATTCAAAGAAGTGTTTAAAAGTTTACTACTAACATACATAAACTCTCAATATTTAATGAGTTTAACTAATTAAATTAAAGAAAATGGGATAAATGGATGATATACTTTTTTAATAATATTTTAAAAACTCATAATATGATTCATTTTTGATAAATTATTATTTTATCATATATATACCTGCTCAAGGGTTGAGCTGCGCACTTAGCTTAATTAGGCCTAGCTTCGGTTCTTATATTTTTATTTCAGACTAGCCCAGCCTTGCTTTGAACAATGATTTTAAATTAAAATAACATATTTTATTTAAATTTAATTATAAATTATTTAAATATTAATAAAAACATTTTTTAATGTGATGAGTAATCCTAGCTTAAATGGGTGGCTTTGAGCATATTTAATAAAGGCCTGAGCTTGGTATTTTAAAAAAATTCGGGCTATAGCCTAGCTTGAATCATGAGCAGATTTAATCATACATAAAATATAAATTAAATTTTTAATATTTAATTAAATTATTAAAAGAATATTGAAATAAAATTAATAACTAATTTTTTTGCTTTATAAAAAAAATTATTTAATTATTTTATCATATTTATTTTTAGTATTAAATTCAGGTTCGGGTTTGGGTTGGGTTCAGGTTCAGGTCTTTTCAGGTTCGGGTTCCTTTGGGTTCAAGTTCCTTTTTGCTCAAATCATTTCGGGTTTGGGCCATTTCAAGTTTGGGTCATTTCACGTTTAGGTTTTTTTGAGTTTCAGCAATTGACCTTTTGGTTAAATTAAGTTCGATTCAGATTCAGACTCGAATTTTTTTGGGCGAACTTTCGAATTCGGGTTCATTTTGCCACCTCTACCTTTTCGTAATAAATCCATTCCAATAAAGCATGATATTTTTAAAAAATTATTTTTTAATGAATAAATAAAAAAAAGTAAAACCTTTTTGTAAAATGTGTCTTTCATAATTATAGGTTAATTCGAATACCGAGAGAGATAAGTGAGTACCCAAAAAGACCTAGGTCAGATTTAAGAATTCCTAGCAATTCTTAATGGAGTGGTACAGCTTAGGAAATTAAAAAAATGGTTTGGAAATTTTATGGAATGTTCAAGCACAATTGCAAGGTGAATTTGGTGTTAAAACACCTTGCTTTTAACCCGAAATGAGGCTAAAAAACTAGGTTATTTAGACTAAAACTAGAGTTGTTTTTAAATAAAATTGGGATTTTTTTTGCTAACACAACATTGAAAAATTCTTGACCATTTGAGTGAAAAATAGGGTTTTTTTAAGCTAAAAATGACACCATTTTGATGTTAAAATAGTTTTGAAAAAGTCTAGACTGTTTGGGTGAAAACTAGGATTGTTATATGCCGAAATTAAAGTTATTTCTATGCCAATAAAATGCTAAAAAAATTGTAAACTATTTGAGCACAAGGCAGAACTATTTTAAGCCAAAACCGAGACTATTTCCATGCCACCATGGTACTAAAAAATTTTGAACTGTTCAAGCAAAAAAAAGACTATTTTGAGCAAAAAGCTAAACCATTTCGATGCTATAAGTGTTGGGGTTCGAGACTGCCTAAAAGATCTTGATAAATATAGTTCTCTTCAAGGTTATATTAACCAAAAATAATAAATCCAATAATGAAAATAATTCAATATGCCCTAAGATGAAGAAATTACCAAAAAAAAAAAAGAACTTAGGTGTCGTTCCATTGATTGGACCTAATCTAAGCTAACTCAGGAGTCATTGCTTTAGAAAACAATTTTGAAGAGCTTGTTTGATTGGCTCTAAGATGGCCATTTGAGCAAGAAGTTCAAATTTCATCTTTTAAAACCCAAATTCTAAGTTCATCAAGCTTTACACCAAACTTCCTTATAAATAATCACCCAAAAAACACAACAACAGACTTA
The DNA here is from genome assembly GCA_038381775.1 of Adansonia rubrostipa. Classification (NCBI taxonomy): domain Eukaryota; kingdom Viridiplantae; phylum Streptophyta; class Magnoliopsida; order Malvales; family Malvaceae; genus Adansonia; species Adansonia rubrostipa. Next base: position 9,053,421 of record JBBYHM010000001.1, on the reverse strand, counting down.
GCTCAAGACGTTCACAAATGCATGGAACTGACAAATATTATGCATGTTGTTTTAATGATAATAAAGCAATACTATGTTGTATTTATTTAAAGAAAAGATCTTTTAAAGATGACCTTAAAAAATCAAGGAAAGGAAAGGAAAAGAATTGATGACAATTCTACTTCAAACATGTGATGGAAGCAAGCCTTTTCTTTCTTTTTTCTTTTTTCTTTTTGTTTTTCCCTCTTGTGTTTTTTTTCTTTCGGTTAATGAAAGATTTTTTGTGTATGGAGGACTTTTTAGTGTAAAAAATTGTGTGAGTTTGTATTAAAATTATGTGAATGGTAAAAAAGATGAAAAAATGGTCTTCTTTCCAAATATTTCTCATCCTCTATTGCTAAATCCTTCACTCCCATCGACCCTCCTAGGGGAAGATTTATTGGTCAATTTTCCTATTCTTTAGCTCTAAGAAATCTCTTTATTTGCACTTCCTAGTCCATGTGGCTACAAGTGTTCCTAAGTGGTCTTTACTTTTAACTCATCTATTTGTTTATGACTTTGTTGCTATTACTCGTACAACTTTCCTTGCTATAATTTCCATGCCACATTTTTTGGAAAATTAGGCAAATTTCTAGTTACTTCACAAGCCACTTACATGTCAAATTGGCTTTTTATTTTCTCATTTTGCCTCATCTACTCTTTCATGCACTATTGGTACATGCCCTTGAATAAATTAGATTGGGATATGGGATATAAAGTTAATTAACTGTATACCAATTACTAGCTTTAGCAACACAATGTTTTCCTTCATGTTAGTCATATGATTAGCTATAATGAAACCACTAATTGGATGAAGCTCATAGAGCTTAAAAGGCCTTGCAAAGAGTTGCAATTATGAGAACCTTAGGTATCAAAGCTAAGTTCCTTAAAATGTTCCTAGTCATTGTATTGTCAAGATGGGGCATTGCTAATACTCAAAGACCAGCAAATATTATGCCATTTTAGTTATACAGTAAGTAACCGATCTTGTAGGATGTAGTATACAAGATACTTGAGATGGAATAAGGCTGTTTGTTTGGGGAACCAAGTTCACTAAAATGGCCCGTATGAGAACTCCATTTGGTATTTTTCACTTAAGTGTCTATGGAATATATTCTCATATGCTAGTAATTTAAATAGTCTTTGGACTTGTGATATCAGGTTATCTTATGCAGAGTATCATACTTAGAGATCATCATAATCAGGTCCGCAATGATGGATGCCCAAGAAAGGGTGGTTTTGGGCATGGAATGAAGCATGTGGTGGATGAAAGAGTGATTTAGAGAGGACTCGATATTCCTAGTAACATCATAGACATATCTTGATTGTTTTTAACTATGGTTAATTAGAATAAAGTAATTGGCCAAAGCATAGGGGATTATGAGGAATCGTTTTTCATAGATCTATTTTGATTAACCATGAATTTTAAGAACTAAGATGGATTAAAGCATGAAAAGACACTACACCATACTCATGCTTATTCTGGGATATTTGGTGAAAGGACCGTATTACGCTGATAGGTTGATTACTGAAAAGTTTTAATGAGATCACACTTTACAAAATTCAGATATTCATGATAGGTTACTGGATCTTACTCTTAATCAATGAACATGAAGGAAAACTCCAAGCTCACGCATGTCAAAAGAAACATATAATATTTAATTTAAATTAAACATACACAGTGGAATTAAACAAATAAATACTCTAATTTCCTCAGAATCTTAGGTAAAGATGTAAATATGGTCAATTTTGGTAGTTTAAAACACAGATTGATAATTATCTTACCAACTCAGAGATTTGTAACTCTAAGTGTGCTGATTCCTGCACGACCATTATCACAAATTGGTTACTTCGATCTCTTTTTAAGGCCACAAGTAGCACGAGCATCTTGCCTCTAACACACATAAATTTCTATTAAAGCCTTCAAGAGGTCTAATAGTTCTCTAGTGCTAGCTAGAAGGCTTTAAAAGCCTTAACCAAAAAGTAAGATGTAGTTGTTTTTAATCTCACACAAACAAGAACAGTTTTAGGAAGTCAAAGGGAAGTCATAATGATATGAGATATGTTGGAAAAACAAATCAGTTTGTGAAATGGAATTCTAAAATTTTTTAAACCTATTCACACTAGATCGTGTTATCATTTATAACAAAACCACCATAATCAAGTACCTGAGTTGTAGATCTACATATGCATCTAAGAATTCCTAGATCTACGTGAAAGTTCCAACGAACTAGCTTTCTCCACTATTCTCCAATTCTTGGATGGTAGAGTGTGTGGGTGCTCTTTGTCTTGATCAACTTTGGATTTGTATGGCTTGATTCTCCTTCAAGATCACTTTTATGGCAGTAGGTTAAAAATTATGAGATGTAATGATTAGAAACCTTAAGGGTGGCATAAATGGTCTAACTTGAAACCCTAGGCATTACCTTTTATTTATATTAAATAACAAGGTATCTTTAATTTTTAATTTAATTAAAAAATAATTATTTTACCCACTCTTTAAAACCCTTATTGCCGCCAACCTTAGTGTAGGAATTGCCCGAAATTCGGCCAAGCCCTAATGTACCCATGCATTATTTTGCCTCAATTTTATTTTCATTTAATCTAAATACTAATTAATTTTGATTAAACCATTAAATTTATTTAGCACGATAGTTTTTCATAACTCTAATTTTAATTTGAAATAAAATCATAAAAATTTTGTTCGAACAAAATAATTATGTACTTATTATCAAAATAAAATTAACTATAGTAAAATAATTAATTTTAATTGTAAAATTAAAAAATAAATAAATAATTTTTTAAATTTATTTAAAATATTATTCATATTTAATTTATAAACAAATATTTAAACAAAACTTAATAGATATTAAATTAATTATATAAATAATTAATTTTCTATATCTATTTAATTTAAATTAATTCCTATATTTATCGAAAGATAAATATAATTAATTTAAATTACTAATTCTTTTCTAAATAGATATTTAATCAAATTAAATATATATTCTAAATAAATAACACCAAAAATTATCTTTCATTCACTTACTGAGGCAAACGCCTGCACCTCTAAAAGGATTGTATTTGGTGCACCACTTCACTATAGTGAAAATCATCCGACTTTGAGTTTTCCAATCAATAACCATCTGTTAAAGAATTATATTGAGCTAGTGGAGGGAACAATCGGACATATATAATTAGGCTCTAATAATCTATGTATTAATTATTTTATACTGAATAATTAATCACATAATTATTAATCTCAAAGTCATACCACTAAAGAATTAAGAGTGCATTCCCAATTATATCTCGTATTACGTAAGTTTTATAAATAGCCTATCAGTCTAATGCCCTTGTTATATGAGTAATATCCTCATATGATATTCGTGATCAACTTAAGGTTAAAGTCTATTTTACCTAATTGATCACCTTTTCTTAAAGTTCCATCAAGGCCTCATCTGTTTTCATTGTCCCATATAATGCCTTTTAAGAGGATAACCATAATTTTTTATAGGAGCTATGATTCCATATCTATAAGGAAAGCTCTCATCAAGTATAAGTTATATACATAATGAACCAGTCTAGTAGCTTATTACTTCGAGACATTTTAGCCTTTGAAATGTCAAAGTATACAAGTTATACACATGGAGTCAATTACTTACTTAGAATTAAGGTAATTACACAATGAATATTGAAAGTCAATTAATCCAAGTAAACTGACTTATTAATGGATTCATTGTACTTTGGTCCAATCCAATGTATCACTACCTTTAGGCAATATATCTATATCTCTATGCAAGAGTTGGCCCGCTCTAAATGGCCAAGACAAACTATCTCCTCAATTGGATTTAGACAACATAATTGTCTTAACATGGATTAATTGTTCACATTAACCCTATAAACTACAGACTACTAATTTAAGCTACTTACCTTGGAATGTTTTCTTTCTACATATAAAGTTAATTACATACAACATTCTAATAGTATAAACACAAGTAGTCAATAAGCCATATTTGCTTACATTTACTTTAGCGTATAAAGTAAATGAGGATAGAATAGCAATGATATAATGAAATCTCAAATATATAAATACGAATAATCAGTTCAAGCTAATGAAATACATCAAAAATATCTTTCATCCTTAAGGCATTCCCAATAAGATAAGGCTGTAGAGTGGCTGTAGGGATATAGCAAATGTAGTATTTTGCCTCCTATGGGTGGCAGCTACTCTTTTTCATGCCAGAAAATATTCTCACTTTTTCAAGATCAAGAACGATTCTAGATCATCAAACATGAAAATAGCATATGAAACTTTAAAGAAAGCTAGGGTTTATACCAACCTAGCGTAGGGGTTTAAGGGGAATGGCGCCTAGGGTTTTCTAATGTATAACTACTAATTAAAAACTCTTATAGATGTATATTTATATAACTAAAATTACGCTAGGCTTAACTAATGGGTCCACCCAGCCTATTCCTACGAAACCCAATTGGTGGTGCCTCCTTTAGTGTTTCCATAAGGATCCAGGTAAAACTCTTTTACCTAGTCCACATAGGATTGGCCTAAGCATTAACTATTTAATATCTTAGCCACCAATAGGGCCCACCACTATTATGGCTAACTCATATCAAGTCCAAATAGGATTTATTTAAAATAAGGCCCATTTGACATAAAAATTAGGGCTTTTGGGCTAACTTTTATTTACATGAAAGGACATTTAATTCTTAATTAAATTTCTCACCTAAATAAAACAATTTTACTTCACGTAAATATGATTAAATAATTATATAATTTTCCAGACATAATTATCCAACCTAAAACCAAGATATCCTTATTTCATGCCTACTATTAGACATATTATTAAATAATTATGAAATAATTATTTAATTTTCCAAAAAAAATTATCTAGCTTAGAACCAAGATATCCTTATTTCATGCCTACCATTAGACATGATCTTAATAAAACATTTTTATCTTTACGACTATATTAAGACATCTCTTATTAGATTTCACAAATCTAATTTATATCTTTAATATTACTTAATTGAACTAATTCAATAAGTCATCCTCATTATACCTTTTATTTAATTAGGTCATACTTAATTAAATCCTGGTTCTAATCCAACATATCATCGTATTGTGTTTGACCTATTAGGTTCCCTACATGTTGACAATAAGTATAATAAATCTAATTAATTATATTCATAGATCAAGAGCAAGGTCTAGCAACCCATCATGGCCACCCAAATGTTAAAGAGTCAATATTACCCTGAAAAAACCTTTCAATAACTAGCCTTGTAGTGTAATTCAGTCATTTCTCCAAATATCCTTAAAAGACCATAAGCATAGTGTAATTTTTACTTATTTATTAATCTATATTAGTTCTTGTAGCTTATGATTAACCTCATGAATTTAGAGAAATAATTTCTCCTAAATTCATCATGCGGTGGCCAATGACTTTATCAAGTTAACCAAAGTAAAAAATAAATGATATATGTCTCCGATGTCACTTGAAGTGTTGAATCCTCTGTGGATTACTCATCCACCTTTGTATGGTTCATGCTATACCTAAAACCACCCTACAATGGGCATCGACCAATTTTGGACTTGTTCGTGATGGAATCAAAGCATGACACTCCCCACACAAGATGACTTAGTATCACAAGTCAAAGATCTAGTCACATGACTAGCATGTGGGGACATTTTCATAGAGACTTGAGTGACAATACCAAATAAAGTTCTCACATAGGCCATGTTCAGTGAACTTGTGTCTACAAAACAAGCATTCATATGCCATCCTAAGTATCCCGTATACTTCAACTTATAAGATTAGTTACTTACTTCACAAGTAAAAAGGCATAAGATGTGCTAGTCTTTGAGCATTGCCAATACCTCATTTTGGAATACAATGACTAAAAACTTATTTTAGGGACATAACTTTGATGTATAAGGATCCCACAATTGTAACTCATTGTAATTCCTTTGCAAGGCCAATACGTTCAATGTGTTTCATCCAATTAGTAGTTCATCATTGTCAGTCATTCTACTAACATGAAGGAAAACCTTATATCATTAAACAAAGTGATTGGTTTGTATTATTAACTATTATATGCCTCATCCAAGTTGATTGGCTCTAAGGCATATGCTAATAAGACATAGTAATAAGATTAATTATGTTCATTGCAACATGTTAGAAACCTTATGGATCACACTTAATAAGATGGATTTGTTGGATTAAATTTAAAATTTAATTAAGTTTGACTTAATTAAATAGAAGGTATAATGAGAAAAACTTAATTAAATTAAAAATTATTTAAGATATAAATTAGATTTATGAAATCTAATTAGAGATGCTTTAATGTGGCACCATCCATGGGGTTGTTTTAATGGGCATGGTTAACCCATTGATCAAGCTTAACATAGTCTTAAATGTATATAAATACATTGTTAAGGATTTTTGGCTATGTATGGCTATTTGAAAATCCTAAGCACAAAACCCCAATGATCCTTACATAGCCTAGCATAACGTTTAAGGTCTCTCTAAGCTCTCTTTGCAACACTTTCACATTTAGAGATCTAAAATTGTTCTTGATATGATTCTGAGAGAGAAAATAGTTTCTAGCATTAGAGAGAGTAGTGGCCACCCATAAAAGGCTAAAACTACCATTGCCACCTCCCTATAGCTTTTCTACAGCGCTATTTTTCCTCACCAAGGCTTTCTTAAAAATATTTTGGTTTTTTTAGAGAGAAAGTGACTATGTTCTACCTTTCAGTTAAGGTCAACAAGCCTTTTGGCTATCAATGAAAAACCTTTGAACCTTGTAAAGCTTCTAGTAAAAATCTGTGTAGATTAAAGTTAAGCATAAAATACCGGTGCTAAGATTTGGTTAAACTCTTGATTACAAGAACTGTGAGTCAAATTATCGCTTACTAGATGAGTGATTTAATTTTGAAATACTTAAATATTATAAATTGCTTGCAAATCCTCTCTTGAAGATTTGTAGAGATGCCCAGCTAGTTTTGCTTTGTAATTTTCTATTAATTTTCTAATTATACTTTGATGAATTTTGAAATCACTAATATGCATAAGGTCAAATTTTACCGGGGATACGTTCCTTGCATGTACTTTCTTTTTACTAAGCCTTTGCTTGTTTTTTTATTTTGCCTTTGTTGGCCTGATTCTCTAATTTTCACTTCCCTATTTTTTCTTTTATTATTAATAATCAATTTATGCAATTTAGTCCTTATTTCATTTGAATTTGCAATTAGTGTTTTCCTCTACTTTGATTGTTTAAATTCTTCCTTCAATTATCTTTAATTAATTCCTTAAGCTCTATTACATCAATTTTGTTTATTTTCTCCTCTTTTTGTTCAAATTTAAAATCTGCTTTTTACAACATTTGTAAATTCTTTCAATTTAGACCTTAGATTTTTTATTGGGCCCATTATCTAATCCAATTCCTTGTTACTTTTCCATCATCCTTAATTTAATTTTGATTTATGTTTCCTGAAATCAATTTCACCAATTCTCCTTTTCTATGGCAAATTTTAAAACCTCATTTTTGCTCAACTTTCTCACATTTAAAATTTAGTCTCTGAAATCTTTAATCGGGCTTTTCCTTTATTCCAATCACTTTAATTGCTTTTTCAACCTTCTTTAAAATGTTTAGTTAAGTTATTCCATTCTTCCAATTTCACCACTCCTCCCCCTCATTTCTCCAACATTGATTTCCCCTTCTATATCATTTCAATTTTCCTCAATCAAGCCCTATTTTCATTTTTCCTACTCAATTGAGTTTTTCACCATTTTCAAAACCTTCAATTGGAGTCCCTTACTAGCATCGATCCAAGGAGTCAAGAAATGAAATGTCTTTTTATTTATTACTGAGAATTAGAATTATGACAAAGACCATAAACTCGTTTAGGGTAGAAAAATCATTTTATTTTAAAACCAAGTTTTTTTATCTTTTTTCATCTTATTTTTTATTGTTTACCTTAAGAATATAAAACCCTAGTGACAATCTTGAGGCTTAACCTATCTTAAGGAAGCAAGTTCAATTTTTATGCCAATTTCACTGGGATTAAATTTCATCTATGCCAACTAGATTGGACTTAATTTCCTCATGGAAGCCAACTTCATTGGGCTTAAATATCTATGCCAATTACATTGGACTTAAATATCATCCTGGGTACCAAATTCACTATGTTTAATCCACTTGCACTTGTTACACTAGGCTTGATCTTTTTTAGGGTGCCAACTCCATTGCGCTTAAATTATAGCTATGTCAGTTACATTGGACTTAAATCTCTATTAGTTTAAGCCTTGTAAACCAACCGAATTTTCTCGTAATGCGCTAGCTTTTAGTTATTTCATGTAAGATCCATTATTATTAGATTAATGCAATGAGGTATTTATTTTATCCATAAGACTATATAGTAATTGTTATTATGACTTATGAAGATAAAATTGATGAAACATATTAGCTTTGCAAAGGAATTGTAAAGAGTTACAAATGTAAGATCCTCATACATTAAAGCCATGTTTCTAAAACCGTTCTTAGTCATCGTATTGTCAAGATGGGGCATTGACAATGCATAAAGACTAGCATCTGTTAAGCTTCCATGCATATGATGCATGCAACTGATCGCATAAGTTGAAGTATAATGATCCTTAAAGATAACAAATGGGTGCTTGTTATGGTAACAAGTTTACTAAACATGACCCACTATGAGAGTTTCATTTGGTATTTCACTCAAGTGTCTATGAAAATACTTATGTGTCAATAGTGTAAATAATCTTTAGACTTGTGATCAGGTTACCTTTTATGTGAATTATCATACTTAGAGATCATCATAATCGGGTTTGCTTTGATGGATGCCTAAGGTAGGGTGGTTTTGGGTATGATATGGAGCATATTGAACATGGATGAATGGTCCGAAGAGGATTCATTACCCTAGGTAATGTGAGGAGATATATCTCATTTGTTCCTGACTCATATTAAATCAAAGTCCTTGGCCAAAGCAATATTGATTATGGAGTTAAAACATAGACGCTGGATGACTAATATGGGATGGGCTAAGAGTAGACACTACATCATGCTCGTGCCTTTTCGAGCTTATATGATGCAAAGATTGAATTACACTGACATATTATACACAGAAAGGCTTGTCAAAAGCCATATTGACTTTCCTAGCATTTTAGTGCCCATGATGCATTGCCAGATGTCGTTCATGGTCTATAAATATAAATAGACTTAAAAAAGTTAATTTATATTTATTGCCAACATGTTAGAGGCCTAACAGGTCACACACATAAAGGTGATCTATGAAATTAAAATAGGATTGGATTAAATTGTAGAAATATTGATCTCCGAGAAACTAAATTGAAAAGTGTAGCTACAACCTTGATTTTGGGAGAAGAAAAAGCGTTTTTCTTCCTTTTGATTTTTAGCACAGCTAAAGTAATCGATCAAGGGGAGGTTTATGAAACCTAAGCTGGTAGCACGGCTTCCGGCAAAACATGATTCCAACCTTGTAAAGGTTTCTCGAGTCACTTGTGTGGATCACTATTGGAGGTCAAACAATTGGATGGCTTTGGTTTGCGATAACTGAGCTTAATGTACAAGAACAAGCAAAGATCGAATATAACTGGGATCTTGACAATCTTGGTTTAAGGTATGGTTTCTCATTTTTGTATTCTTAAATTTTTTAGATTAGTTAAAGACATGCAAGTTGATCCTTCAGGGAATTTAGTATGTTTATTTAATTCATTCACTACATAATTTATTTTCTTGATAAAATTGTTTTATTTTTATTTCGATTGAGCATAATTCGAACTCCTACAACAGGTAACTAAGCCTAGCTTGTGTCTTTTTAATCGATCAAAGTTTTAATTGCTATCGTTTTTGAAAAGCTTTGAGTTAAGGATTATTCTTGATCTGATTAAATAATTGAAATTTTATAAAATTTGTTTTAATTTAATTTCAATTATTTCAGCAAGTAATTCATGTTAATTTATTTTATTAATTAGTTTAAAAATGTTTTAACTAATTAATTAATGGTACAGTCGGTTGGCCTCAATTGAGAATTGGTTGCAAAAATTGTATCGAATTTGGTGATTAATTAGTGCTAAAAATTCATATTTTTCTGCACTTGAGGTTGCTGTTTGTGGATGAATTTCTAGGTTTTAATACAATCAAGAATTGTTCTTGATATTAAAAAAATTTAAAAAAAGGACAAGAATTGTCCATAATGCGCAATCATTGCGCAACTTCAAGCTGGACGTTCTGAGCTTTGTTCGGTTCTAGTGAATGGAGGTGCTGCTAGCAGCAGCTAGCAGGGGCACATGTTGATGCCACCTATTGCACCTTAATGAACGTGGCAGTACATGCTGCAATGTTCAGCAACTTTGCTGCATGATTTAAGCCCATGTACACAACTTTTAAGAGCAGCAGCTGCTTGTGTTTTGTGCACTGTTCATGGTGCCAACTATTCTTGGTGAACGTTCCATCCTGCCGGTGGCAGCTGATTGTGTTTTCTTCAAATTGGATGCTGCCAGCAGCAGCTCAAATCGGTTTGAATGGAGGGAATTTTGCACCGCTCAGTGGCTTGTAACATGTGGTGATTTGCATGAAGCAGCACCAAATTTGCTGCATGATGTTGGCGCACGATGCAGCAGCATTCTTGCATGGCTGGAGCGCTTGGCAGCTGCAGCTGAAGTTGATGGACGCACGTTCATGCGGCAAGAAAGCTTCATGACAGCAGCAGCTTGTGGAAGCAACAGGTGGCGCATGTTCCAGCAGCACCTTTGCTGCAAGAATGGGACGTAATATGGCTTGTTGAAGCCATAAGATTACATGCCCGCAGGTACTTGTTTAATTTCTACTTTGCACCGACCATGGTGGTAGCTTAAATTGAGCAAAGAGATGCATTATTGGCTGCAAAAATACTAGTCAAAGCTGGTCACTTGGTGTTTCAATCCAACTGCTCTTTGGGGTCTTCCAATCGGATTGGAAGAGGTATTTTTGTGCGGCACATTACTAGCTTACAAAGCAAGTGTTTGAGTGCAAATTTAATTCCTTTTATCACCAAATAAATTAATATGTATTATGTCTAATTAAATTGATTAATTGGACAACATTTAATAGTTTTCTTAATTAAAGTAAATATCACTAAAAAACGGGATTTTAGCCACGAATGTTATCCCGAAAATGTTGACAAAATTCGTGACTAAAATGATTTGTGACCAAATTTATGACAAAAAAATTTTCATGGCCAAATTCGCATCACAAAATTTTGTGACGAAAAAAATTAATTTTTGTCGCTAATTTGCGATGAATATATTTACTACAAAATTCATCGCTAATTTGTGACAAACGGTTTTTGTGGAAAAAGTTAATTGGAAATTAGTGACAAAATATATTTTGTTGCAAATTTCATTAGTAATTAGTATTCATTGCAAATGAGTGATAAATTTATTCATCGCAAAAATTGTCGCTATTTAGTAATGAAAAGAATTATGGCTAATTAGAAACGACATTAGGGACAAATTTTAAGATGAAAATTTCGCGATTAATTTTGCCACAGTCGTTGCTCAGGGACGAACTTAGCCATGAATTTTTATTAATTGATGAATATATTTATGATGTCTTTAGTGATAAATTTTGCGACAAAAACTGCTTAGGGATGAATTTTACAATAAATTGTTATTAATTTGTGAACATATAATGAAATCATTTCTTTTATTTTGCAATTTTAAAATCTAATTAAAAACAAGATTAATTTGTAAAATTTATATTTAACATTGATTAAGCATTTAATAATATCAAAATATTATAATAATACAAAAAAACAAAAAACAATTAAATTGATCAATAATTGGATAATAAAATTAACATATTTTATATCTAATTAAATTGTTTAATTGAAAATTATTTAATTTAATTGATTAATCCTAATTGGATCAAGATTTCTTCTAATATGATTAGAATAAATGTTAATCAAGGAAGAAAAATTGTTTTTTTGATTAAATTATATAAAGGATCAACTATAAATCTCACAATGGTAACTAAAGATTAAAATATATGTTTATAATATTGATTGTGAATGTATTATGGACTTAGACCTAATATGATTGTGGATGGTTTAATTAATTTTTATGGTATTTATTTTATAAATAGGGTCTATGTACCCTGCCTTATCTCTTATTTTTTAGGGTTGTAAAATTCTTTCCTCGCCTAATTCCTCTTGAATGTAACTTGAGGTTTCATTTTTATAAACATAATTAGTTAGATAAAAGTGTAAAATTAGGTTTAGTTTAGGAACAATTTGTAACCCAAAGAAGGAGATCCATGCAAAGGCACCATGAAGCCTGAGAGGCTACATTAAAGCTTGGGAAGTTTATGTATGTAATCACCTAGAAATTGACCAAGCAATTTCCTTTGATGGTTCAAGGAAATTCATTAGTAAAGTCCGTAATCATCCGAGTAGATAGCATGATAATAGATTCATTTTATGAGATATTATAAATGCTATGCATGCTAATAAGATGAGAACTAAATAATTAAAATAAGCAATGAAAGCCCTCGTTCAAATATTAAGTCACATGCTTTGCATGACAAATATACCTTCCACCATCATAGCAAGATAACCAAAGTTCTTTTAATTAAAGGCTTGTTGAGTCACTCAAGGCCAAACTTTTGCACAAATATGTTTGAGCTTTAAGGGTGGGTCTTACTCAACTAGTGTTGTATGATTCATATGTATCACACTTGACCATATGACATTTGAGGCAAAGTTAGGTGAAACACATGTGATGTGTTTAAACGTGTTTGTCACCTAACTAATCTGGAAGTTGCATAGAGATGCAATTGTTAAGCTATGTTACCTACCTAATTAGGTTTGTTGTAACTTTTTGAGTCACTTAAGGTTGTAACGTGTTGAAAGTGGTCCGCGCCCACTAATTTTTAAATAACAGTGAGGGCCATTATCTTAAAAAAAACAGTGGGAGAGCCAATAAAGATTTAATACCTCATCTTAAAGTGGTTTAATACATGAAAAAACTAATTTATACTTTTCTATAATAAATTGTTGAAATGAGATTTATATTAATTTTATTTTGAGGCATATTTGATGCCACTAGCCCAAAATGTTTGAATTGGTACAAAGGATTGAGAAACATTTTCAATAAATGGAAGGTTACTTGCTTCCACATGTTCATGATTGAGTTGGGCCACTCTATTGTTGATTCAACTACCTGGATAATTGATTTAGGAAATGGATCACACTTATTTAGTGACATAAGATAGTTAAGAACAATAGATGATTGGGCTTTAATGTTGTTGTCCAAAAGAATGGGTAATGGCGCAATAGTTGTAACTACTGCCATTGAGACTTTTACTTTATCATTGCCCTCGTGCATAACCTTGGAAATCAAAGAATGTCTTTATGTTCCAAGATTGTCTAGAAACATCATTTTAGTCATACCCCACTATTAATGATGGTTTCGAGTTTTAGGTTGAAAGGCAATAGTTGCTCGATCATTCTATATGACAAAATCTATAGATCCACCTCATTATAGAATAGGTTATTTATGTTGGATATTTAAATGCCTATGCTCAATATAGATGTCAAGAATGCAAAGAAAAATTATTTAATAAAGACCCATATCTGGCATTGTAGGCTTGAGCATGTCAATAAGACTCAAATAGCCAAGTTGCATAAACAAGGCTCTATTGATGCATTTGATTATGAATCATATGGGACATGAGAATGTTGTTTCCTTGAAAAGATGACCAAAACTCTTTTCACTGTTTAAGGTGAAAGGGTTAGCGTCTTATTAGGCCTAATAAATGTAAATGCACGAGGGCCCATCAACACCATGGCTAGTGTAGACACCCCATTTTGTTTGGGCCACGTCAAAGGTCACTATTCGAAATGTCATCAAGGTCATGTAAGCAAGCATAGATCAATCCCCCATCGTTCCTAACCATGGTAAGAGGTTCAGACAACCCAAAGTATGGAAAACTCACAAGTTTGATAAAGGTATCGATATAGCCCTTATGTATCGATACAAGGCCTTCATATCTCTTAAAACCCAAAATCTTATGATATCGATGAAGAAGGCCTAGTATTGATACATTGCTAGTTGTATCAATACCAAAAGTATCTGTATTGATATAGATTTATATCATAGCTGAAATCATGATTTTTGGCTAAAATGTATCAATACAAAAATGGTAGTGTCGATACAGCCTTAGTGGTATCGATGCAGGCCATATAGTCTCAAGATTGGAAGGACTTTTTGCTCTATGTCGATAAAGGCCATGAGGTCTCAAGATTGGAAAGGAATTTTTACTCTTGGTATCGATACTGGAAAGAAAAATTTGCTCTTTGTATTGATACTAAGTTCTTCATATTGATACACTAAAGCATTTTTGCCTAGTTCGTGCCATTTTTCAACCCTTGCACCATTGTTCTAAAACTCCAATTTGGATACATTTTTTGCACCAAAAATTATCAAAATTCATACCAGGCCTCAACATTAGACTTATTATTGGGTTTAACAAATTTTTTAGGCCTAAAATGACTTGAAAATAGGATATTTTCATGGAAAACATGGTTTGTTTGGGGGAATGCTTATTTTTTCTCCATTTTCCAAACCCCCTTAGCCTTTTTGCTCCACTACCCTCCCTACTGCAACCAATGGAAGTCTAGCCAATTAGACATAGTACCCAAGGCTATTATGTGGTACACGGGGAAAATTTAAAAATACCCTCATTTTTTGTTCTTAAACCTTGGCTGACCATATGCATATAAGAAACCAAAGAGGCTCGACAGACTATAGGCGCTCACACTCATTCAAACACTCTCCGATAAACATTCTTCAGCCATCTTGCACTCTTAAACACCCTCATTCCTATAGTGTCACAAAGTGGCCTAGATATGAATCCTGACCAGCCTGACTTAAAAGGTAGGTGTGCCCTTCATTCTTATATATATATATATATATATATCATTATTTTTATTTTATTTTTTAGGGGCCATATTATTATTATTGTTTTTTTTGGGACTAAGCCATCAAGATGAAACACTTACTTGAATTTACCCTAAATAGTCAATTACAAAATAACCATTTATTTTCACAAATCTATTGTGGCTAGGTGAGATTAGTCACATATCAGAGTTCACATTTTAAGAGTTACAAAACCCTTAAAAAAAACTCTGAGGTCTATGATAATACCAAAAATCGCATGAAAGGGTTCAGGAGTTGATTACAATCAGGAGTAAGGATCGATCCCTCTTATGATGCCCAGTAATTGATACCTCATTAATTACGTGTTAACTTAATTTTTAACTTTTATTTGGTTTCAATAGCTGATATTTAATTATAATTATCTTATTTTAAAATAATATTTTATGAAACAAATTTATTATTCCATTTGAGATAATGGAGTTTTTAATATTTTTGAAAACCATATCTTTCATACCCCACCATAAAATCAGAGGAACACGAAAAGTTTATATCATTATCTTTCATACCCTACTAGAGTGCCAAAGGAATATAAAAGGTTTTGAAAATCAAAATAACTTTTGCAACCCACTAGAGGACCAGGAGAGTATGAAAGTTTTTTTTTTAAAAAATATCTTTCGCACCCCACCAGAGGCTGTAGGAATATGAAAGGTTTTATTTTTAAAAAATTCATAAAAAAATCTTGATTTTTTCATTTTTGAAGAGGGTAGCTAGTTATTAAAATAATCTGCAAAAACCCTTTCCATATGTTAGGAGAAATTTCGCGTACTATTTTAATTCAAAGACATTGCCTTAATTTTAAAACTTTTAGTTTTGTAAAAAGCAATAAAAATTTGTTCCAAGGCCCAGTTTCAACGAAAAGTACAAAATTAGACTCTAAAGACTAGGGTTTGGGGAAGAGACCAAAATGTCCCCTAAAGTGCTCCTTTGTGATGAAAGTTTCCCAATAACTCTAACTGACTTGATTCTAAGGTAATTTAGTAAAGTGTATCTAAAGTCTACATTTGACATCAAAGTATCTCGATAACCCAAAAGACTTGATGATATCATAAATGAACAGACCTGTTTTTACTGCACGCCTTTTACATATAAGTATCCGGTGATTGCATAAGACTTGGTTCTAATATAGATTACTAAAATGTCCTTAAAGTCTACTTTTATCATGAAAGCATCCCAGTAACCTAAGGGACTCAATAACTTGACAAAAAGATAAACATATCACCATTATGCACTTTCGATATGGAAGTATCTTGATGATCATAAAAGACTCAGTTCTAAGATAAATTATTAAAATACCCTTAAGGTGTACATTCAACATGAAAATATCTCGATAAGCTTAAAAGACTAAAAAATGATAAGAAATGACAATTATCCCTCAATGAGTAACTTAGACATCGAAGGTGACTTAAAATACAAAAATTATAACTAAGTCCCAAAATTTTTTAAAATTACACTTTACCCCCAAAATGGCTAAAAATGCTAGAAATATTTTAGAATGAACAAAATAACCTAAATGAGTAATTTAGTATGAGAAAAATGACCTATTCAACCCTTAAAATGCAAGGATTTACTAAAAAGTCTCTAAACTTTCTAATGTTGCAACTTAATTGCTAAATGACTTAGAATCACAAATAAACATTAAACACATCAAAATTAAAATGGAAAATTTATCAATGATCACAACGACCATTCAACCATGTACTTTTCGGCATGGAACAATATTTTTCAATTTTTGCAAGTGGACCCTTAAACTTTTTAAAATTACAAAATAACTTTTAAAAGTTTAAAATGTATATAATGCATTTAAACATGCCAAAAATGCATGCAACACACTTCTGAAGGTCCACTAAGCATTTAGGCAAGCTAAGATGGTCTCGAAATTTTTTTTTTAATTTTTGCAATTTAGTTCTTATAATTTTCATAATTAAAAATAGCACCAAAAAGTAAAAAATTATCCACCAAATCACGCATACAAGATGCGGCCAACTGGAAATATCTGTACAAGGCTTTGAAAAATTATGGTAACTTTATTTTTAATTCCTTGCAATTATCAAACATTTCAAACTAGTCCAAAATATTATAAAAACAGGAGATAAAGTTCCATCAAAGGCCACAATCATTATCAACAATCAAGAAAAAAAAAATTTCAACATGGATATATGAATAATCAGCATATACCCTAATTTCTACCAAGCACACATCATCATCATGTATAAATCATGAAATATGGACATATAAACATATTTTATCAGATATTCACATGACAATACCAAGGAAAATATCATCATCATGAACATATTAACAAGATAAAATACATAAAATATCAACAAAAATATGTTTTCCTGATGAAAATTAAACTTTTTCTAAGAAAACTTAAATTTAACAACTAAATTAAGAAACTTGTTCATGGCTTTCAACACTTGGCTTTTCAACATGGGTCAAAATCCATAAGCACAAGTGATTATAAGCTCACTAACAGAAAGAAAAATGTTTGAAATGAACAAAACTCAATTTTTCAAGTGAAATTACCTTGAAAACCTAAAAAACATGAAAATTCTTAAGTAAAAGCACCAAAATTTGCCATGGAAGCCATTTAACTATTCTTGAAACTTCCTCCCCATATTTAGAAGGGGTAGGTTCAGCCAAGGAGGGATAAAATCCCTCTTGGCCAAATTTTGGTTTCTTTTTTCTTTAATTTTTTTATTTTTTTAAATGTTTTATGATTTTGGTAAAACTTAATTAATTAATTTTGTCCTTTTGTATGAATCATCATCTAGAACCATTACCTCCATGATGATATGAAAAAAAACTAAATTAGATAAAAATGATTTATAAGGGTTAAATTATAATGAACAAAAAATTATGTGTTCAAAAACTAAATTTCAAATGATAAATTCAATTAAAAATTTAATCAAAATAAGCTTGTTAGGCTTGCTAGAAAACAAAAATAGGCTCATTGGGCTTATGGGAAAGTTAATAGGCTTATTTGGCCTATTACAATAATTAGTAGGTTTTAAAGCCCATAAATGGAAAAATAAATTTTGGCCCATTAAAAATAAAATTAATAAAATTTCCATATAAAAATTCCAAAATAAATTTTTAAAAAATTTTATGTACAAAAAAAAGCAATTAGATATTCTAAACCTGAAAAATTTTATGAGAAATATCCTTATGGAAGAAAATTGATATTTAATAAAATGAATTAGAATTTCAAAAAGCCACATCCTAACTATTTTATTGGAATATGTGAAAATATTTAAAATTCTAAACTTTGAAAAATTTTATAGAAAAATTTTACAAATAAGAAAAGTTCATATTTTAAATATGAGAAAATTTTAAAAATACATTCAAATTTATAGAAATGGATTAAATTCAACACATTAATCAAAATATTAATATATAAAATAATAAAGAGGGAAGCCTAAAATCCAAAAAAAATTTACTGAAAAAATTTCATAAGCATGACACTTGGGGTACTGTGAAATTCAAATTTAATAAACAATTTTGACAACTTGACACGTGGTATAAAATGTCAACACAAATTTTTCATGAATATTTTATATTTTTTAGGGTGAGTATCGGCATAAATACTATACATGTATTAGTAAAAAATGTGAGTCGATTTTTAAAATTTCATGAAAAATTTTGAAAAAATTCTAAAAATAGGGAAATTTGATCATGACATCATATACATAAATGAATTTCAAAATTTGACAAGAAAGTATTTAAAAACTGATTTTTCTCTTGAATATTTGTTCTTATTATCCAAGATTTATCTTCTACAATCCTCAAAATTGTACTTTTTCTATCACATGCACATGCGATTACCTAGGCATGACTAAAAAGGTTTTGAAAATGCCGAAAAATGCCTACTCTGCCTAAAGAACATCGACTTCTGCCAAGGCAACTGCCAGATTCTCAGTCTCGGATATTGAGGACAATAAGAAAAAAGGCTTGGACGAAATTAGGTATCTACCTATCGCTTTCTCAAACCACCACCAAAACTCTTTAAAATCTTTCTTTTCCTTCAGTTTCACCCGTAAAACTCCCCTCTATCCTTCCTATAACCAAAATGGTCCCTTTTTTCATTCTTTTCTTGGCCAAAAAAAGTAGCAAAGAGATGGGAAAGTAAGCTTAAAGCCATTACTCAAAGGAAATGCTAAAGTTAAAGGCTTTTCGTATATTTTGCTTGCCTTGCTCCATTTATTTTCTATGTTTCATCATTTGCATAATCTTATTGAGCCATTCATGTTACCTTGACCATTTTAGCACTCTCATGCATTATTGTGGCCTTAGTTATGGTAGTTCTAGGACTTTGATGAACTTTTTAGTGCTTTGATGTTGCTTGGGTGATGAAACATGCATTTCTTTTCATGTTTCATTCACTTTTATCAAAACAACCCTTATTCATGCATTTCTTGTCATGTTTCATTCACTTTCACTTGCCCAACTCATTCTTGAATGTTCATCATAACATATTTTAAGTGTGAATACATTTTCTTATATTTTGGTATGTTTTATGAAATAAAAATGCTGTATTAAAAATTCTAGAGAACTTTTCCTTGCTTCAACATGTTCATATCACCTTTCATGCCATGATTCTTGATGTCATTCATGAAACTAATATTTCCATGCATATTATTTGTCATTTCCTTACATTTTTTTCATCTTTCTCATGTCAAAATGTCATCCATGTTTGTTTAAATATGCTATCCATGTTCATCTTCATTTATGTCACATTTAGTTCATACCATATTTGTCAAGATGTTGGCTTGTTTGCTGCAAAAATTTGATTTTCAAAAACCTAAGGTTAAGTCTATGTTATTTCTAACAAATAGAGATTAACATGGATTTAATGTTCTCACTAAATTGGTCCTCCAATCTTGAGGATAAATCAAGCTTTCCATGTCTGGATTCATGGTTAAATGAGGTTAAATGTTTTGGTTTTCAAAATAAAATAGCCTTTTATTTGTTTAAAATTATTTATGTTTTTTGAATCTAATACCCTTGCTAGTGGCTTGGTTAACGAGCTGTTCCATCATTCTAAATTACTCTAGGATTATGCGGATGGGCTTATGAATCCTTTCTCATTGACCGCTTTATTATAGACATTTGTCCATAACCTAAGCCTAGTCATAGGAAACCTAAAAACTAAGATTGTTTTACCCTGGCAACACTGCAGTCATGATTTTTTAAACCTCCGCTATCCGAAACACTTGAAATCAATGACTTGCATTTTATTTAGGCCATTTCGACCCACTAGATGATTTTTTTAGATTTCTAAAATATTATTTTTATAAAAGGTTCATGAAATTTTCTTTTTGAAAAGGTATTGTTTGCAATTTAATGATTTTGACTAAGTCCGAAGTGATCTTCAAAGTTTGTTACACTCTTTCCCCTGCATATGCTGCCAATGCTAAAGAAAACTTAACTTCAAAAATTAATTCCACCTAAAAGGTGAGTTTTTGAAAATTTTTGAAAATTTTTATATTTATCCTCGTTGAGTTACCTTTCTAACAGTGCCTTGTTTACCCCTTTAAGCCTTTAGATGAACACAAAATAAATTTGGGAAGATGAATAGCGTGATGCTATCTATTATTTTTGGATTTGAGAAAAATTAAATGAGTTTTCTCGAACCACTTTTTTGAGGTGTTCGACTGCCTTGAGATGCACCTAATTAATTCTCCATAGAGTTATGTGTGAAAAAAATGGGTCCCATAAGGCTTGAATCAAGGCCAAACAAAAAATAATTTTATCTTTTATTCGAATTATTGGTTCAGATATTAAAATACCTATTTTTATTAAAAATATTCTTTTTCTCTAAAATTACCAAAATATTTGTCTTTGGGGATACTCTACCCTTGACTTCCAAAGGGATAATCCAATCCTGCTTTTACAAAACTTAATTCAAATTTCAAAAATTACTAAAAGTTTCACCATTGGGGATGCTCTAACCTCACTTTTCACTCAAAATCCAAATTTTATCTCCTAGATTTCCATAGGCCCTTTAATCAAAACCTTTTTCTACACTTTAAGCAACCATCGAGTCCAAACACATCTCAAAATTGCCATTTTGGTTATTCCTCAATAATCAAAAACAATTAGGAGATACATCTCGACCGTCCCTCTTTTTTATGCTCTTGTGTGTTTATTTTTATGCAATACTATTATATTCCTTTTCGTTTTACTAACACGTTTTCCTTTGTTATAAATCATTTTAAAAATTATAAGACAATGTTACATGTTGGTATTTCTCCATTGCTTGGCATGGAATATTTGATTTTTAAAATTAAATTTGAAGATCATTTTTATAAAAAAATCCCTACGTTCCTTGGATCTCTAGGGCGCTTATGTGATTTAAATTCTTCCTTAAAACCTTGATTTATAATTTTTATACAAAATTCATGCATAAAAAGAAGATTATATCAAAATAATGATAAGTTAAAACTGAAAAAATCAAAATCGATGTAAGACATGGCTAGCAAGTACCAACTTTGGGGTGTTATAGAGGTGTTAATCCTTCCCCATGTGTAACCAACTTCCAACCCAGTCAATGAATCTTTGGACCTCATAGACCTTGAAATCAATGTTTCAAGTTTTGAAACTCAAAATATCATTTTTAGTAGGCATCCAATCATGCCTAGCCCAAAATGATTGGTGGCAACTCCAAGTCTTTAGCCACTTCATGGTGGCCATCCAAGATCGGCTGGATGAGCAATTCATCTTAATGTCTATCCTTTCATTGTCATCTCATCACACCTAATCCAAATCCCAATTAAGAGATATCCGAAAGGTAATTCCTGACATTCCTTTTAAGTTATGGGCATCATAATTCGAGCGACTCGAGAAAGTGTTGTACTAAATAAGGGCACATCACAATAGCTTGGTGACTCTATTAGGGACCAATTTAGAGAGTTAGGCCTGTGAGTAGCCATGTCTCACTTAGTTCTCAGTTTCTTCAGTTTTGATCATTATTTAAGTATAATCCCATTTAATCTTTGTTTACTAATCTTTTGCTTTTCATGAGTTTATCTTTTATAACCATCACAGACTGTCTTGTTCTCGAATAGATATCACTTTGATAAGTATGGTAATAAAGGGTAAATAAAAAGGTTTGATTTTTTCTCGACACATACTATGCACTCATATTTGCATTAGATCCTCACCAAAATCTATGGTAGGAATAGTGTCCAAAATATTAGGAGAAAGTAAGCTATTCACCTTCATGAGCAACCATCCTTATAGGCATAAAAGAACTTTTAGGGTGTAAATTACCTATATCTCTTATGAGTAACTTTTTGCACTTGCATAGAGAAATACATCCACCAGATCAAGCCTATTTCGCTAAGCCTACGAATGGGTTCAAGATTGAAGTTCCTTGACTATCTTTACCTGACAAAAAAAGCAATCAAATACCAATTTATGCATCAACCCAAATCCATATAGTGAACTCTACGAGCTAAACCATGTTGGACCATACTAGAATACTACTATAAGAACCTCAGGAATAAGAACATTTGGGGAAACAATTTTTACCTTTACTCCTATATGCTATTGTGACATAGGCGATGTGAATGAACATTGTCACCCATGTTTGTCATTTTATCTTGAGTCTCATTTCTCCATCAGGGCATGCTATTATGTTGTTCGATCAATGGCCAACCTTTGTCAATAAGTAAGTGGTGATGAATGAATGAAATCACCCATAAGGCCCCATTTTAGCCATAAAAAGCCGTTATGCTGCCCTAACGATGGCTTAATGCATACCTACCATGGATGGAGATGAATGAATGTCACCACCTAATCAGTTAGTTTTTGTCCTCATAAGGTACCGTTTTACCTTAACAATGGGTGATTTTTAACCTGGACATGTCTTTATGTTATCGATGCTTACTTGTCATAGTTTTTGCAATTATCATGTCCGCCTTGAGTCATTGTAACACCTATTGTTGGGGTAATTTATATGATTTATTTTTGTTTCCATTCTTCTGTTCATTATTCTTGATTATTCTTGTTATTTTGTCATTAACCTATTCCCTTATTGTTTTTCTTGATGTTGCATGCATCATTCTATCATAATCATCATCATAAGACAATTGGCTATAGGTTTAGTGTCCAATAAGAGGTGCCTATCATGGAGCAAAGTCTGTCTCTATTTTTAAGCATTTTGAAAAAGTTAGAGCTTGGTTAGAGGGTCGATAATATGAAGATGGAGATGTCGTCAAGCTCTATTATGTCTTAACAATGCACAAAACGGTTAAGATTAGGTACGAACTAAATGACTAAAAAGAGTTGAAACATATTTGGGCTAGTTAGGATAATTCCAAGAGGGAGTCATTCACAAAAAGATATGAGGATAAGCCTTTTTGGTCCAGGTTTGGTTGGATGTTAACTTGTCATAGATAGCCTCATAATTTTTAGAACCCAGCATACCAATGCTTTACCTTCAATTGGGAAGATTTTGTCTCCGCCGTTGATAAGTATACAGCATTGCTCAACATTAAGATAGTCAAGCATGATAAGGTATACTACAAAGCATTACAACATCCACTCTTGAAGAAAAGATTAGCACAGGTTTTTAGAGCCACAGAGTTATGGATTGAGGGCCATGTCAAGAAAAAAAGGAATAGTAAGTGGATTTCCTGGGGTAGTTTGAAGGAAGCAATGGCAAGTATATCATTGATGCTAGGAAAATTTAGAATATCTATGCTTTGGCAATATACAAGTTAGTCATATTCCTAAAAACATTGGGCTATGTGGAGGTGGCAGTAGTAGATTTCTTTTCTCTATTGCGTTGTAATATCAACCCTGTACCCACATTGTTGAGACTATTTGGCCCCAGTTTTTGCAAAAAAAATAAG
Source organism: Adansonia rubrostipa (assembly GCA_038381775.1). Lineage (NCBI taxonomy): Eukaryota > Viridiplantae > Streptophyta > Magnoliopsida > Malvales > Malvaceae > Adansonia > Adansonia rubrostipa. Next base: position 9,029,513 of record JBBYHM010000001.1, on the reverse strand, counting down.
GAGAGGTTAATTCATTGGATGTGCCTTTTTTCACATTTAGTGTATTAGTCACTTCTGTATCGAAGAGAGAAGAATGTTCCATAATTTCTATCATAACTTTAACCCTCTATCCTAGGTCCTTGAGAAGGTATGGCCCCATGAGAAATCCAACGAATAATAGGTTGAAGAACTTTAGAATCTTAGAGGAGAAAATGTTACATGGAAGGCTCCATGGATGTCCCCTCAATCAATCATATATAGATGCAGGGATCATATTTGTGTGCCACTTATGCTATTGTGAGGAAGTACTAACTATGCACCTTTTCTTGTCTTATGATAGTTTTAATGCCGACAATTCATCCCATTCTTTCATGACCTCGAGAACTAATATTTTGAATATGGTAAAGCCAATTACAAGTTGAAAGTCTAATCAACTTTTCATGCATAGAGGAACATCCACTGCATGGAAAGATACTAGAGAGGAAGTGAAGTGACTCTAGGGTATAATGAGTGGAGGATTTGTAGCATCAATGACACTTTGCCACTACTCGATGTTGGGATAGCCCAAGTCTCGATCGATAAGTCATCTTCTAAGATTGAATTGCTTAAGCAAGAACTTGAACAAGAAAAGGTAGCCTTTACCATAGAAATCACCTGTTTAGAGGAGGAAAAAAATCTAATAGAAATGGACTTCTATGTCTAAGATGGCGAGATGAACCAAGTTGTTAAAGAAAAGAACCACGTCAAAGAGAATCTCAAAAGTCTATAGAAAGACAATATGGCACTCCAAAAAGCTAATAAGTACCGACATGTTAGCAAGTTATCACTTCGGTGGGAGATAGAGCCTGCTTCCCTAAAAAAAGAGCTAAATCAATGGAAAAAAGAGGCTAAGGTCAATAGGGAGAAGTTCATCAAGGCTAACGCCCTTGCATTAACCTACAAAAAATGAAACAGATGTCTCAAAGCTTGAGTGTAAGATTTGATAGGACAGGGTTAAGAATAAAATTCTGGCACTTACAATTCAAGACTTAGAACAATCCTTGCAAACTTATTAGGAGCACATTGAGGAGCTAATGAGAGCCTAAGAGCAACGAGAGCAAGAATGGCAACAAATAGTTGATCATGCATGCCAAAATTATTAGGGCCACCATCGTCGTCTCACCAAGTAGATTCAGGCAGCCTGGTTAGATGCTAATAAAATAATTGAGGTGGCCAGGTACTAGATGCAAGATATCATGCCCATTGGAGACATACGAACAAGAGTTATTGTATTTCTTAGAACACATGATTATACAATGTAATCATGTTAGACATTTTTGAATGTAATCAAGTGTAACTAAACTATTTTCTTGCTTTAATGAAAGATGCTACTGGTGAAGTTATCTTTTAATCTAATTATCCCTTTAGCATAGCATAACTAACTTAATTTTTATTGCTTTATTCATGTCAATAATCATCACCGCCATGAATGTATACTTATCATCATCTTATCAAACATAGTCATGACATATAATGAAAGTCAAATCTCTAAAAATTTAAAGTACAAAGTGCTTTAAAACATGAAATTTACTATTTGTCACTGATCTGATACTTGCAACCATCAAAGAGTTATGATAAATGACCATTAAGTCCGTATTGAATGATTGAAACTCATGTACAGGGAGTTTCAGGAACAAATGCTTCAAAAGAATGAGGAACTGCAAGCTTAGATAACAGAGCTAACTAACCTATTATCCATTGCTTCGAAAAATAAAGGGCAAACAAGCATTGTTGACCAGATAAAAGGCTAGCTAATCCTAAGAGTGATCTTAATAGTGTTACTAAAGCCACCAATCTCATGAAGAGGTATCACATGAATAGTCACCCTTAGGAGAACTGATCCTACCAGCTTAGGCATTTATCTATCTAAAGATAGCTACATCTTATCTATTACATGGGATTAAAGCATAGGCTCTTCACCAGCAAGATCTTTAGTCCCAGACCTTGATGAATAAGTAGAGCAAGAAAAAGCAAAGGTTTTGAAGTCTTCTAAGATCACTGAGACTAGAGTAAGTATTAGTTATTGGTAAAATACCTCAGGGTTGTGGAAGGCAGCGGCAAATTTAGAATCATAGATCCAGTTTCATCTCTAATCTCACCATCCCACCTAAGTTTAAGGTGTTGGATTTTAAAGAATACAATTAAACTACAAATCTTACTGCCCATCTTTGCATGTATTCTAAAAAGATGTCCAGATATGAAGAAAATGAGAAGCTGCTGATAAACTACTTAATCAGGTTAGAATTCAGGCATGGATGGATCTAGCCTATGCTTTCCTTGATCAATACGAGCACATATTCAACTAGGTCTCAGATCGCCTCACCCTCATGAATATGGAGAAAAAGGCCACTGAAAGCTTTAGGCAATACATCTAAAGATGAAGAGGGGAAACATCTTAGGTTTACTCACTTTTGATTGAGAAAAAATGATAGTCATGTTTGTTAACACCCTGTAAGCTCTCTACTATGATAAGGTAGTAAAGAATGCCATTAAAAACTTTACTGACATGGTCATATTAGGTGAAATGATTAATAATTCCATAAAAAGTGACAAGATATCAAAAAAAAAGTCATCTAGCCTGACCAAGAAGTCCACAACCAAAAGCAAAAAGAAAAAAGTGAATGCCATTAGTAAGAGTCCAACTAAGGTTACTCAAAACCAGTATTTGAGTATGTACTTCCCCAACATGACTTGTTCAGCTTCTAATCCTCACTTGGCAATGCCATGACCAGTCGGCAAATCCTACCCAAAACACCACTTAGGGTGCTTAACCTGCTCTAATACTCCTATAAAGAAATCTACGATTACTTGTTAGCAGGCCAATTGATGGCCTTAGTGTTCATAAATTCATGATCTCCTTTGTATACCAAGTGGTATAATGAAAATGCTTATCATGAGTACCATGTCGAGGAGTAAGTCCATTCCATTAAAAATTGCACCTCATTCAAAGGGAAAGTACAAAGTTTGCTTGAAAAGGTTGTTGAGGCTAATCCACTTCCCAACCATGCAGAACAAGGGATAAACACGATAATTGTTAGGAAAACTTATTAGGATAAGAAAAATGTTATGGATGTCAAAACATCAATGAGGAAGGTTTGGCAAGCTTTTATGAAAGCTGAGATAGTATCAAAAGTTCAAAGTTAGAGTGAAAAAATGCTAAACCCTTTTGTTACCACTACAGACGGAGACACACCTTGTAATATTATTTAGATCTCCTAAAGATGGTCCAAAGGATGATGGATTGCTCGAATTGAATTTTATGAAGAGTGAGATGAATACATCAACCCACCTATCAATGCCATAGATAAAGATAAGAAGAGCCCTCTTAATGGTATTGGAAGGCCATTAGCCTTATTTGTTAATTAGCCAGCCACTATACCAACTCCTATTTAGCCTGCATCCAATTGGGTTTTGCATTGCCTTTCTTTTATGAGTGTGGAAAAGAAAATTGATAAAAGCTTTAGGTAATATACTCTAAGGTTGATAGAAAAAGTTGCCTAAATTTATCCCTTATTGATGAGAAAGAGATAATCATCATGTTTATCCACACTTTATGAACTCTTTACTATGAGAAGATAGTAGAGAATGTCATAAAGAACTTTACAGATATAGTCATAATGTCCAAAATGATTTATGATGCCATAACAAGTGACTTGACTAAGATGGCTACCTTTAAAGATAATTGAAAGAGGATGATTAAAGTTGAATAAAGGTTGAAACCTAGTATTATAGCAAACCTACTCCTTATTCGCACTAAACTAGCTGTGAACATGGTTAATATCGGAGATGACTATGAAATCATAAAGAATATAAAAGAAGTTAGAACACTAATAAGTCTAATTTGGCAAATTTTGATACAAACTGTGCTAATCCATAGGGTTAAAAAGTCAGAAGGGGAATCAGTTGATTTTTGTGACTTCTATATTGTTCAAGGTCACTTTCTCCAAATATACAAAGAGTTTCATGCGATGGTCTAAAGAATAATGAATGAACATAACATTGAGTTCTACAATAACAGCAAACATTTTTAACTCAATCAGTAAACATGGTTAAGGAAGGCCTATTAATAGTTAAGCCTTACCTATCAAAGAGCACTCATATAAGGTCTAAAGTTAGCTATTGGCAAATATGCCCAGCTTGGAAGAGGATTCAAAAAATAACTTCGGGGATCGCTAGAGCTTTGGAAGTTGTTAACTAGATTAACAAGAGAGGTTTAGGGTTTAAGCCAAATGCACAGTAGAAAAGGAAGCAAGCTAAGAAAAACTATAAAAAAAAGATGGCTCATCTATTAGATCAAGATTTGGGACATGAATTGATCATTTTTCTACCACTATGAGAAAGTTTTCATCTGGAAGGATGCATAAACCCAAATCAAGGAAAAAAATACTAGCTTTGACAATATGATGATCATTTTGAACGAAACATTCAAAAATTTTTCTATCAATACAATTAATGAGCTAGGAATGTTAACAAGATTTATTCTAAGTGCTCGGACTGAAATTGAGATTCCTGTGTTGTTTAAGTCTATTTCAAAGTAATCCTATGACCAAAACCTACATGCTTTTGCCTAAGAGTATTGTAAGATCCTTTGTATGGCCATCTTTTTATTAAATATTATTAATAAAAATGACTACGCATTATGCATTTTATCTCTTATGTCCATTCTTATTTTTCTTGCTAACTTTTAGACCTTTTTTTACATTTTTTTCACCTACATTTTTCTTTTTCCATATTTTTAAGTAACTAGATGAAGTGAGATGAATATTCATACTCAGAGTTCAAAAATCAATTTTGAATAACAAATCTGCATAGATAAGGTTGAGTTTGAGGGGGATTTTAAGGAAAGCCCTGTGCCACTAGATTTGTTAAGGCTAATTGAACAAGAAGAAAAACAGATTTTACCCCATGAGGAACCTATTAAAACCATGAATCTTGGAATGGAAGAAGATCGAAAAAAAGTCTAGATGAAAACCTCTATAACCTTTTCAACCCAAACCGAATTACTAAACCTTTTCTAAGAATATCAAGATGTGTTCATCTGGTCTTACAAGACATGCTCGAATTAGATTCTAACAAGTAGTCCAAAAACTTCCCTTCAAACCTGAATTCAAACCCTTACAACAAAAACTCAAGAGAATGAAATTGAAGATACTTCTTAAGATCAAAGAAGAAGTGAAAAGACAATTTGAAGGCAAGATTTCTTGAAGTAGCTAAATATCCCGAATGGGTAGCCAACATAGTCGTGGACCCTAAAAATGATGGGAAGGTGTGAATGTGTGTAAATTACAAGGATTTAAACTAGGCTAGCTCGAATGATAACTTCCTTTTACCTTACAATGACACTCCGGTAGATAACACTGCCAAAAATTTCATATTTTCCTTCATGGACGAATTCTCAGGCCATAATCATATTAAAATAATATTTAAAGACATGGCGAAAACCACTTTTATGATCATGTAGAGTACTTTTTACTATAAACTTATGCCTTTTGAACTCAAGAACACTAAGGCAACCTATCAAAAAGCAATGATGACATTGTTTTATGACCTTATGCACAAAGAAATAGAGGTCTATGTCAAAATGAACATATTGCTAATCTTTAAAAACTCTTCAAATGATTGTGCAAATGTCACCTTAAACTAAATTTTGCTAAAAACATTTTTCAGTATCACATCTGGCAAGCTATTAGGCTTCATTAAGAGTGAAAGAGAGATAGAGGTTGACCCTGACAAGGGCAAAGCTATTTTGAACCTACCACCACTTTGTACCTAAAAGGAAATAAGGATTTTCCTAGGAAGGTTGAACTACATAGCCAAAATTATATCTTAACTAACTAGCAAATATGATCTAATCTTTTGATTACTTTCAAAGCAAAACCCTGATGAATGGAACACGAAGTGCCAGGGAACCTTTGATAAGGTCAAACACTACCTATCAATACTTATACTGCTAGTGCCTAGGTGGCCTCTAATCCTGTATCTATCAGTTTTTGACAAGTTTATAGGCTATTTATTAGGTCAATATGATGAGTCGGGTAAGAAAGAGTAGGCCATCTATTATCTAAGTAAGAAGTTCAAAGAGTGTGAAAACAACTACTCAGTAGTTAAGATACTATATTATGCACTAGCTTAAATAGCTTAGAGGCTAAGGCAATACATGCTATACCACATCATATGGCTAATTACCAAACTTGACCTTAATAAATACCTATGCGAGGCCTTTGCGCTATTAAAAAGGCTAGCCATATGGCAAGCCTTGCTCTCTAAATATGATATTACTTACGTGAATTAGAAAACCATTAGGGGCACTATGATAGCTGATTTCTAAGCAAATTGAGTGGCAAATGATTATGAGCTTTTGGATTTTAATTTTTCAAACTAAGATTTAATGTGAATGCCTAAAGCAAAAAGTTCTCTTGATTGTAGCGAATCTTAGAAAATGTACTTTTATGGATCTTGATTGTAGCGAATCTTAGAAAATGTACTTTTATGGAGCTTCATATGCATTAGGGCTTGGAATTAGGGCAATTTTGATATTACATGATGAAAACTACTACCCCTTCACCAACATATTAAACTTCAATTGTACCAACAACAAAGCAGAATACAAAACTTGCATCATGGGATGTCAAGTCACTACCAAAAGGGGTATTAAGATTTTGTAAGTTCTTAGAGATCCAGCCTTGGTAATCTATCAGCTTCGAAGAGAGTGAAAAACTTAAGATGCTAAACTAATCTAATACGAAAAGCTAATCTTTGAGTTAAGATAAGATTTTAACAAAATAAGCTTTTAGCATTTACACCGGAAAAAACCAAATGGCCAATACACTAGCAACCTTGGCCTCTATGTTCAAAGTAAATCGAGAGTCAAAGATCATACCTATTCAGATGAGAATCCATAAAGCTTCAACCCATTACCATAGCATAAAGAAGGAAAAAGATGGATTACTATGGTACCATGATATTTTCTGATATGTTGGGGACTAATAGTACCTCAAATATGCTACTAAAATTGACAGAGAACCATCCAAAGAATGGCCACAAACTTTGTTCTGGATGGTGGAATTTTAAACAAGAAAAGCTAGGACCTAGTATTACTCTGGTGTACGGGTGCCTCCAAAGCCAAGAGAATCCTAGAAGAAGTCTATAAGGAGATTTGCAATACACATGCCTATGGACACTAAATTCTAAAGCAGATTATAAGGTCAAGCTTTTATTGGTTGACCCTTAAGAGGGACTACATTAACTATGCTTGTAAGTGCCAAAAGTGCGAAATCTCTATAGACAAAATTCATGTTTTGCCATCACCTTTACATGTCATGATGGCTCCATGTCCTTTACGGCTCCATGTCCTTTCTATACATGGGGCATTGATATGATTGGACCTCTCACACCTAAGGCCTTTAATGAGCACCATTTCATCTTGGTTGGCATTGATTTCAAACTTTCACGCAAGCATTTTAAGACATCTTCAATGTTAAATGTACACGCTCATCCTTATCATCCCTAGCTAAGGTAAGGTCGTAAATTATTTAATTTAAGGCCAAGTCTTACAAGAAATATATATTAGATGAAATTGGTCCCATGTGCATATTTAATTAATTAATTTAGGCCTATTTTATTTAATTATATTAGGCCATAAATTATTTAATTTAAGGTCAAGCTTTATAAAAAAATTTACATTAAATAAAAATGGGCCCATGTGCATATTTCATCATTTTATTTAGGCCTATTTTATTTAATTGTATTCCACCAATTTCACAAATTATCAAGGCCAAGCCTTATAAAAATATATTTAAATGAAGTTTGGTCCATTTGATAATTAATTTATTAAATTAGGCTACACTTTATTTAATTATATTGGGTCAATTTTGCATGAAAATTTTAAGGCCAAACTTTATTAAAAATATTTTTTAAACAAAAAATGATTCAGGAGTTAATTTAATTAATTTATTTTGATCTATTTTATTTAAATTAGATTGGGTCAATTTGATTTTTAAAGCCTGCTTAGCTAGGATGGTGAGATGTTTTGTGACATAATTTAATTTAATAAAGGGCATTATTGAACTTTTATCCTAGTTAGCCAATGGGGTTACTCCCGAATTCATGGCATTTTAACCAATCATGTGTTGAAAACACCATATAGTACAAGGTGAGTCATCCAAAAATCAAGACCAAAATGCAAAATTGACCTCTCACATTAGGTTATAGATTTGGCCAATTGGCCTTTAAAAGCCAAACTTTGGCTTCAGTTTTCCATTCACGATGGCCTCTAAAGAAAAATCATCCCAAACACCACACTTTCTCCCTCATATCACAAGCCATAGCTTTCCCAAAAGAAATCCCATTAATCAGCCATAACCCTCACTACCTCTTTCATTTTCATCACCCAAAACCTTAAAACTTCATTTCATTCTCACACTATTATACTGTTAGCCATTGAAACCCAAATCCATCAAAAATCACTTGGTCCACATCACCAAATAGCCATCATTTTCACATTATCTTGTCAACTGCCATTTTTCAATCTTCTACATATTCACCCCACCACACATAGCCATGACATAAAGAAAAAAAATAAAGGAAAAGAAGCTTGATAGCTAGAGCTAGGGAAAGAAAAGTAAAAGCAAATGGTAATTGAAATGGAAGAGGTTTAATAGAGAAAAGGAAAGAAAAAAAAAACCGAGGTGGGGCATGACTAAAGCACAAGAAAAGGGATTTGTTAGAAGGTAACTTTTACCATTATTTTCAATATACATTTATTATATGAGTGGCTAGTTTCATGGATGGTTGGCTATCAACAATCTTTGTGTGAATTATCATGCAACACTTGATGATGTCCATATCTTTATTGCCTTCATTTTTGCTTGACAATGTTTTAATGTTTGCTTTATTTTCATGCCATGATTTATGTTATATCATGTGCATTTTTCATATTATGATGTTATCCACGTCACTTCTTGCATTTTGATGATGATATGCTTGTTAAAATGCCATTGGATATTTAGTTTTTCATTCCTTGATGGTTGATACCATGTCTAGACATTTTAGCTCATAACATGTTTGATTAAATGTGTCTTTGATGTGAGCTTATGCTGTTTTTCTTAAAACTAACCCCAAGTAAGGTTAAGATTAACCCAAATAATGAGATTAATCTTGGTCTATTATTATTAATAAATTGACACTTTAATCTTGGGGTAAAACTAAGCTATTTATATTTTCATTCAAGGTTAAAAGAGGCTAAATATTTGTCTAAAGTTGTTTATGCCGTAATCTTTTTGCTTAGAGTCTTTGTATTTATGGCATGGTTAATGGGCTGTTTCATCATCCTAAACTACCCCAGGATGATGGAATGAACCCGTAAAGTCCATGTAAGTCATTTTTTTCTATTATAGACATTCGAATGCCCATAGCCCGAGTCTAGACCTAAGAAACCTAGGAAAATCGAGAATTCCCTTATTTTTTCCCTTAGAGCATTTTAGTTAGGGGATTGAAAAATCATTTTTAAACTTTAAACCATTTTTCATTAATTTTTCAAATATTTTCCCTAAAAAAGGCATCGAATCACCTTTCCAATGGTATCTTGTTTTCCCTCAGATTGTTTTAGATGGAGGAGATATGGTTTTTCGAACCAACCCTATTTAGAGCCCTTAGAATTAGCTATTTACATTCTGTTTAGGCCATTTCATCCCATCATATGATTTTTTTCTAAATTTTGAAAACATTTTTCCTAAAAATTATGTGAAATTTCGTTTTTGGAAAGTTATCATTTATGATTTAACTATTCTTTAGGAATTGGGAATACTTTTTTTCAAAGTTTGCCACACCCTTTCCTTTACACATGTTGTAAATATTACGCTTAACCCAACTTTGAAATTATTTCCACCCGTAAGGCAAATTTTTTAGATTTTTTTGAATATTTTTATATTAAATCTTACTAAGTCACCTTTCCAATGGTACTTCACTTGGTTCCTAACACCTTTTAATTTGCCTGACATATGTAAGTCAACCTTGTAGGCTCAGATCAAAGCAAAAGCAATCTTCGTCATGTCACCTATTTTTTTTATCAATTTCCTTTTTAACCAAAATTCATCTATTTTGTCAAAAGTTTGTCAAAAGTGTCATTTTGTCAAGAAATCACCAAACTTTGTCAAGATAAATCCTTTGAGCTCATCTCTCCAAAATCAACGAAGTTTCCATTGAGGATACTTCAGTCCCATTCTCTGTAGGGATACTTCAACCTCGCTTTTACAAACTTCATTCAAATTTCAAAACTTACGAAAGTTTTCATCTGTGGAGATACTCCAACCTCATCCTCCAAGAGGACGCACCAATCCTGTTTTCAAAAATTATCAAGAAATAGTCAAAATTTTATCAATTTAAGTTTGTAAATATGATTTTTCTCAAAATCATCAAAAAAAATCAAATTTTCTTTCTCGAATTTCTTCCAAACTTTTTAAAATTCAAACCTGATTTTCATGCCTCGATTAGTCAATAGATCCCAACGGGTTTCCAAAATTGTTGACTCAATTATTTCTAGATAACCGATGATAATAACAAGATACATTTCGATTATCCTTTCACTCTTTCCTCTTTTGTGTGATTTATTTTATGCAATATTTTTTTTTGATCTTACTAACATGTTTTCCCTTATGTTATTCATCTTGAATTCATATATTCAAAACCATTTTTGAAAAAAATTACAAAGGCAATGTTTCATGTCAGTATCACTCCAGTGCTTGACATGAAATTTTTTATTTCTAAAAATTAAATCCGGAGATCATTTATAGTCATAATTTCTATGTACCCTACATCTCGGAGGTGCATATGAGATTCAAATTTTATTTAAAACCCAAGTTTAATATTTTATACCAAATTCATGCATTAAAAAGGGGATTGTATCAAATAATGACAAGTCAAAATAGAGAAAACCAAAACCAAGTTAGGACACAATTTTGGCCATCATAAGAGGTTTGTACCTCTTTGCGCATAACCAACTTCTGAACCCAACCATCGAATCTTTAGACCATGTGAACCATGAAATCAATGTCTCGAGTTTTGTAACTTGAAATATTGGTTTCAATAGGCATTTGATCATATCTAGCCCAAGTGATTGGTGGCAACTCCAATTGTTGGCTATTTCATGGTGGCCACATAAAACTAGTTAGATGAGTGATTCATTCAACGATCCCCTTTCATGGCCAAGAGCCGAGAATCCATACTATCTCACTCCTATCATGTCAAAAAAGGAAAATCTTGATTGAGAAGACATTTGTCTATCGAGAAATACTTAGAATTCATGTGCGCTTCCTTCACGGGAGGCATGGTGTTGACATACGCTAATTTTACTAAATCTGTTCTATGCAAATTTGTAAAATGAGACATTATTTGCTGATATAAGCTTTTTAATCAAATCATTACTGATAATGTACACATCTTGAAAAACAAGATGATGCAAACAATTTGGTCCTAATTCAAAATTTAGCATCATAACTTAGTCCTGTATTGCCCTAAAATAAATAGAGCAGTCAAAGTTACCAACAAGAACATTAAGAAGATAGTCACGAAGATGGCTGAAACATACAAATACTGGCACAAGAAGCTACCTTTTATGCTACACCCCTATCATATAGCAATTCGAACTTCTACGGGTTCTAACTTGTTTTCCTTAGTTTATGGCATGGAAGCTATTTTACCAATCGAAGTAAGATCCCCTCGCTCAAAGTCGTGATGGAATCACAACTTAAAAAAGTTCAATGGCTTAGGGACCGATATGAATAGCTTAACCTCATCAACAAGAAATAATGATGGCTATCTATCATAGGCAAATGTACTAAAAGCTTATGATAAAATGCCATAAAAAAAAGTCCATCCTTGTCCATTTTAAGAAGGTGACGTAGTGCTTAAGTAAATTCTCTCTATCCATAAAGACAAAACTGGGAAAGATCGTATGTAATGAAATGCATATTTTTGTGAGAAGCCTTAATCTTAATCGAGATTGATGGTGGCAACTTGCCTAGCCTTGTCGACTCGATTCTATCAAGAAATACTATGCTTGAACAAGATTTTAATGCAAAAACTCAAAAGAACACCCTATAATCTTAAAAAAATCAAAGTTTTAGATGAAAACTCAAAATGACATTCAAGAAAATGACCCCACTTAAGTTAAAAACCTGAAAATATGGTTTAAACGACTAAACTTTCTTTCACACAAACCTAACAAAATCTATACTATCACTAACCCAAACTAGCACCAACTTGAGTTATTTACCATACCGTGACCAAAACATCAAATTACAACTTGAACCATTCGCCATACTCTAACCTAGATTACCAAAGCTCATTTTGACTCGAACTAGGAGAGAAAAGGCGATATCTACCTAAGCCAAAGGCAACCATTATATCATAGGGCAACCCAAAGAAATTTCCCTAAAACTTGAACAACACCAGACAGATTGACTGCTTAAGAAAAGTCTCTGAAAGCACTTAATGAAAGATTCATGTCATTAGCATCAGGGGCACCAACTACCAAAAAAGTCTATTATTAAATCTCTTTGTATATCCTAGAATTTTTCATGGGTTGTACTCTTTTTCTTTTTTTAATGAAATATAATTACTTGTTCCTTTTTCAATTCCTCTTTATGGCACTTGCATTCCATGATGATTTATATTATTTAATTGATAATGCTTAAGAAATAGACAAAATTCACAATAAGATTTTCGAGTATTACTTTGAAAAAAATGAAAATTTTATAAGAAAATCTTTTCAGGCTTTAAGGTGAGGAACGAACCTTAGAACCACAGTTGGTCTTACTCTTGGACCTTTCTATTTGAAAACAGGTTCAAAACTTTCTCCTTAATAAACCTTAGGCAAAAGGTAGGAAAAAAATCCTTTTTTGACCTTTTATTAGTAGTGCCTCAAAAATTCAAGACAATCAACTCAGATTACTAAAAGCATTCCCTTTGATCAAACCATAAACTAGTCAACTAAATTTATGGGCAAATACAGTTGATAAAAATCCTAAACACGAGCTAACCCAACTTAGGGACTTTCCTTCACAATTAGGGCCATCCATACCCTCTAAAGATGACTTTGGACATTCAAGATCCTTTAGATATCAAAAGCAAGATTAATAAACCTCAGAACAAGAGGATGCTAAGTTAAACTTTTGGATGAGCAAGCTACTAAAAATGCCATAACAAATTACAAGTTTAGGCTTTTAAACTATCATATTGCATCATTTATGCAAGTATTTGTATCCTTATGCACCATTCATAAAACAATTAATATTTTTTAGGTATGAACTCTTGATCCTAAAAATAAAATTAGCAAAGAATCATAGGCACAAATTCTTACTTCCAGAAAGCCTCGAAAGGCTCCAAGTAAGCTTTCTTGACCTTGCAAGCTCGTAAATCAAAAAGCCATTAGTTAATGTATCAAAATTAATATCCCTTCATTCCATAAAAAGTTGGACACTTATTATCTTCTGTCCATGAAATGCTAGACGTTTATCCCTCTGTCTACAAAGAGTTGGACACTAAGTTCATCCATAAAAAGGTGCCTACCTTTCAAGTCTATCCATAAAGAGCTGGACACCAATTAAGTCTATCCACAAAGAGCCGGATGCTTATAGAGTCTATCCATAAAGAGCTGGGTATTAATCGAGTTTTTCCACAAAGAGCGGGCATTAACTAAATCTATCTATAAAGTGCTATGAACCAATTAAGTCCATCCATAAAGAGTTTGCCCACAAAGAGCTGGGCACTAATCGAGTCTAGCCATAAAGAGCTGGGCACTAATTGAGTCCGTCTATAAAGAGTTGGGCACTAATAAGATCTACCCATAAAAAGTTAGGCACTAATTAAGTCTGTCCATAATGAGCTAGGCACCTACTGATTCAAAGCACATTAACTGGCACCTATATAGGGAGTTAAACCTTAAAAAAACCCAAAAGCCTTATAGAAAGGTCAAATACTACAAAAACTCATTTAGACTTTTATCAAAATCACCACCATTAAATCATACCCATAACAATGAAACTTTAATTAGATCTCATTTCTACAAGCACTCAAGAGGCGTCATCTAGCTCTAAATAAAATAATGCGTTTGTCTTTGGCTTGTTTTTGATACTCAACGATGGATAAAAAGAGGTAGATATAGATACCTCATTTTGTCTGGGCCAATATTCAAGGCATTAAAGGTCACTATTCAAGATATCATCAAGGTCATTTAATTAAACATGAATCAATACCCCATCATTCTTAGCCATGGTAAGAGGTTCGAACAACTTAAAGTATGGAAAACTTAAAGTTTGCATGAAAGCATCGATACAAGGCCCTTATATATTGATGCAAGGCCTCCATGTCTCCCAAAACCCAAAATCTTGTTGTATCGATACAAAAGGCCTAGTTTTGTTACATTGCTAGTTATATTATACCAAAGGTGCCTATATCAATATAGGTTTATGTTATAGTTGAAATCATGATTTTTAGCCAAAATATATCGATACACAAGTGGCAGTATCAATAAAACCTTGGTGGTATCGATATAGGCCATGTGTTCTCAAGACTGGAAGGAAGTTTTGCTCTATGTATTGATACAGGCCATAAAATCTAGAGACTAGAAAGGAATTTCTGCTCTCGGTATCAATACAGTCTATTTTGTACTGATTTTAGAAGGAAAATTTTGCTCTTTGTATCGATACAAAGTTCATTGTATAGATACAACTCAAGCATTTTTGCCTAATTCATGCCACTTTTCAACCCTTACACCATTGATCTAAAATCTAAATTAGACACATTTTTGGCACCAAAAATCATTAAAATTCATTCTAAGCCTCAGCATTGGACTTATGATTGGATTTAAAAAATTTTTTAGGCCCAAAATGACTTGAAAATGGGATATTTTCATGGAAAACGTGGTTTTTATTTAAGGCCATGCTTGGTTTTTTTCCATTTTGTAGACCCATTCAACCTCTACGCTTTACTACCTTATTTGCTACAGCTAATAAAAATCCAACCAGCTGAATATAGTACATTGGGTTGTTATATGGTACATGGGGAAAATTCAAAATACCATCATTTAAGGCTCTCAAACCTTGGCTAACCAAGTGCATATAAAAAAACAAATAGGCTCAATAGCCTACAGACACTCACACTTATTCAAACACTCTTCAAAAAAACATTCTTTAACCATCTTCCATTTTCAAACACCTCTATTCCTATAGATTCCTCAAACTACCAATAAAACCCTTTTAAAAACCCTTCTTTTCCTTCACTGTCACCTTCACAACTTTCTATTATTACCATAGCCAAAACTCCTTCTTTTTATTTCTTTCTTGCTAATCAATAGCAAAGAAAGGAGGGAAAGTGAGATTAAAGCAATTACTTAAAGGAAAGGCTAAGGTTCAAGGTTTTTGATATACTTTCTCTCCTTACTCCAGTTATTTTTTGTTTTTCATCATTTACATCATCTTAGTGAGCCATTTATTATCATGACCATTTTAGGACTTTCATGCATTATTGTGGCTTTGGTTGTGGTAGTCCTAGGACTTTGATGATCCTTTTACTGCTTTGATAGTGCTTGGGTGATCAAGCATGCCATGTTTTATTTTTGCCATCAGAATAGCCATTATTCATGCCTTTTTTGTCATGTTTTATTCACTTTCACATGCTTAACTCATGCTTGAATGTTCATCCTAACATGTTTGAAGTCATATTCATGCATTTTCTTGTATTTTGGTATGTTTTATGGGATCAAAATGCTGTCTTAAAAATTTCAGCAAACTTCTCCTTACTTAAACATGTTTATATCACCTTCATGGCATGATCCTTGATGTCATTCATGAAGCTACCATTTCCATGCTAATTATTTATCATTTTCTTGCATTTTTATCATCTTTTCCATGTTAAAATGTCATTTTTGCTTATATAAATGTGCTATCAATGTTCATCTCCTGTATGTCACATTTAGTTAATAACATGTTTGTCAAGATGTTTGCTTGTTTGCTGTAAAAATTTGATTTTCATAATCCTCCCAATTTAAGTCTATGTTACCTCAGATAAATGGAGATTAACATGGATTTGATGTTTTCACTAAATTATTCCTCCAATCTTGGGGATAAATCAAGCTTTTCATGTTTGGATTCATGGTTAAATGAGGTTAAATATTCTGGTTTTCAAAATAAAAAGCCTTTTATTTGTTTTAATGTGTTTATGCCTTGATTTTAAGTCTAGTGCCCTTGCTAGTGACTGAGTTAACAGGCTATTCCATCATCCTAAATTACTTCAAGATTATGCGGATGAGCTTTTGAATCTTTTATCACTAACCCTTTTTGTTATGGACATTTGGATGTCCATAACTTAAGCCTAGTCTTAGGAAACCCAAAAAACCAAGACAATCCAATGTTTTGCATTGACAACATCATAGTCATGGCTTAAAAATCATTGTCAAAGCCTTAATAATTTTTTGAGAATTTTTATTTGTTTTAAAGTGTTTATGCCTTGATTTTGAGTCTAATGCCCTTGGTAGTGACTTAGTTAATAGGCTATTCCATCATCCTAAATTACTTCAAGATTATGCAGATAAGCTTTTGAATCCTTTATCACTAACCCTTTTTGTTATGGATATTTGGATGTCCATAACTTAAGCCTAGTCTTAGGAAACCCAAAAAACCAAGAAAATCCAATGTTTTGCGTTGACAAAATTATAGTCATGGCTTGAAAATTATTGTCAAACCCTTAATGACTTTTTTAGAATTTTTATTTGTTTTAAAGTGTTTATGCCTTGATTTTAAGTCTAATGCCCTGGCTAATGACTTAGTTAACGGGCTATTCCATCATCCTAAATTACTTCAAGATTATGCGGATAAGTTTTTGAATCCTTTATCACTAACCCTTTTTGTTATGAACATTTGGATGTCCATAACTTAATCCTAGTCTTAGGAAACCCCAAAAACTAAGAAAATCCAATGTTTTGCATTGACAACATTATAGTTAGGGCTTAAAAATCATTGTTAAACCCTCAATGATTTTTTTAGAATTTTTAGATATTTTTCCCTTAAATGGTATCAAATTACTTTTCAAACAGTGTCTTATTTACCCTTAGATTATTGTGAATAAAGGCTATGATTTTTCAAACCTATATTGTTTAGAACCCTTAGAATCAGTAACTTGCATTATGTTTAGGCCATTTCAGCCTGTTAGATGATTTCTTTGGATTTTTAAAATATTTTTCCTAAAATTTTCATAAAATTCCCTTTCCAAATAGGTATCATTTGTGATTTAATGATTCTGAATGAGCTAAGGTGATGTTTCAAAGTTTGTTACACCCTTTTTCCTACATATGCTACCAACACTGAAGCAAACTCAACTTCAAAATTAATTCCATGAAAGTGATTTTCTAGGATTTTTGTAATATTTTTATATTGATCCTTGTAGTTGTTTTTCCAACGATACCTTATTTACCCCTTGAAGCCTTCGAATCAACCCAAAATAAATTCAAAAAGATGGATAATGTGGTCTTGTCCCTTGTTTTTGGATTTCAAAAAATTAAATGAATTTTCTTAAGCCACTTCTTTAAGGTGCTTAAATGCCTCGAGGTACACCCGATTAATTCCCCATGGAGTTATATGTCACAAATCAAGCCCCACGAGGCTCTAATCAAGGCCAAAAAAAAATTAATTTTATCCTTCATTCGAATTACCAGTTCAAATTTTAAAATACCTAAGAATACTCTTTTTCTCCAAAATTACCAAAATTTTTGTCTTTAAGGATACTCTAACCCTAACCTTCAAGGGGATACTCTAACCCTACTTTTACAAAGTTCATTCAAATTTCAAAAATCACTAAAATTTTCACCATTGGGGATATTACAACCCCAGCTTCCAAAGGGATCCTTCAACCTCTCCTTTCAATCAAAATCTAAATTTTTTTTTCTGGATTTCCTCGAGCCCTTTAATCAAAACCTTTTTTTCTACAGCTTAAGTGACCACCAAGTTTAATGCATCTCAAAATTGTTATTCTGGTTATTCCTCAATAATCAAAGACAATTACAAGATGCATCTCGACCGTCCTTCTTTTTTATGCTTTTGTGTTTTTACTTTTATGCAATATTATTATATTACTTTTAGTCTTACTAACGCATTTCTCTTTATGATTCCCTTTCTACATTTATATTTACAAATCACTTTTGAATATTATAAGGCAATGTTCTATGTTGGTATCTTTCTAGTGCTTGACATTGAATTTTGATTTTTAAAATTAAATCTAAAAATCATTTTTATCAACAAATCCTCAGGTTCTTTACATCTCTAGGGCATTTTAAAACCACCCAAATTTACAATTTTTATACAAAATTCATGCAAGAAAAGGGGATTATATCAAAATAATGACAAGTAAAAACCAAAAAACCTATAACCAATATAAGACATAGCTAGCAACTACCGATTTCAAGTGTCATGGAGGTGCTAATCTTTCCTTACATGTAACAACTCTCAAACCCAAGCAACAAATCTTTAGACCTTATAGACTTTGAAATTGATGTTTCGTAACTCAAAATATCATTTTCAGTAGGCATCTATATGCCTAGCTCAAAATGATCAGTGGCGACTCCAAGCCTTTAGCCACTTCGTGGTGGCTATCCAAAATTAGTTTGACAAACTATTCGTCTAATGCTTCTTCCCCTCACTATTATCTTATCATGACTAATGTAAATTCCAATCAAGGGATATCCTAGAGGCAATTCTCGACATTTTTTTTAAGTTGCATGCATCACCTTATAATATATGCAAGCACTATGCTGGGTGAAGGCACATCATGATAACTAAGAATAGGTATGCCTACTTTCTTACCTTTGCTAAAGATTGCTCAGGTGTCGATATATGTACTTAATGAAGTACAAGTCTAAAACTTTTGAAAAGTTCAAAAATTTTAGGGCAGAAGTAGAGAAACAGAATGGTAACAGTATTCTAGCTCGTAGATTCGATCGAAGAGGAGAATATTTAAGTTAGGAATTCTTGGATCATTACATAGAAAATGGTATTCTGTCACAATGGACTCCTCTTAGAACTTTACTACACAATAGAGTTTTTAAAAGGAGAAACCAAACCTTATTAGACATTATCCTTTCCAAGATGTCTAAGGCTAACCTTCTGATATCCTTTTAAGGGTATGCTTTAGAAGCTACCACCTATCTTCTGAATAGGGTTCCATTAGAGTCTATAGATAAAACACTATATGAGATGTGGTATAGGAACAGACTATTCTTATCTCATTTAAGGATTAAGGGTTGCTCTATTTATGTGAAGCAAGTTATGTCTAACCAGCTTAGAGCTAGATCAAACAAATACAACTTTGTGGTGTATCTTAAAGAAACCTACAGATACTATTTTACCACCTACTTAAACAAAATGTGTTTGATCTGAAAAATGTTGTCTTTCTAAAGAAAAAGTTTTTATAAAAGAGACTAGTGGAAGTAAAATTGATCCTGAAGAGGTTCAAGAACTAGAAACCATTACATCCATGGAACCTAAGTTTAGAGATAAACCTTCAGATGCTCAAACTCTAGAAACATAAGTAATTTGCTAATTCGGTATGAACAGATAAGCTCCAAGGAGATATTCATTTCTTATGGAACAAGATGATAAATAGGTAGAGAGTTATTTTCATAGTGTTATATGCCGATGACATATTGCTGCAGACCACTAAGGTTTAACTATCTATATAATTCTCCATGAAGGATTTAGAAAAAGTTGCATTTATTCTAGGAATTAAGATCCATAGTGATAGATTGAAATGATTGCTTAGCTTATCCTAATCCTCCTACATAAGCGAAGAGCTAAAGATATTTAGCATGAACAATTTTAAAAGAGGAAACCTGCTTATGGTGCATGGTATATGTTACTTGATGAAGATGTTTTAAGACATTAGATAGTGGTACACAAATGGATATGATTCCATATGCTAATAATATGGGGTTTATAATGTACGCGATGTTGTATATAAGACCAAATGTATCATACGCTTTATGTCTCATAGGCAGATACCAAAGCAAACCAGTGAAAGTCACTAGACTACTGTAACTAATATCCCAAAGCACTTACGAAGCACTAAAGATATCTTTCTGGTCTTTAGAAAGGTTGAACTCTTTGTAAAGGGTAACATTAATGCCGATTTCCAATTAGATTAAGATGATAGTAAATCACAAAGTGATTATATATTTAGCTTAAAAGGTGTTATAGTCAACTAGAAAAGTTCTAAACATGAAATAACTACATAATCAATAACTAAAGCTGAATACATCTTCACATATGATGTTAGGAAAAAGGTCATTTGGATAAATAAGTTCATTAGTTGAACTTGATGTGGTTACTAGCATTGTTGATCAAACATAACTCTACAGTGATAACAATGGAGCATTATCATAAGATAAGGAAT
This sequence comes from Adansonia rubrostipa, assembly GCA_038381775.1. Classification (NCBI taxonomy): domain Eukaryota; kingdom Viridiplantae; phylum Streptophyta; class Magnoliopsida; order Malvales; family Malvaceae; genus Adansonia; species Adansonia rubrostipa. The sequence continues at coordinate 9,009,059 of JBBYHM010000001.1, read as the reverse complement.
TAAGGTCTCAACATAAAGTCCAAACATGTAATCTGGCAATATCATGTAAGTAGATACTTCATCTAAGGACATGTTATATGTATGCAAAGTGAACCTACAAAGGATAACTTAGTTAATTTTTACTAAAGTATTGATCCAGCAAAAACATAATGCTATATAGAAAGTATACGACTTTAACATATGAAAGATTAGCTTTAGTGCTAGTAAGAGATTGTTAGTGCAAGCCCTGCAAACTAATTGGATTTGCTTGTAACGCACTCGTTTTTAGTTATTTCATGTAAAATACATTGCTATTAGATTAATGTAATAAGGTATTTCCTTATCTATAAGAACATATAGTAACTGTTCTTTATGACTTATGAATATAAAACACATGAATCACATTGGCCTTGCAAAAGAATTATAAAGAGTTATAATTATAAGATCCTTATATATCAAAGATGTGTTTCTAAAACCGTTCCTAGTCATTGTATTATTAAGATGAGGTATTGATAATGCACAAAAACTAGCATATGTTAAGGCTCCATGCATATTATGCATGCAACTGATACCATAAGTTGAAGTATAATGATACTTAAAGAAAAATATGGGTGTTCGTTATGGTAACAAGTTCACTAAACATGATCTGCTGTGAGAGTTCTATTTCGAATTTCACTGAAGTGTCTATGGAAAAACTCTCATGTTCAATAATGGAAATAATCCTTAGAATTGTGACACCAAGTTACCTTGTATGTGAATTATCATACTTAAAGATTATCATGATCAGGTCTATTTTGATGGTTGCCAAGTTAGGGTGGTTTTGGATATAATATGAATCATACTGAGGTGGATAAGTGGTTCAAAGAGGATTCATCAACCTAAGTGATATAAGGAGACATATCTTATTTATTCCTAGCTCGTGTTAACTCAAAGTCCTTGGCCAAGGCAATATTGATTGTAGAGTTAGCACATGGAGGTTGTAGGACTAATATAAAATGGGCTAAGCATAAACACTACACCATGCTCTTGCTTTTTTTCAGGATATATGATGGAAAGATTGAATTAGACTAACATATTATACACTGAAAGGCTTGTTAAAAACCATATTGATTCTCTTAGCATTTGGGTGGCTATGATGTGTTGCTGAATGACGTTCGTAGTTTATAAATATAAATATTCTTAATTGAATTAGTTTATATTTGTTGCCAACATATTAAAGGCCTAATTGGTCATATACATAAAGTAGAGATATTGATCTCTTAGGGACTAAATTGAAAAGTTTAATTAGTTTAAGGGTCTAAGTGCAATTAAACCAAATTTTAGTAATGCATTAAACCTAACTATAAAAACATTATGTTTTAGCCATCCTAAACTATGGATGATTATGCTTTTTGTTATAAACATTAGGTTTAGACCCAACCTTGATTTTAGGATAAAAAAAGTGTTTTTTTCTTCTTTTTAATTTTTAATGCGGCTAAGGTAATCGATCAAGGAGAGGTTTATGAAACCTAGGCTGTCAGCATGCCTCCCAGCAAAATAGGATCCCAACCTTATGAATGTTTCCCAAGTCACCCATATGGATCATAGTTGCAGGTTAGATAATTAGATGGCTTTGGTTTGCAACAACCGAGCTCAGTAAACAAGAACAAGCAAAGATCGAATCCAACTAGGGATCTTGATAATCCTAATTTTAGGTATGTTTTCTTCATTGTTGTGTTCTTAAATTTTTTAGATCATTTAAAGACACGCAAGTTGATCCTTTGAGGAATTTGGTATGTTTATTTAATTTATTCTGCTATGTGATTTATTTTCTTAATAAAATTATCTATTTTATATCGATTGGGCATGATCCAAATTCCTACAATCTCATACTAGATGTTAATTTCACTAGGCATAATCCACCTATGCCAATGACATTGGGCTTGATCTTATCTAAGGTGCCAACTTCACCAGGCTTGAATGATAATTTTGCTAGTTAAATTGGCCTTAAGTATCACCCAAGTCACCAATTTCACTCGGCTTAATCCACCTGTGCCAATTATATTGGGCTTAATCACATGTAAATGCCAACTTTACTGGGCTCAGTGATGTCAACTGCATAGGGCTTAGGTGCCAACTTAAGTAGGTTTAATGATGCTAGCTACATAGGGTTTAATCACACCTAAGGTGCTAACTTCACTAGGCATAATAATCCAACTACATTAGGTTTAAAATCATCTCGTCATGTGCCTATTTAACTGGGCTTATATCCTGAGTCCCAACTAAATAAGGCTTAAAATTATCTCATCTTATGCCTATTTAACTATGCTTACATCTTAAATGCCAACTAAACAGTTAAAGTCCTTTCATCTTATGCCTGCTTAACTAGGATCATATCCTATTTGACAACTAAATAGGGCTTAAAATCATATTTTCTTGTGTTGTTGAATGCTCCCCCTTTAGGCTTCATAACTTTTAAAAAGTCATCACCCATTAAAGTTTTAAAACTTAAGAAAATGTTTCTATCATGTTGAAGATTCTCAGTGCTTTTAATCTCATCACTTTGAAAATGTCTTAAGACTCATCTTTTTTTTTTTTACAAAAACTTTTTTTCCTTTACTTTCTTTGGCAAACTCTTTCATAAATAAAACTTTTAATTCATTTCTTTTTCAACTATCCCTTAGCTCTTATTTTTTCTCTTTAAGAAATCATATTCTTTTCCTTTTCATATTTTTAATGTTTGGATAAATGCAATGATCAACTATATTAATGTAGATAAAAATATGGATATTCATTGCACAATGCAAAACAAATGTCTCATGGCATGGATGTGGATAACCATAAATCGTGCAAATGAAAGGCTAATAATGATACAAATGCAAATGGCTGCAAATGCTTGGTGAAATGGTGTCAACGCTTGATGAACATACAAGACCATTTTGGTAAATGAGCTATACAATTATATATTAGGCAAATGCTAATAAGATTTACTATGTACCCTTTCTCTTGTGTCTCAGCAAGGCTTAATTATTATGTGTTTCATCCTTGCCATGCCAAAAAATGGATAAGCCCTACTCTAGGCTTGTATTAACTCTTGTATTTCTTGACATCCTATTGCCTTACATGGAAAACTTTTGTTGGTTTTGTCGCCATGTGCCCGCCTTTAAAACTTTGGATGATTTAAAGGGAATAGCGCGCTCAACTTAAAATAAATGATGGTTGGTTATGCTCGAGCCTTTGAGCTATCCCTTGATTGGGATTTGGATTAGGCGTGATGATATGAAATGGATAGGGACCGTGGGATGAGTCGCTCATCCAACTAGATTCGGATGGCCACCACAAAGTAGCCATAAACTTGGAGTCGCCATTGATCATTTTAGGCTAGGCAAGATCAAATGCCTATTGAAAATAATATTATGAGTTGCAAAACTCAAAACATTAATTTTGAGGTCCACGAAGTCCAAAGATACATTGGTTGGGCTCAGGAGTTGGTTATGCACAAGGGAGGACTAGCATCCCTATGATGCCTGAAATCGATACCTGCTAACTATATCTCCCTTTAGTGTCAGTTAAATCAATTCCATTTAGTCTCTATTTAGATATAATCTTCTTTAATGCATAAAGCTTTGAAAATTTTAAATTCGATTTTTTTTATTAAGAAAAATTAGATCACCTATCCACCTCGAAGATGTGAGGAACATAGGGATTTTTTATGAAAACAATGTTCGAATTGGATTTTAAAAATTAGATGTTTTATATTAGGCACTAAAGAGATACCAACATGAAACATTGTCTCATGAATTTCATTAGAAAATAAATTTTAAATATGAATGCACAATAAAATAATAAAAGGAAGCAAGTTAGTGAGGCAAAAAATAAGAAATATAAAAATATCAGAAACAAGCAATCACAAGCAAAAGGACATTAAAAAAAAGACAGGCAATCAAAATGTATCTTATAATTACCTTAGATTATTGAAGAATAACCCAGATGATAATTTCAGAGACCAATCTGGATTCAATGGTAATTTGAAGAACAAAGATAATTTTTATCAAAACTGTTTAAGGCATCTGAAAGAGAGAAAATTTTAATTTTAGAGTATCCCCTTGAAGGAGTAGGGTTGAAGCATCCCCTAAAATAGAGCTATGAAAATAGTTAAGAATAAAGAAAAAAATTTTATTGTATTTTTTTAAAAACAGGGTTGGAGTATCCTCTCAAAGTACTAGGATTAGAGTATCCCCAAAGTTAGGAAAACATTTAGGAACAAAGAGAAAATTTAAACTTTGATTAAAAAATGGGGTTGGAGTATCCCCTTTGAGTAGTAGAGTTTGAGTATCTTCACTTAGCAAAATTTTAATATGAAATCCTATATTTTTTGTATCTTAACCTTGATCTAAGTCAAAAGGGGTTGGTGTTGTGAGGGAGACTAAACAGGTGCATTTTGAGACATCCAATCATCTCGATAAAAGGAGATTCAAAAATTAGGTTGAAAATAAGGGTAGCATCATGCCATCTCCGTTTCCAGATTTTTCTCAAGTGTATCCGAAGACTTCAGAGGGTAAAGGAAGTACTGTTGGAAAGGTAACTTAACAAGGTTTAACATAAAAATATTCATAAAATTTTAGAAAATCACTTTCTAGGTGAAATTAATTTTTAAAGTTAGGTTCATCTTAGCTTAGGCAGCATGTAAAAATTAAAAAGGATGATGGATTTTGAAAAATCATTCTAAGCTTATCCGAGATCGTTGATAATACCTTTCCAAAAAGGGAATTTGTGAACTTTTTGGGAAAAATATCTAAAAATTTCGTAAAAATCATCGATGGGCCATTTTGGCCCAAACAGAATGTTACACGTTGGCTTTAGGGGTTTCAGACAACAAAGGTTCAAAAAATCATAACTTTTTCATCTTGGATAATCCGAAGGCAAATAAGACACCATTAGAAAGGTAATTCATTGCACTTTAAAGGAAAAATATTAGAAAAATTAGCGGAAATAATTTATGGCTCAAAAATAATTTTTCAAGTTCAGACCACAATGCTGTCAGAGCAAAAAGTAGGGGGATTATTCGATATTCTAATTTTTTCGAAGATAGACTCAGGTTTAGGATGTTCAATCATCCATGACAGAAAGTAAATATATGAAAATTACTATATTGATTTACACATATTTGGTAAAATTGATTTATTGCCATTTGTCAATTCATGAAAAATATCGATTGTTAATAGATAATCTCTTGATTGTAGGTATTGTGTCATTAATTGTAAAATGATACATATGTGCTAAGAGCTGCCTATTAAGAATCCAAGATATTTAGATTGAAGTAACTGATCTGTTGAGTGGGGATTTGTTTATTTAAATATTTGAATTAATCATGTTTCTGTTATGAATAAATGTTAGCTATTTCTTTGTAAACTAGCTAGCAGTGTCCTTTTCCTTAAGAAGAATTGTTAAGTCCTCTATGTATTTATATTTTCAATATTTGCAAAAAAAAATCATCAGATCACTCAAGTAAACTCACTAGTTTATTCTCATCATAAGCAAAATACTTTCTTTTAACAACTTTGACTGGGACCAATCATTTAGTATCAGAGCTGGTCACTATGTCTACCAACAAGGAAAAAATTGAGAATTTAGAAGCTAGTCTAGGGAGTCTTCAAGACCATTTTAGCAGAATGGAAATTGGTGTCACTGGCAAGCTCTAACAACTTGAAGCTGCTATCAGTAAAATCTCAAAGGTGCTGCTCACGCGACAAGAAACTCCTTTGAGTCATAGTAAGGAGCGCAACAGCAGTCAGTCTTCTAATGGGTGATCCTGTAAGCATTCTGAGGAGCGGCAACTATGTTCGATTCCAAGCTAGCTAAGTTAGAATTTCCCTGATACTCTGGTGATAACCCTATGGAATGGCTGAACTGAGTCAATCAGTTCTTTCTTTATCAAAACACACAGGAAACATAAAAAGTTGCTTTGGTTTCTTTTCATTTGGAGAGTGAGGCAAATCAATGGCGACAATGGATACACAGGGATATCAAGAGGATGCAAAAGAGATAACTTGGGGGATCTTCGTAGAGGAATTATGGTCTCGGGTTGGACCAATTGATTGTGAAAATTTTGACAAATCATTATCAAAAATTAAATAGGTGGTTTCCTTACGTGAGTACTAGAAGGAGTTTGAATGACTGGGCAATAGAGTACAAGGGTGGACTCAAAAGGCATTGGTTGGCACATTCATGGAAGGCCTGAAAACAAATATTGCGATGGAATTCGAATGTTCAAGCCAAACACTTTGAAAGAGGCTATCAGCTTGGCTATAATGAGAGACGAACAGCTACAACATCAAAGGAGAGTTACATGAATGTTGTCTAGGCCCACTCCCGACTCATCTCTTACAAAATTAAAGATAGCTAAGCCAGTAAAACGACTCTCCTAGGGAAAGATACAGAAAAGGTGAGCTCAAGGCCTCTGGTTCAATTACGATGTTAAGTTTGCTCTATGCGACAAATGCAAGGACCTACAGTTATTGTTCCTAGAGGGGAGCTATGGAGATAGTGGAACTGATGAGGATGATGCTTCCATTGATCAACAAGTAGAACCTGAGATTTCACTCCATGCTTTCACAGGCAGGTCAACAATAAAAACCATGAGACTTTCAGCAAGAGTTGGATCACAAGAGCTGAATGTGCTTAGTGATAGTGGTTCGACTCATAATTTCATCAATGAAAAGGTAGCTGAACTTTTACATTTACCGGTGGTGCCAACTGAATTATTCAATGTTAAAGTAGCTAATGGAGGTCCTTTGAGATGCCCAGGGAGATTTAATAGTGTCCAAATCCATCTACAAGGTATACCATTTACTGTAACTCTTTATTCATTGCCATTGATTGGATTAGATATGGTATTAAAGGTATAGTGGCTTGAATAATTAGGAACAATGATGTGTGATTGAAAGCGGATGGTAATGGAATTTTACTGGAAGAACTAGCATAAATAATTGGCAGGAATTGACAGCCCTCTAGTTCAGCCAATGACATTGGCTACTGTCTCTAAGGATATCAAGCAAGGGAGTTCTTTATTTGTAGTACGTGTACAACTAACTCTGGATGAAATGGCTTAGGAAATCCATCCAGACATGAAGAAGTTACTGCAGGAGTTTGAGGTTATATATCAGGAGCCCAAGCAGCTGCCACCAAAATAAGAGATTAATCACCACATCAATCTTAAAGAAAAAGTTAAGCTAACAAAAATGCATCTGTACAGGTACAACTATTTTCAAAAAGCCAAAATAGAAAAGCAAGTGTATGATATGTTACAACAAGGGCTGATTAAAACTATCATAAGCCTATTTTCTTCACTTATTTTATTAGTCAAAAAGAAAAATGCTACTTGGGGCTTTGGCATTGATTATAGAGCCTTAAATGCTGTGATCATTAAAGATCGATTTCACATTCCAACCATTGAAGATATGCTTAACGAGTTATATGGTGCTTGTTATTTTAGTAAACTTGACCTGCGATCCAGTTACCATTAGGTATGGGTCAATCTTTTAGACATTCATAAGACAGCTTTTTGTACACACAATAGACATCATGAATATCTTGTTATGCTCTTTGGCTTGTGTAATGTTCCATGCACCTTTCAATCCATTATGAACTTTATCTTTCATCCATATCTTCGAAAGTTTATGATGGTTTTCTTCGATGACATTTCATTTATAGCCTCAATTGGACCATGAATCTTGAACATGTTAGAAAGGCTTTTGAAATATTAAAGCATCATAACTTTTTCATCAAGCTTAGCAAGTGTGCTTTTGGGTAGCAAGAGATTAAGTATTTAGGTCATATAGTATCTTCTCAGGGGGTCAAGGTAGACTAAAAAAATTAAGGCTATGGTTGATTGGCCTAAGCCTACTAATGTCAGTGAATTACGTGGGTTTTTAGGCATTATAGGTTATTACAGAAAGTCGTCTGTAACTATGGAACCAAAGCACGACCATCCACGAATCTTTTAAAAAAAGGGCAGTTCCAATGGTCAAATGAAGTAGAAGAAGCATTCATGGCCTTGAAGCAAGCCATGACAACTACACCAACACTTGCTTCACCTAATTTCAATAAACCATTCACCATTAAATCTGATGCTTTTGAAGAGGGGATTGGTGTTGTCTTAACTCAGCAAGGCAAGCCGATAGCATTCATAAGTCATGCGTTAGGAATGACAAAGCATTCATGGTCCACTTATGCCAAAGAAATGCTTGTTGTCATTCAAGCAATTAGGACATGGTGTCCTTATTTGATAGGTAGAAAATTCTTAATTCAAACTGATCATCACAGTCTCAAGCATTTATTACAGAATCGTATTGGCACACCTGAGAACAAAAGTGGGTGTCAGAACTTCTGGGCTATGATTATGAGATTTTGTATTAACCTGATGCTCTATCAAGAATGATGGAAAGCCTTAACCTTCACACTCTCTTTATTCCTCAAACCACTTTATGGGATGCAATCAAGAAGGAAGCAGCAATTCATCCATATATGGTTGTATTGGCAAGCTTGTAACTTCAAATCCTGGTGCTCCATAAAGCTACCGCATTGGGTTGATCTGCTATAAAAATAAAGTTGTCATTCTTCCTAATACTAGTATTGTCACTTAACTGTTACAAGAATTTAATGACTCACCTTATGGAAGCCATTTAGGGGAATTGAGAACTTATAAAAGGTTAGCACAATAATTTTACTAGCCATCAATTCATAAAGTAATTTAGTCGTATGTTGCCTCATGCCTTGTTTGCTAGAAGAATAAGAATGACACTCTATCTTTAGCTGGTCTTCTACAACTATTACCCATTCTTCATCAAGGATTGGATGACATAATAATGGACTTCATTGAAGGGTTGCCATTGTCTAATGGTAAGAGCACAATTCTTGTAGTTGTTGATCGTTTGAGCAAGTTAGGTTTTTTATAGACTTGTCACATCCGTACACTGCAAGGATAGTAGCTGAAGAATTTATGGATGGCATTATCAAGCTTTACGGGCTCTCAAAATCCATCATCAGTGCTCGTGATCCTATTTTCATTAGTTTATTTTGGCAGGAATTTTTCAAGACGTCAAGCACCAAGTTGCATATGAGCTTTTCCTACCACTCTCAAATTGACGAATAATCAGAGGTTGTCACTCGGTGGTTGGAGCAATATTTACGGTGTTTTGTGTCACAGCAACCTCGAAAATGGAGTTTTTTTCTACCTTGGGCAGAGTTTTGGTATAATACTCCTACCATGGTTTGATTGGCATAACACTGTTCCAAGCTTTGTATTAGAGGTTGCCACCCAATTTTCCTAATTATCAGGTGGGATCTTCCTTTGTTACGGAAGTTGATAAGCATTAATGTCCCATGATGTAATCTTACAACAGCTCAAAACTCATTAAAGTGTTGCAATCAATCGAATGAAGTAAGTGGCTAATTGTAAACGAAGAGAGGTTAAATTTGAAGTTTAAGATTTTGTATTTTTTAAGTTGTAGCCATATCGGCAAAAAACTGTATACAAATGACCCTTTCAAAAGTTGGCTAGCCAGTTTTATAGGCCATACCATATCAAAGCTAGAGTTGGTAAGGTAGCTTACAAATTAGACTTGCTAGAAGGAACCCGCATTCACCTTGTCTTTTATCTCTCTATGCTCAAACGACAAGTCAGAGAGAATTCTGTAACTAGCCTAGACTTGCCACCAATTACTGCTAATGGTGATGTTGTCATTAAACTTCTGGCAATTTTAGATACTCATTAGGTTAAAAGGGGATCAAATTTTGTTAAGGAAAGTCTGGTCTAGTGGAAGAATTTGTTAGCATATGATGCTACCTGGGAAAATGCTAAAGAATTACGAGCAAGATTCCTTAATCTGAACCTTGAGGACAAGCTTCCTTCAAAAGGAGGAGGCAACGATACATATATGCTAACAAGGTCAGGGAAGGTGCCTATTAAGAATCCTAGATATTTGGATTGAAGTAACTGATTTGTTGGGTGGAGATTTTTTTGTTTAAATATTTGAATTGGTCATGTTTTTGTTATGAATAAAATGTTGGCTATTTCTTTGCTAAACATTGGCTATTTCTTTGCCAACTAGCCAGTAGTGTCCTTTTTCTTAGGAAGACTTGTTAAGTCCTCTATGTATTTATATTTCCAATATTTGCAAAAAAAATGGATCATCTGATCATTCAAGTAAACTCACTAGCTTATTCTCACCACAAGTAGAATACTTTCTTTTAACAGCTTTGACTGGGACCAATCATAAAACTAGTATCATTTATTGATTTTTTTTTTATTTTAATGTTCAAATATCCTTCACAACTCACTATGAATAAAGCATTTTAGGTTTCATAGTTAGCGAATAAAACATCATTTTATATATATTTTCGATCGAATCATTCTTTTATACTTACATCAACTAATGTAAATTTTTTTTGACAAATTATGATTTTGGTCCCTGTACTTTAGCCAAATTTCGATTTTTGTCTCTATACAATAATTTGTCATAATCGAATCCTTGTACTTTTATTAATTTGTAAATTTATTGATAACGCTGTTAACAATTTTTAGTTAATTTGCTAATACGACTTTTGACTCTGGTGATGTGGCTTTTGACATTTTGACATGGCATGATTTAGGTGTTGACTTTAATCTTTGTATTATCAAAAATTATGAATTTAGTCCTTCTACAATAATTTTTTTTATAAATTTTAGTCTAATCTCCCTAAAAGAAGAGTGAAGTAACGGCTCCGCTCCTTTTTATTACTGGGGTAAAGTCAAAGCTATAGCACCTAACAGTTAAAGAGTTTACTTCTCGAAGTCATAATGTTAGATTTCTTTCATCAACTTGCTAATAGAAGTGTTCATAGGCTAGGCCAGGCTGCAACCTAAAAGCTCATTTCACTATTCAAAATAATATTAAAAAATTAAAAATAATTATTTTATATTAATATTTATAATTAAATTTAAATAATAATTTTTTTATTATTTAAATAGTAATTCAGTCTAATCCAAGCCAGGCCAAGTCAAGTGAGTGTTCAGCACATAAACATGTCTAATGTTAGCGCATTTTTATTATTCACAAATTTTTTCTACCTTAAGAACACAAAATGAACATAAAAAAATAGTTGAGAATTGTACCAATGATCCAAAAAGAAAATTATAAATACCTTTTATCACTTAATTATTTAAAATTAAAAAAAATACTAAAGACAAAAGAAAAATTTTAGGCAATTAATTACTATTACTACAAAATTGAGAAAGGGAAATCATGAGAAAATTAGAAAAAAAATAATTCTTTTATTACTTTTAAGTTTTAATTAAATAAAAAAGTTTGAGCAAAAAATAATTCAATCTCTATGCTTAAATCAAACTCTTTAATTAAATTAAAAAAAAAAAAGGAAGCAAGAAAATTCATTCAAAAGTTTAATTTGATATTTGAAATTTAGTTTATTTAAAAATTTGTTATGCTCTAATTGAGCTAGATTTTTTATTTTGATTAATGATTTTGATTTTATTATAATTATGTACTTTAATTTTAATTTTAATTTTAATTTTAATAGTGTTTTTAAATATTTTTGTTAGAAAAAATGGTGTCATAATAAATATTATTTCAAAGTATATTATTTTTAAAACTTCATATAATACATTCTTAATCTTATAATTATGTGAAAATGCCATGTGATTTTGGTAAAAATTCATTAGCAAATTCAACACTTAAATTAGCAAGTTAGTGACAGAAATTTAACATCGTCAGAGTTATTGAACTAAAATTAAAAAGTAAAAATCTATGAGAACTAAAACTTATAAAAAATTATTATGAAAGGATTAAATTCATAATTTTTAAAGTCAACACTTAAACAATGTTATGTCATAAATTAAATGCTATGTTAATATATTAAAAGCCACGTCACCAAAGTCAAAAGCCATGTTAGCATTGTCAAAAGCCTCATTAGCAAATTAACAAAAAATTGTTAACACTATTATCAATTTGACTAAATTTATAGGTTAATAAAAGTATAGAGATTCAATTATAACGAATTATTGTATAGGGACTAAAAATCCAAATTTGGCAAAGTACAAGGATCAAAATCATAATTTGCTCTTTTATTTTTTTCTGTTTTAGTTGTTTGAATTAGTAGGGACTATGCAGCAATAAATAACAATTTGCTAAATATTGTAATACGAAAGTTTTATTGCTTTGTTGATCATTAAGTTTTATAAAGGTATTATTGATTCTTTTTTGTCTCCATATTTTTTTTATATATTTTATGATTGATTTTTAAAATGTTCTTCATCTTTGATTTCTCATATGTTTTCTTATAGGAAATCAAAAAACAAAAACATTTTAAAAAAAAATCAGTCATAACGTATTAAAGGATGATATGCATTCTTATATGTATGAATGTGTTTATATATTTGTATTCTTAATATCCTTTCACTTTAGGGTTACAACTTATAACTGTCCAAGTTTTTATAGTAATATTGTTTGCAAACATGATTAATATCATTTAATTTTGTAATATTAATAATAAGTGCTTTATATTAGAATAAAATATTTAGATTCTCTTTAGTTGATGATTTTTTTTTTAATAAAAGTTGAAAAGTAAAAAATTAAAAATAAATAAAAACAAAGGAAATTTTGAGTGAAAACATAACAAAATTAAAATAACAAAAATTCAATTTTGAGAGAAAACATGTTAATTAAATTAATATTATTTGATTTGAAGAAAAAAACAATAATCCACATCGATTTTTTCTTTCAAAATATATGTATTGTTTCTTTGTAGGTTAAAAAAAAAATCATGAATATTTATTGAATTATAGTTTTATATGATGTAAAAGTTAAACATGCATATTAAACTATTATATTTATAAATATGTTTACCACCATTAATGAAGTTAAATTCAAACTTATTATTTTGTCATGAATAATTTTTATTTAATTTAAATTATAAATACATTGTGATCTTCAAAATAAAAAAAATTAATTTTTAAATAAAATTATATAAATATAGCAAAAGTTATAATTGATTTGTTTATTTGTGCATAGCACGGGTTTAAAACTAATTAAAAATAATGAAGAAAGCCGCCCTTAAAAGGTGGCTTTCTTTATTTTAAGGAAAATCACCATCAATACACAAAAAAAAAAAAAAAATCATACAGACAAATAATTCGTGACCATTACTAATTACAAAAATTAAAAATATAATATTAAAATAAAAATCCAGACAAAATTCATTTAGTTTAATAATTTAAATTCAACTGTGTCCTTGACTCATTTTTTCTATCTTGAAAGATAAAGAAAAAAAACATTCTTTTTCCGATTTATTTTCGTCACAGTGTTTCCTTCCTTTTCATTTTTCTAACCGGAAGACCCAGACGTTATAATTTTGCAACATGATACTTTCGCAGTGGTTCATATCCCATTCTTGTTATTTACTTTTTTTTCTTAATTATTATTATTATTATTATTATTATTATTATTATTATTGGATTTTGCCTTTTGTACTTATTATTATTATTATTATTATTAGTATTATTGACTTGTGGTAGCAATGATTGCGGGAGCATCTCTGATATCTGTGGGCACTATGGCTGAGTGTTTAATTAAAGAAAAAGAAAAGCGTTATTGTCCAGCTCCAGCTTACAGAGTACGAACAAGAGATATCTGCATCCTAGAATTTGTAAAAATCCAGATTGAATTAAATATAATTTGATGTTTCTGTAAAGTATAATCTCTCTTTCATTTCTTCTCGTTTTAATGGTGGTTCCTACAACACCATCTTCATTCATAAATACATAAATTCCCTCACCGTTTGATATTTTTCTTTCATTTTTTTTTTTTTTCAAGTATATTTCATATGCCGTTGGCATGAAGAAGGGTTTCTAATGGTCTGGCTTTTCGGCTTCCAACTCTTCCTGCTTCCTTTAATAATTCACCCAACCTTTTCTTCTCATCATAAACCTCAGGATTTGCTGTTCCAAGTTTTTCCTCTCTCATTTGAACAACATATTCCAGTATTTCAATGGCATCATCCAACCTGTGTTAACACCATATATCACAACAATGATCACCGAATAGGTAGAACATTAAAAATATGTATGAAAATGAGATTGACAAGGAAGCAACCCAAGAATAGCAAAACTTGCATACCTGCCAATTGCATCGTATGTGCCGGCAAGATTACTATACACCCCCAGTGTATCAGGGTGGTAAGGTCCGTATTCTTGCTCCAAAATGGTCTTGGCTTCTTCAAACAACTCAACAGCCTCATTTATAGCAAAGAGTTGGACACAAGCCAGCCCCATTTGATTGAGAGCAATGCCGAAGAAGGCAGATTTCCTCTCTCCACAAGCACGTAGCTTTGAGATGGCACTTTTGAAGAAGCTGTAGGAGTCTGAATAATTGCCCAACATGTAATACATTACTCCCAACTGGGCTTCAATTCCAGCTATGGTGCTTTGCTGACCCGGGGCATCATTGTATATATTTAAGGCCTTTTGTAACAACTTGATCGCCTGATCAAGGTCGTTCATTGCTTCATAGATAGCAGAAACATCTGTGAGGCCACTTGCAATCTCCTCTGGAGGGATCCCAGGCATGGGCTTTTCATAGATTCGTAGGGCGTTCTCACAGTATGATTTTGATTCCCTTATTTTCCCTATTCTGTAATACAAATCAGCCAACCGGACAAAGACTGACCCAATAGCTGGATGATTCTCTCCTTTGGTTGCCTTAAAAGCTGTGAGTGCTTTCTGATAGGCAAAAACGGCCTTATCATATCGAGACAAAGATAAGTATGTGTCTCCAATGCTACAATCAATAGAAGCTATCTCTGCCTCCTGGCCATTTGCCACCATGGCCGTACTAGCTAAAACAAGTTGCTCCAAAGCAGCTTCATGCTCTCCCTTTGTCTCACATATGAGACCCATGAGCCCCCTATCTGCTGCCTCTTCAAGAGAACCCAATGAACTATTCTTTCTGTGAATATCAAGAGCTATTTGGCATAGCCTCTGAGCTTCATCAAATTGCAATGCCTGCACATGAGTTTCAGACAAATATCTGCATGTCTCACCAACCCGGGGATCTGTTTCTCCAAGAACTTGTTTCTGGACTTCAAGACCAGCGCTGTAACAAGCAATTGAGTTTTCGAGCTGTCCTAGCATTGCATAAGTATCACCCAACTGCATATGACCAGCAAATTTAGCCAACGCATGCTCTTGGCCTTCCTCAGTCGCAGGAATCTCAATTGATTGCTCAAGAAGAGGAATTGCCTCACTGTACTGGCCCAAGCTGCAATATAGTGCTGCAGTGACATGCAAACACATGACCAGTTCTAAACTGGGTTTCCCATTGGCGCAATGTTCATATGATTTCACTGCTCGAAGTGCTAATTCAAGAGCTTTCTGGGGATTGTCTCCTGAAGAAACCAAATCCCTAGCTTGCTTGAGTAATAACGGTCCAAGGTCAGGATTACCTAACCCTGACTCAGAACCATCCTCACTTGCATTTTTTAACTTCGAGTTTGACCCTTTCCCTTTCTTCATGGATAAGACTCCTGTGTTTGATTTCTTTGGAGTCTTATTGTTCCGCTTATCCACGGGAGGTCTCTCAGGTGGACTTTTTCCCTTAAGACCAGGTCTTGTTGATGCTTCAGAGTCCAATTGTGCCTTAGACACTTTCTTCACGCGACCTGAAGAACTGGATTTTACGCTTGCAGACTGCGTCTTGTCCAACTGCCCTGACTTCTTACCACTAGATGAGCTTCCCTTCTTAGAAGATGAATGACTACAATTATCATCTTCCGGTTTATCCACCTCCTCCGCTTGCATTATCTCAATTTCCCTCATCTCTCCTCCAACAAGATGGTGCAATTCTGAGTCAATCCTAGACTCTTCACCATATGATCCAAAGCTCTGCCTTGAAGGTGACCGATCAGAACTCTGCATATCACAAACATTATCATAAAGCTGCTCGATTGAGGTCTCAACTTGAACCATCCCATTCCCATTAATGGGATGATCTACCCCATGGGGGCTTCGTTGGCTTGACAAACTCGTTGGGGACTTGCTCAAAAGTGAATTTTCCTTTAAATGTGCAGAAGTTCCATTCATTTCAGTCATCACTGCCTCTTCTTTAATTTCATCCATAACAAGTCGGGTATCGTTGTATACCAAAAACCACAAAAATCTTATACATATCTGCACCATAATGTTTCAAACATAAGCCAATCAAGCAATTGAAACAATAGATCCTAGCAGGAGAAAGCATATATTTTTAAGACATATCCAATTTTAACTCATAATACAAAAACGTTAACTCCATAATAATAACATCAAATATTCAACCTTTTAACTCATCCATCATGCAATTTCTTATTAGAACTTCCCTTAACACCCAACAAAAAAAAAAAAAAACAAAAAAGCATATGCAGTGAGAAAAGTCAACGATGGTCGCTCCTCAATCAGATCTTCCAGAATCAAATCCAACCCAATATTCATTAATTCATCAACAAATAAAGAAAACCAATCATTCAAACCAAAATAAATAAGCATGAAACAGAAAACCCACAAATAATACCACAAAATATCAAGGAAATAATTGCAGTTGACCTGTAAAAGAAAGTGGAATGTGATGAAAAAGTACAGCCATGATAATACGTCAATAAAACAGCTATGAAAGAAGAAGAAACCAACAACCAAGGTGGCATCCTTTCTGGGTTTTACATAATAAAGACAATTTGTCAGGAGAATTAAGCAGAAAAAATATAATAAACAGAGAAAAATCTACCTTTGGAGGATTGGTGCAAAGAGAGCTAGGAAGGAGACCGAAGAGGGAAATCGAGGGAAAGATAAAGGACAAAAAAAAAAAAAGAAAGAGAAAATGAAGGTCTGAACTTAAAGACAATAGCAGGGTTTAGAATCTCAGAAAAGGGTGGAGGTAACTTGACTTGGATAGGCTAGGGTTGGCTTCTCTCTCCCCCCGCAAGGCCTGCAACTGCCGAACTGTTTCCTCTCTGTCTGTTTTTTCAGTTTTCATAGGAACTTCCCACGTGGCAACTAGGTAATGGTCCATCAATGTTTTTAGTTGGACCAAAATCCGCCTTTACTCGAGTGGGGATGGATGCCTTATTTGACATTTTCCATTTGCGTTTTATTGGTTGAAATGTTAGGCTTTATACGGGGAATGTGTGACAGTCCTCAAGTTCATTTCCCATCCCTTGCTTACGCTTTGTAATCGATAAAAATTCATTAAAAGTTTATTTATTATAAAAAAATCTTAATTTTTATATTTTTAAAATTATAATAAATAAAAAATAATTAATAATATTAAAAAAATTATTTAAATATTAATAAAATATTAATGTATCATGTTATGTAGAATTTTAAATTTTATACAAAAATAAGCTTGGGTTTAGGGTCAGATTTGAATTTTTTTGTATAAAATTTAAAATTACACATCATATGATACATCAATATTTTATAAACATTAAAATAGTTTCTTAATACTGTTAATTATTTTTTTATTTACTACAATTTCAAAAGTATAGAGACTAAAATATTAAATTTAATAGTATAAAGAATAAAATACTCAATTCATTATAATACAGAGACTTCTAGTAGACTTTTACCCTTTGAAATCTACTTTCACCAAACTTATCTTCACATTCTTTCCGAAAATATGTCTTATCAAAATTTATACAAATATATAATAAATTAAATATAATTATAATATAAAATAACATTATATATATGTTTCATCTAATTTTTTGGACAGGTATTTTGTCGAATTTATGCAACCAACATAAGTTTCAAATCTAAAATCTAATTATTAAAAGTTATACATATAATATTTTAAATATGATTATTATACAAAATTATAATATAAATATGATACAAATATTCATATTTCGTCAGATCTATGCAACCCACACGAGTTTCACATATAAAATCTATAGGTGTTCAAGGGCTAAGCTACTAGCTAAAATCCGACTGCTCATTCAATATTGTAGTGAATTTTGGAAAATAAATAAGCCCGTTAGAAAAAAAAGGTCGAGCCTTAGCTCTAAAATTCAAAGCTCAAGCCCATTTTCAATTATACAATATTTTTAGTTTTGTTAATACTATGTAATTTTTATCATCCAAAGAATATATATAATATCATAGTATAAATATTAAAAATTTATTATATTTTTTATATTTTAAAATTTAATAAAAAAATTATTAAATTATTAAAAATTAAATTTAAAAAAAATATTTTTTAAAAAATAAATTAAAAAATTAATATGGATGAGTCTTAACAGGCTTAGGCAAAATTTAAGACCTATATTTAAGATAAATCCAAACTTAAATATACATAATTAATATTAACACTATGATCTAATCTAAATCTGACATTGGTCCCATGAATCTCTCTCTCCTAAAATCTAAAGCATAACTCTTTTTAGTTTTAAAATTGCTAGTGTTCTACTTTTCTTCTTTTCATCTTCAAGGCAAAAAGCAAGACATGAAGCACTATGACGCCTAACTTTTAAGGAGCAGATTTGGTACTTTTTAGGATTTTGTATGTTCACCTCAATCTAAAATTATTATGCGAAAGGCTACTGTTTTGAAACATTTGCTTTAAAAAGATAAAATAAATATATGTCGGTGGAAAAATTCAATGAACTTTCCTTCTGAAACCTTGCATTGGAAATTTATCATATCAAAATAAATTAGTACTATCAGCCCAATATGCGTTGTATACAATGGGATTGTCACATATTTCATAGGATTCAAGTAATGTTGGATCACACATTTGAGATTCATGTAATTATGGATTGTTAATGAGACTTGAACCTAAAGTTACTCACCAATAAAGTAAATGATTTTATCAATTTATCTAATGCTTGATTTGAAAATATATTTTGTATAAATTTATAAAGATAAAGAAATATTTTATGTTTTAATATGCTTGATAAGGTGAAAAAGCAGAAGATGAATAAGAACGAGTAGAAAAGTGAAAAAAATAAATAAATTTTAGGTGTTTTTGGTGGGAAAAGTGCAAGAAAAGAAAATAAAAAATATTACCATTTTTCATACCTATTAATAAAAACAAATCACTCTAAATTGCAAAGAAAAGATGAAAGAAAATATATTTGGTGTGAGTTAAATATATGTATTTATATGATTACTTGTAATTTTTTTAAATTTTATTTTTGATCTCAACTTTCAATGAGTATAATAATAAAAAAATACTTTTTTATTTTCCTTCTGTAGGATTTCATTCAATCCTTTAAAAGATTGTATAGAAATTTATAGGAAAAGGATGAAGTATCTCTTACATGTCTTCTCCTTTGAAATGCTTCTTGGGATTGAGAAAAGAACTAATAAACGTGGTAGAGGGCAATCTCTTAATCAACTTGAAAAGAAGCAATTAAGAAGAACAAATGCATCGTTTATCTAGATTCCAAATCTAAATGTTGTGCCCTTATTGGTCTCCCGATTTCTTATAGCTTTTATTCTCTCTTGTTACAGGGTCTTACGAAAAAGTTCTTAATTTTTAGAATATCAATCATTTTATTTTTTTTCTTTGGTTTTTAAGGCTATTTAAATCAAAAGAGTGCCACCTATGGTTACCTAAAAAAATGAAGAGTTGTGACTTTTTACAAGGGTATTGGGCATTTATTTTTCAAATTTAATTTGTACAAAATTTGTGCGTTTCTGATATTTCCAAAAAGGAAAAAAATCTAACAAGTCCCACTCAAAAAGATAAATTTCATGCCTTAAATCACATATGATTTAGCCCAAAAACCATAAATAAGTAACCATGCATTCACATCGAAATACATATACTAGTAGGCGGTGTGACCTTAGGCACGTAATTGAATTCATCTTACTATGTAAGGGGTAAATATCCATAGAAGATCCTTCTTAATTTATGATTCTTTTATGAACCATCATAAATGTAAATCCAAAATAACCCTAAAGTTATTCACATCAATGATTCATAAACTATCAACCATGCCTTTTATGTTCTAAGATTTGCTTGATGCATGGTTTGGCTACATTTACTTTCGTGAATTGAAACTTATTTCAAACTTATGAATCATACCAAACACAAAGTGGACTTTTTTATATGAGTCATCTCATACCTAAACTTTATTCCTATTACATAAAGTAATAGATGCATGCCTTTCAAGTATAAATGACATTGTATCTTACAAAGTCTTTCCTTTTGTATTAACTATTCAATAACTTGAAAATATGCATCTAACGAACATGGTTCCATTAGACTATATGTTCCATAGTCATTTAGGAAATCCCATCAAAGTAAACATAACATCCTTAAATTATAAAATATTAGTCAATAGTCACTAAGAGTATACAAGCAATCAAACTAAATTGATCAAGAGAAACTCGCGCACAAGAAGAAAAGGATCACTCCTTATTTTCTTTGTTGGTCATCTCATACACCCATGATATGCACATGCACTATAGTATTGCTCTTACTTAAATGATTTACTCCAAAAAATAATGGTTTGTCACTCCAACTTAAATCATTTAATGTAGACTTCTCCTAAGAAGACTCCCACTTAAAGTAACCTGTCTATGTAATTCCATTGAAGATAACATAATCCACTAAGAAAGTATGTCCACACTAATACCTTACATGTTTAAATTAATCAAACACCATTATCAAGACACCTGGATAGATAGGTTTTTCATCATGTATTGTGGTTATAGATGTTTGATAAATTACTATGACTTATCTTGATTACTTTAATAGGGCAACTATAATACTCAAGTAGACACAAATGACTCCCACTGGAATAAGTAATAATTCCTATTTAAGATAACATACTATCTGAACTAATCTATACTTATTCACATGGGAAGTCTTATCCTTATTCTTACAAAAGGAGTAGAGAGATTGTGGTGTGAAAAACCAATCCTCTACCTATTATAGACACTTTATTTTATCCGAACCAGTTTTTGGTATCATAGGAGTAAGGTAAAAGATGATAAAATCAAAAAATAGAAATAAAGCTAGGGGGACAATCGTTTCCCGGTGAAAAAGTTTTTAGGAAGTTCTAAAATGCCTATGGGCCGTATTAAAAAAAATGTAAAAATGAGGCATTAAAGGCCACTTTTCATGGTGTCACCAAGGTTATACATAAATTAATTTCCCATTGTTTATGACCAAGTTGAGGTAAATCGGGAAGCCATAGGTTCATACAAGTTATATTGGGCCACAAATATTGATACGAGGCCTTTGCGATGCAAAAAACTTGAATTTTCACATTTAATATTGATACAAGAGGGTTTGGTATCGATACCCAAGGTGTGGTATCGATACTTGGCATGTTTGTATAGATACAGACCTTGGCAGTAGCTAAATTTGTGATTTTTGGCAAAATTTATCGATACACAAGCATGAGTATTGATACAAATCCATGGAGTATCGATACTGGCCTCTAAGTCTCGAGACTGCCAACATTTTTTGCTCTTAGTATCGATACACAACTCATTGTATCGATACTCAGGAGTAAAATGTACCTTATGTATCGATACAACATGTTCTGTATCGATAGACCAAGGCATTTTTGCGTAGTTCGAGCCATTTTTCAACCTTCGAAAACTTGATTTAAACATGTTTTTGCACCAAGGAACTATCATATAACATTGCAAACCTTAACTATGGGTTCATTAATGGATTCTAACTAATTTTTAGAGTTTAAACAATTAATGACAAAGGTCACTTTCATAAGATATATGGGTGTAAGAGGATGGCCGGCATATCTCTAACTTACAAGCTTTGACAGCCTTTCTTCCTCCTTGTTCAGCATGGAACAACCAATAAGAAGAGAGTCAATTGAACATTGCAGCTAGAGATATGCCCTGGTGCAGAAGAAAAAATCAAAAATGCCCCTTGCATTGTCTTCTAAAAAGAAGGGTTGAACAAGAAAAAAAGAGAAGACACAACCAGCTATCTGAAAAAAAAAAAAAACTTTCTCAACTATCAAAAAGCTCTCCAGCAATCTCAGATAATTTTTCACCCATCCTCATAAATCCTCTAGCAACTCCAGTTCTAAAAGTTGACCAAAAACATTGTTCCATTGCCTTTCACCCATAACCAATCTTCATTCCCTTAGCTCTCTAAAACTATAATCGAAACACCTTCAAAAACTCAATCTTTCACATATGTTCATCCTCAAAACACTCTATCAGCAACCATATTACTGGAAAACTCCTTCCTTTCACCCTTTTCTTACTAGATAATAGCAAAAAGAGGGAAAAAACTAAGCTTAAAGTTGCTGCTTTAAACAAGGAAGAAACTTCATGCCTTTATTGGTATATCTTTTATCTTGTCCCATGTATTTTCTGTTTTGATCATACATTTCATTTTAGTGAGCCCTCCATGCTACCATGACCCTTCTAATACTCTCATGCATCTTTGTTACCTTGGTTGTGATAGTCCTAGGATCTTGATAACTTTGTTGACACCTTGATGTTATCGGATGTATAAACTCACCATACTTTATTTTATCATTACACAACCTCTGTTCATTTATCTTTTGCCATGTATCTTTCATATTCACATATACATTACATATTTAAGTGGTCACACTGACATGTCTTAGGTATGTTCAAATATTTCTTGTGTTTTAAGAAGTCTTATGAAATAAAAATCCTGTCTTGACAACTCCAACATCCATCCTCTTGTTCAAACAGGTTCATATCATCTCTATGCATTTTATTTGTTATCTTCTTGCATTTGTGTCACCTATTTCCATGTTAAAATTTCATTTTTGGATGTTTGCATGTTTAATCCATGTTTATCTTTGTATTTGCTGTATTTTGTTCATGATATCTCCATTAAAATGTTTGCTTGTCTCTTACAAATTGATTTTTTCTTAAAAAACTCCCTAAGTTAAGTTCATACTACCTCCAATAGATGAAAAATAACATAAACTTAATGCTTTCATTAAATTGGTCTCTTAATCTTGGGGATAAATCAACATTTCAGCTCTGGATTTCATGGTGAAATATGTTTATTTTTCAAAAAAAAAAGAAAATTCTTTTTAGTATTAAACCTTGATCTTGAGTTTCAAGTTCAATTTGGTGACATGGTCAACGGGTTGTTCCATCATCCCAAACTACTCCAGGATTGTGGAGTGAACTTGTGAAACCCATGTTACTTTCTGTCGCAGACGTTCGGACGTCCTAAGCCTAAGTCCGTCTTTAAAAAACCAGAATATCAAATAAACCCCCTGTTTTTGCTCTAGCAGCACTATAGTTCAAACTTAAAAAATCATTTTCAAGCCATAAATTATTTCCTTTGATTTTTCTAATATTTTTCCTTTAAAGGGCATCGAATTAACTTTCTAATGGTGCCTTATTTGGCCTAGGATCATCTCAAACGAGGGAGCTATAATTTTTCGAACCTTGACTATCCAAAACCCCTGGAACCAAGCATGCAACATTCTATTTGGGCCATTCGACCCATCATATGATTTTTATGAAATTTTTAGATATTTTTCCCAAAATGTTCATAAAATTCTCTTTCTGAAAAGTATTATCTATGACCTAACGATCCTAAATAAACTTAGAATGATTTTTCAAACTCCACCGTGCCTTTTTAATTGTACATGCTGCCAGTGCTGAGATGAACCTAACTTCAAAAATTAATTATGCCTAGAAAGTGATTTTCTAGAATTTTTAGAATATTTTTATATTAAACCCTATCGAGTTACCTTTCCAATGGTACCTCATTTACCCTCTAAAATCTCTAGATGCACCCAAACAAAATTCGAAAACAAAGATGACACGATGTTATCCCTTGTTTTTAACCTAATTTTCAAATCCCCTTTTATCGAGACTTTCGGATGTCTCGAAAATGTGCCTGATTGATTCCCCCCATAACATCAACCCCTTTTGACTTGGATCAAGACTAAAATACAAAAAATAGGATTTCATATTAAAATTTTTGCTAGTGGAGATACTTTAACTCTACTACGCAAAGGGGATACTTCAGCCCTATTTTTTAAATCAAAGTTAAATTTTCTCTTTGTCCCTAAATATTTTCCTAACTTTGAGGATACTCCAGCCCCACTACTCCGAAGGGATACTCCAACCATGTTCTTTTAAAAAAAAATAAAGATTTTTTATTCTTAACTATTTTTTTAACTCTATTTTAGGGGACACTTCAACCCTCCTTCTTTGAGAGGATACTTCATCCCCGTTTTTACCTTAAAAACTCTTCTAAATTCCTTAAACCTTTTTGATAAAAATCCTCTTTGTTCTTCAAATTACCACTAAATCCAGACTGGTCTCTAAAAGTTTCATCCCGAATGTTTTTCAATAATCGAAGGCAATTATGAGATGCATTTCAATTGCCCCTCCGTTTTTATGCTCTTTTGTTTGTGATTGCTTGTTTATGATATTATTATATTTCTTATTTTTCACCTTACTAACTTGTTTCCTTTTGTAGTATTATTGTGCATTTATATTTAAAATTCATTTTCTAATGAAATTTATGAGGCTAGGTTTCGTGTTGGTATCTCTCCAGTGCCTAATATGAAACATCCAATTTTTAAAATCCAATCCAGACATCGTTTTCATAAAAAATCCCTACTTCCTCACATCTCTGAGGCGCATAGGTGATCTAATTTTTCTTAATAAAAACCCAAATTTACATTTTTCAAAACTTCATACATTAAAGAGGATTATATCTATATAGAGACCAAGTAGAACCAATTTAACCGAGACCAAAGTAAGATATAGTTAGTAGGTACTAATTTCGGGCATCGTGGGGATGCTAGTCTTTCCCAGCACATAACTAACTCTCGAGCCTAACCAATAAATCTCTGGACTTTGTAGACCTTGAAATCAGTATTTCAAGTTTCAT
The DNA here is from genome assembly GCA_038381775.1 of Adansonia rubrostipa. NCBI lineage: Eukaryota > Viridiplantae > Streptophyta > Magnoliopsida > Malvales > Malvaceae > Adansonia > Adansonia rubrostipa. The sequence goes on along the minus strand of JBBYHM010000001.1, from coordinate 8,984,193 downwards.
AACTCATAATATTGTTTTCAATAGGCATCCAATCTTGCCTAGCCTAAAATGATTGGTGGCGAGTCTAAGTTTATGGCCACTTTGTGGTGGCCATCTGGGTCTAGTTAGATGAGCAACTCATCCAACGGTCTTTATCCCCTCCACACCATCACACCTAATCCAAATCCTAATCAAGGGATAACTTAAAGGCTCGGCCACAACCAACCATCATTAATTCATAAGTCGAGCGGGCCATACCTTCAGATCATCTGAAGTTTTAAAGGCCGGGCATGTGGCAACACCTATGTTTGACATACCTTAATAATTTGCTATGAATCAAAGAGAACATTCATAAAATATGAAGAATATTTATTATGTCAAACATATGAAGACAATGCGTTCATTCATACAAGGGTATAAACATATGACAATCAAAAGCTTATCCTAATAAATTACAATCTACCAAAACCCATTGCCTTAACATGTTTGGCAAAGTAAACTGGTGGTATTGATTTAGTTAAAAGATCCATCACCTTTTGACTTGTCGAAAGATATTCTACTTAAACCTCATTTTCTTCAATTGCATCTCAAACAAAGTTATATTTTATATATATGTGCTTCGTCTTTCCAGGATACTTCGGATCCTTAATATAAGCCAAGGCTGCTATACTATCACAATAAATAGTGATTAGCTTATCATTAGGTGCACCCACACCTAAATTACCTGGGAAACAACCAAGCCATAAGGCTTCTTATGCAACAGCTGATCCAGCAATAAACTCAGCTTCCATTGTTGACAACATCATTCAAGTTTGCTTTTTATACTTCATGAGATAACCCTATTATTAAGTAGAAAAATGTAACATGATGTAGATTTGTATCCATCTCTATCACCTCTCCAATTAGCATTAATGTATAATTGTAACCTTAAGTCATTACCTTGGTAATATAAACAATAGTCTTTGGTACCCTTAAGATATAAAAAAAAATTCCTTTAATACACTGCCAATGCTATTGGCCAGGATTAGACTAATAGCAAGCTAACAAACCCATTGCTTGGCTAACGTTAGGCCTAGTACGCAACATGGCATACATTAGACTTCTAATGGCATTCAAGTATGGAACCTTTTGCATCTCTTCCTTTTCTTTAGGGGTATGTAGACACATTGCTTCACTAATTCTAGAATTATGAGCCATAAGGGTACCTATTAGCTTTAAGTTGTGCACATTGAAGCGTTCAAGAATCTTATTAATATAAAGCTTGTGAGATAACTCATACAACCTTTTAGGCCTATCTCTTAGAATATTAATTCTAAGACTATAAGCTGCTTCTCCTAAATCATTAATGTCAAAGATGGAAGGTAACCATTTCTTTACAGTATGCATCAAACTCAAATCATCACTAGTAAATAATATAACATCAACATATAATGACATAATTATAAATTTGTCATTGGAATTCAAAACATAAACACAATGGTCTTCATGTAACATCTTGAATCCAAAGTTCAAGATTGAATTAATAAATTTTTAGTACCGTTGTCTTGAAACTTATTTAAGACTATATATCGACTTCCTAAGTCGACTAACTTTTTGTTTTGTCCCTCTACAACAAAACCCTCAGGTTGTTCATGTAGATTTCTTCATTCAAATCACCATTGAGAAAGCTAGTTTTAACATTCATTTGATGCAATTCCAAGTGCAAATTTGCAACAATAGCCAGAATTATCCTTATGGAGTTGAATCTCATAATAGGTAAAAAAAAAATATCTTTATAATCAATACTTTCTTTCTTATGTGTACCCTTAGGCTACCAAACATGCCTTCTACCTCTCTATAGTACCATCCACATTCCTCTTAATTACTTGTTCCCTATAGCCTTTCAACTTTAAAGAAGATCAACCAAGTCCCACACTTAATTAAAACACACTGAGTCCATTTCACTTTCCATTGCAATTTTCCATTTGTCACTATTTGGACATTCAAGAGCATTTTTAATATTTTATGGTTCATCACCAATGGATGCAACCAAGCGAGCCTCACAATCATATAAATCCTAACACTTAAGTGGTTTAGATTCACGTGATAAGCATCTAGGAATTGAATCAGAAGGAGTTTTTTCTTCATGATGCACATTTGCATTCTTATTAGGCTCTTGTTAAGGTAACTCATCTTTAATTGGTTGGACTAACAATCGATCAACATTTTGATCATTTCGATCACTAATATCCTCTATAGGATGATTGTGGTAATTTCACTCATTATAACCAATAATTTGTGAAGGCACTAAACGCCCATTTGGTCCAACACTACTACCATTTACACTATGCAGTATTAGCATATCACTAGTACTAGATTGTCCATATTTAGTGAGTTCAAATAGTGAACATGTTTTATCACCATTCTCTTTCTTAGGAAAACTCATTTTCTAAGAAACTTGCTCACCTTGATTCAAATTCATCACATTTATTCTTATGATTAAAATCTTTGAACGCATACCCCTTAGAGTGTTTTAATTATCGAAGAAAAACATATTTCTTTCCTCTTGGTCCTAATTTTCTGAATTCATGACTTGAAAAATGGATATAGGCTACATAGCCTCAAGATCTCAAATTACTCAAATCTAGCCTTTTATTAGTCCATAATTCATAAGGTGTATACATAACAAATTTGGATGGCACCTTATTCAAAACATAGACAGCTATGAGCAAATGCATCTCCCTAATAAGAGATATCCAAGTTAGCTTGTGCCATCATAGATCTCACCATGTTTGGGAGAGTTTGATTTTTCCTCTCCCTACCCTATTTTATTAAGGTGTTCTAAGAATAGTCAATTGTCTTACTATTCCCCTTTATCACAAAATGCCTTAAACTCATTTGACAAATATTCTCCACCCTAATTAGCCCTTAGTGAATTAATTGCTTTTACCAATTGATTTTCTACCAAAGTTACATAAGTCTTAAAGCATCTTAATGCTTCACTTTTGAACTTTAACAAATAAAAATGGTAAATCAAGTATAGTTGTTCATGAATGTGATAAAGTATCTAAACCCTTATTTAGATGTCACATTTAAGAACACAATATCAAAATGTATTAATTGCAATAGATGTTCACTTTGAGACGTTTTTCCAAAGGGTTTCCTAATTGTCTTACCTATACGACAAAACTCATAAGTTGGAATGGATATATCAGATAATGATCCAAGTAAGCCACTTTTGGATAACTTTTTCATCTTATCTTGTTTTATATGTCCCAACCTTGCATGCCAAATGTTCTTATCATCTGAATCAATTACACGAAAACTACTTGAATTACTATTACTCACAATAATATCCAATTCAAAGAAACTATTATGTAACAAACAAGAACACTTTCTTACATTGAAATGATAGATATCTAACACATTATCATAAAAGTTCAACTAAAATCCAAAATGCAATAAAGAAGTAACGGAGACTAAGTTTCTCTAAATACATGGTATATACATAACATCAGTTCACCCTAAATTATGTCTACTCTTTATAGGTAATTTACAAGTTCCTATGCCTATTACTTCAAGCTCTGAGTTGTCTCCAACACAGGTCCATTTGGTCTTTGTCGGTATCCTTCGATAATGAACAAACAAGCCACGATCCTTCACAATGTGGTCTGTGGCAGCTAAATCAATAATCAATGAAGAGTTAGATTCAATCTTACAAGTATATGACAAAACATATGCAAGTGAAGTAGAGGCATGTACCTTAGACTTTTTTTGCAAAATGAGCCATTTTTTACAGTTAAAGCACTTAATTTACTTAACTACTTTGCCGTGCATTTCTTGGAAGTTCCTTGTCCACTCTTGGAGGTCCCTTCCCTGCTTTTGGTGTTTCTCTTCCATGAATCCTTTTTCTTTTTTCCCAAAGAAAGAAGATTTAATAACATATGTCTTGGACGGGTTTTTGATATCCACGACTTCAGCCTCAAGAAGTAAATGTCATGTAATATCATCAAAATTCTTGATCTCCACATTATGGTTGAGATTTACTTCATCAATTGCCATTCCTCATTAGGTAAGGACCAAATCATAGCTTGTACTTGCTGCTCATTAGTGGGAGTATGTCTAAATGACTTCAAACATGATATCATGCAAGACATTTCTCATAAATATTGATTCATGTTATAATCAGACCTCTTAGTGTAGTTCTAAAACTTGAGAATCATAGCTCTTTGAAACAACACCAGACTTGTTCTTGGCCACATCCTAAATGGCTTTGACTAATTCAAGCTTAGAGAAGTCCATCATGATATTATAAATCATAGTGCTTAACAATGTCAAGTGAGCCATGAATTTTTTCTTCTTAAGGGCCTTATACTTCTTTCTTTCAATCACTGTGCAATGTTCAGTTGGTTCCACAACTTCTTTAGATATCATATCTAATAGATCTTGTTCAGTGAGTATGAATTAGAACCTTCTATTGCTAGACCTACTCGTGGGCCGGGTCGGGCCGGATTCGGGCCGGGCTTGAGCATGGTATTAACATTAAATATGCTTGCCCAAGCCCGGC